>OY720039.1:12036976-12636976 GCA_963082485.1 Eudonia mercurella | reverse complement strand
GGTAGCTGCCACAAGTTGTGGACGAGATTTTTGATACATCTTGCTACGGTAGTCGGCAACGCTCGCTACTTGAGGCTGCGTTTTTCGCCCGCCTCCGGCGCACACTCTGCTACAGTCGCCGGCTTCTCCTCGCCCTTCGACTACTGATTACTGAGAAATTAACGAACCTATTCTAGCCACTAGTGGCTGTGTTTAGTGGCTTGACTTATCCACTAGTGGGTGCGGCTGCTGGTCGGAACTAGTTTACCAATAGTGGTAACGTTTGGTGGCTATCACTAATGGTCCAGTTTAACCACTAGTGGTCGCGAATGGTGGCCGTCACTAGTGGTCCAGTTTAACCAATAGTGGTCACGTTTGGTGGCCGTCACTAGTTGTCCAGTTTAAACACTAGTAGTCACGTTTGGTGAACGCCACTAGTGGTCCAGTTTAACCACTAGTAGTCGCGTTTTTTGGCCTGTACTAGTAGTCTGGTTTAAACTAATGGTCTCTTTTAACCTAGGGTGCGGTTGCTCTTAATCTCGCCGGCTTAGAGGTCGGCTCTCGATCGAATAGCGGCGACTGTAGAAGCGGCCGTTTCAGACACCCGTCCTTGATTGATGTTGGAATAATTTGATACGCACAATTTTATTTTTTAATTTAATTTCGCGAAGAAATTTTTCGAAAGTTGTAACACGATTGGGCTGCGGCTTGTTCACGTTACTTTATCTTGTAGTTTGTGCAGCTATCGCAATGTCGAGTAATTGAATGATTGACCAAATTAAATAATTCGAGCTTATCCGTGCCTTGAGCACGCCAGGCAGTTGTTCGTATTGGGCCAGCGTAGAGGATTATAGCCTGATCACCCTATGTGCTATTGATGTAGGAAGGCCTCATCTCAGCAAATAAAAATTAAATTAATATGATTTACATTAACTCTATATTTTACTAGTATAAAAGCTCATTGCACGAGTTGTGATATAACACAGTTAAGGAAGGGTTACAGCGCTCGTTGCTGCAATATAATAACTGAAAGTATATGAAACGGAAAGTCGGTCCGAAACTTCTAAAGTCACTCGCCGCTCGCTTTAAAAAGGAAAGATTGCTTTTAAGTATAATTAGTTAATTACAGCACCATGTTTTCTCAAGTTTCCTAATTGTTAATGATGGAGTAAACGAAAGTAAAAAATAATTTTAGGCGTTGTACTTTAGGAAAGTTTGTGAAAGTCCCGTTATTCATCAAAAGAAAAAATCTTAGACATTTTTTATTAATCCTACGTATATACAGGTATATATGTAAAAATGCTTTAAAAATTCATACTGAAAATGGTTTGTTTTCTACAAAAGTTAAATCAGATAATTAATTAGATATCAAAAACATAATATCAGTTCTTTTACTGCTCGCTAACTAGCACTAAGCAAAAGTGTGGATTCTGTGTGCAGTATAAGCACTAACAGTATTCTATAATATAACCAATTAACAATACTACTATCTAATAAAACAAATTTATTTATAATACGTATATTTTACACGACAGTAGCGTTTAATTAATTTTATTAACATACCCAAGTTTTTATAACAAAAAACCACACCATATTTTCGTAGCACAAAAGCGTACAACCCGACCTTCAGCCTTCAAACAACAATAAGTGTAACCAGGCCTGAACTCCGTCTGACACCGAGCCACCCCAATTAATTCCGGGTCGACATTCTATCTTATTTTAATAAAATGGGCATTAGAAAATCCGTTCGCGCCGCCTCTCCCTCATTCAAACGCAAATTGATTCCGTACAGGCCGCCGAATATGGCACCAGATCTGACGACAATTGAAATTGAGGCATATCGAATCTATAAAAACAATTTTCTTCCCCCCCGGATTGTTGATATAGGGGGTACGATATCCGGTTTATTTTTCAACACCATTTCGCTTGGTGCGTGACTGCGTGGTTCAATTGATCCTAAGGGCAGTATTATACGATCGGAAGTTAAACGTATCCTTATATGCTTACATACATACCTAATCTATCCTGTTCAACGGTTGATGTATCTTTGATTTATTTTAATTATTTTACGCCCCGATTAGCGAATGGCAAAGCGCCGGATATCCGGTAGTCCTGGGTTTCCAGGTCCTAATATAGGACAAAGTGTAATGTAAAATAAGTACTTATCTGTAATAGCAGGCAAAGCATTATAACTTCAAGTGACATCAACATCATTTGTATGTCCAGTCCTATATATCATATCAAAAATCAAATCAAAATATGCCATATTCTATCCGTTAACCAAAATTGCACTTGTGAAATTTCATACTCATAATCATTAACTATCATGAATTGAAACACTGAAAATAATGTTAATTAAATAATGCATACGCTATTGAGGTTACAATAATGAATAGACAAAACCGATAGGCTAACAAAAACGAACGCTTGATACACACCAAAGTTTAGAGTGTCACGTTTGAAGTTTTGGCAAAACTTAATGGAACTCCGCCGCGGAGTTTCGCTGTGTACGAGTGCCAGGGTCGCGGGGCGCGGCGGCGAGTCGATCCGACTCGGTAGCGACATGAAAAATGCATTAAGTTGGCGAAGAGTTGGAGGCTGTTGGAGCGCTCGCTGGCCCGGCTTGTGGTCGCTTGTGCCGATCGTGTCTTTTTTGTTTCAACTGCATATGATGTTAATATTTTTATGAAAACAATTTGCCGTTTGCTTCAGATGGCCTTTAACAGGGTTTCCAGACTTGAATGTTTGCTTCAGCACAAGCTTAGTCATAATTTTTTTGTGGTGTTAGAAAATATATTATATTTTGTATGTCTGTATCGAAATGTATTTTAAATCATAACATCAGATGCCGTTGAAAGAAAGAAGTTCGGCAAAAGCGACATGTCTAGTAAATGTTATAGTGTTAAAAAAAAAAAAATTATTGTTGTGTAATATATCTTTAAAGCAATTAACTTTTAAATCAGTGTTCGTTCGATTACGAAATGTAAAAAAATCGAACGACGTAAAAAAAGATACAAAAGTTTAGTGTCACTTTGAAGTTTTTACAAAAGTTAATGGAACTCCGTCGCGGAATTTCGCTGTGTACGAGTGCCAGGGTCGCGGGGCGCGGCGGCTAGTCGATTCGACTCGGTAGCGACATGAAAAATGCATTAAGTTGGCGAAGAGTTGGAGGCTGTTGGAGCGCTCGCTGGCCCGGTTTGTGGTCGCTTGTGCCGATCGTGTCTTATTTGCTTTACTGCATCTGATGTTGTGATTTAAAAGTGAATTTCGATACAGACATAACATTTAAAAAAATATTATTTTAAACACTATAACATTTACTAGCCGTGTCGCTTTTGACGAACGTCTCTTTTTTATGTCAACGGCTTATTTAAACTACATTTCAAACAGACTATATTTGGAAATTAATTATTTTAGTTTGAGAGGAGCTCGTTGGCGCAGTGATTACATTGTGATGCAACAGTCAAAATTTTTATTTCCTTAAATATCGTATCGATCGATATCTTTGGAGGCACGTGTGTAACCTTCTGAGAATTAAGGGTCGGAAAAGCGCGTGTGGATCCTCTTTGGTGTTCTAATTTTTTTTGATGCGTTGACTGCTTAACTTCTTATCTGGTGGGATGTATGCTCGACTGCCAGTGTTTTTTTTAAATATCTTATGCGAAGCACAGTGTCTTTATCTCACCTGATGTTAAGTGATGACAAAGCCAATGGTGGAAGCGCACTTCACCCGGAATCCTCTCAACTACTCAGGCGCTGGCTATCGTATCTCTATCTGCCGGAACACAAAAATGCTACAAACATTGATGTTATGGCGACATATTAGATAAGGTGATGGTAGCGAGCCAGGCCCTGCGTCCACCAGGACCTTTGGGTCTGAGACTGGTGGTCTAAACCACTAGACCTCAGAGGTTAGCTCATGATCATCGTCTCAGCCAAAAGACGTTTACTGCTGGACAAAAGTGTCCCGCCGGCCCCAATGTTTCACAACCTTGTTTGAGGCCTGCTGCCGGCTCAATATATATATATATATATATATATATATATTTTATTAATAAAAATACAATTTCATTTTTAACCTCGACTAAGTTTATGCAAAGAAAATAATATAGATTTTAACTCCGTATTAATACAATAACATTCATTTTAATACAAGTATGAACCAGTTGTTTGACAGCATACTGAAATTCGTAACACAGCAGTCATTGAAATATCACAGTTGAATTTAAAATCAAACTGCTTGCGCCAGACACACCTGTGTACGCGACTGTACAACACGACCGCGAATTTATATTTTTGCTGTAAATGCCAAAACTGGCATGTTTGTTGAATGGAAATCACTTTTCCTTAAAAGAAATATAAAAATAACTTATAAACGATATTGATGACGTAGTTGTCGACATTGAATAGGGCTCATTTGACTTATAAAGTAAAAAGTAGATAGTGTTGATTAATTTTGGCGAGTTGGATTGAGCCACGATAGCATAGTTAGTAGTGCACCTGACCCGGCATGTCATGGGGTGCGATTCGAATCCCGCTCGCGGAATTTTTTCAATACTTTGTCTTTTTTCAAATTTATAAATGTTAAAAAGTGTGAAGAAGCAACTTGCTGCTCAGCAAGGTGAGAACGGCAGTGAGGCCGAATCCTGCTCCGCTAGCTGTCCTTACATCTAGATGCTTCTGCTTAAGGCGAAGGGTAAGGCACACTAGCGCCGCTAATGGATTTAATTTGATAACTGCTAAACTGGATTTTTTTTAAAACATTGCGGACCTTCCGACACTAGGCAAACATCTATTATTTAATAATTGTGCACTACTTTTAGGTTTGTTTTTGTATTTATTCGCCAAACATGGCCATTGTTTGTGAATAAATGCGATAGCCCGTTTTGTGAATAAACCACGCAACAAAAAGTAGTGCACAATTATTCAATAAATACTATGGATGCTTTCCTGTTATCGGACGGTACGCAATGTTTAAAAAAAGATCCGGTCCGTCAGTAATTGTCAAATTATCAACTGGTGGCCTTACCCTTCGCCAGGTATTTTCCATCCATATTATAAACAAGAGGTTTTTTATATTTGTTATTCCTTACGGGTCTAGAAGTAGTCCAGTGTTGTCTATATCTATACTAATATTATAAAGAGGAAAGAAAGCTTTGTATTTTCGTATGTATGTATGTTTGCAACGAATAAACTCAAAAACTACTGGACCGATTTAAAAAAATTATTTCACCATTAGAATGCTACATTAGCACTGAGGAACATAGGCTATATTAAAAAAAAAAGAAATGCGGTACGAAGTCCGCCGGGTCAGCTATTATTAATAATGATACAAACCTTTTTGTTAAAAAAACGTACTGTCGTAACATTTAAAAGTGTTGACTAAAAATTGACTAGGTTGCGAATAGTTATGACCGTGTTATATTATCCATATTGCATAAGGACCAAATGTTGGTGATTTTATTCGTCTACAGGAAAATGAAAATGCGTATAATCGAGTTGGCCGCGCGCAAATTCAAAGATGGCCGTCTTCTCTGCCGCACCGTCTTCTCGGGTCCCGTCGTCATCCGTCGGCGGGCGGCGAGCGTCGTGGTTGATGAACGCAAACATGCCTCTATTATCGTCGTCGTGTTTTAGTGGCCTAATTCTGATATTTCTCATAGTCATAAAATGTTAAAACCTTTTTACTGAGCAGATACCATTATCGGGATGACGCCCTGATGTTTACGATTTGTGGACTAGTATTGGTCAAGGTAAAAAATCCAGATTCTACATTTCCAGGATTGTTCAGTCACTACGTCTTGATGAATTGTGTTTCTCGCCTGTTAAAGGTCAAAAAAAACAAACATCGAATTTCATCCTCAATTCCTGTTTTATTTTATTTGAATTGAAATCACTTTTACGTAAGTATCTATCTACTCGAGTTTATTTTACACATTAATTTTAATTTAGT
Organism: Eudonia mercurella; assembly: GCA_963082485.1. NCBI lineage: Eukaryota > Metazoa > Arthropoda > Insecta > Lepidoptera > Crambidae > Eudonia > Eudonia mercurella. The sequence continues at coordinate 12,631,044 of OY720039.1, read as the reverse complement.
TTAAATTGAATTACAATTAAATAACTTATTAATACAAATAAACCATTAATTACAATTAAATTTGAACATTAAATTTAAGTTTATTATAATTTCAATTTTAGTTTCGAACCCCAAAGGGTTCCGTGACCACAGGAAATCACAGGAAGGTCAGAATTAACATTAAATAAAATTAATATGTAAAATAAACGCGTAATCGTAAAAGTGTAGTGTTCGTCTAAACCTAAGAAAACAATATAACATTTTAAAATAAAAATCAAATTGGCTTTAGTTTATTTATTTTCCGTGAACAAATACTTTGCTCACCGCAAATACAGCAGCACTTTGGGAAACTACAGCCATAAAAGTGCGCCAAACGTACAGAAGATATTTAAAAATCTTTACAAGCCAAATAAAAACGTAGGTACCAAGCCAAATGGCGCAATACTAAAGTGGAAGACAGCCGAAACGTGAGCTCACATAATAAAGATAAGTGAGCCAGCAAAACAAAAGCATAAACCGGCTCCCGCTCACGTCTGCGCCTTTTTTCATTTCAATCAGATTTCCTTAGTTAATGAATTTGTAATATTCCGGGCACACAATATCGCGGGCTTAAGATAGTGGTTGCCAAGAAATCGCTGGCACGAGAGCCTTAAGCCTACTTCTACGGAACCTCAATTAAAAGTGGGGACGTGCCAACCTGACCGGTTGGAATTAATACAACGGACGATCGCATTTTCACAATGGGTAATCTAGTTTCAACAATTGGTTTCGCTTTGACAATCAAATGGAGTGACGTTTAAAAAACAGCAAACTTTTTTAGTCTATGCTTTACTTCTTGGCGGGAAAGTGAAAAGTCATGTCTGCGGTTTTGTTTTATTTTCTAAAATTTGTGTTATAATGGTGGATTATTAACCGTTAAATGTTTGTGAGTGTGCATGAGTGTTGACAAATGAAACAAAACATTGCAACGTCACTTTTCAAATTCTCTCAAGAAGTCCGCCCGAGGACTTGTAAAGCCCCACATCTTTACAGAGAAACTCGAGGGGTTGGGGGGTATCATTCCTCACTTCTCATTTCTATTATCATTCATCCTCATCATACAGGAAAGAAATATTGTTTATTTATGTATTACTTGTAAGAAAAATTACTTTGACACTGGCTAAATGTGCTAATCGCACGAAGCCATCAACTAAATGAAAAAAAAAATCTATGCTTTATGAAAATTTAGGAGTCGTAACTCCACAATGATTAATTGCTCGAGAGTTGTGCCAGATAAGATTAAGATTCGAGTAAGTTTATGAATTCGGGATTTCATTACATAATTTCATTGATTTCCTTTCTACACTAAATTTTCAAATGCACGATTAATATAGGTACAAACGCCAGCACATCAACCTACCACAAATTGTCAAATTTATTCAGTAGACTATGAACTTTATGCCCTAAGCATATGGTTGGTTATAATACATTGGAGAAATTTGACAGTTTTAGATAGGTTGATGTGCTGGCGTCTGTACGTAATAATATATTGACTTATTATTATATTTATATCTATATCTATACTAATATAATAAAGCTGAAGAGTTTGTTTATTTGTTTCTAGAACTACCAGTTATATTTGTACCAGTAATATTTTTGACTGATTTTGTGGAAATATATAGACTATTTACTATAACTATTACTATAACATCACGATATGACGAAAGCCAGAAAAGACGCGGTGGGTCGGGGAACAGCTAGTATTATTATTTAATGACCATTTGTTGATTTATTATATTATAATTTGTATCGTAACTGCTTAAATTTTTTTATTGGTTTTATGTCTCTATTAACTAGTTATTTTAATTTCAATCAGCAATGTTTATCTTATTAATGTAAGTGGTTGTCCTTTATGCCGTTCTAATTCAATTAGCATACAAGTTTACGTAATACCCACTTCATTACATTACTGTATTTGGTTGTTGTAAGTTAGTTGTTATTCTAAACGTAATCTTGTTACCATAGAATACGTGTTTATTTACAGTGGTATAAATAAACGTGGTTGAAATCATCAAAAAAACCCTATTATATTCTTTGCGGGTCAGATTAAACCGATCATATTTTATACGAGTCCCATTCACGGGGTGTGACATAGAAATACATTTGAAAAGGGCGCCCCTGATTTATCCACCAGCAGAGATCAAAGCTTGACGGTTTTTGATACTTTTCGCTTTGATAAATCATACGGATTCCTGTGAAGGTCGCGCCTATTAATTATTAAAAAAGTTTACGGTTCAACTGAATTTGCGTTTCGCAATTTGAATGCGTGGATGAGACTTTGTGGTGTAAGTGTGCCTTTGATAGCATGTACTTTTGGTATCATAAAGGCGGTACATAGCACATGGTAAATATCGTAGATAGCGTGCGGTCTGATGGTGGCGTTGAAAGTGGAAAGGTACCGCAGTCAAACAGTGTACTAGTGTGTAGTTGTAATATTATGAGACTGAGCGAGAGACGGTCAGCTGCAGCCGCCATGTTATAAAACCGGAGTCACCAATTTAAAATTAGCTGATTCTAGTTTCTAGGCGCCTTTTTCGAAACACGTGATATAAAATTGTGTGAGTTATCCATTAATGATTTGCTGTTGGGTAAGCGTTTTAAGAAAAGCAGATGAAAAGTCTTATTTATCATCATAAATCTTTATCTCTATTTACAAAACAAGAGCCTTATCAAACTTAATTTTTCAGATGTCGGTAATACTTTCAAAGCAATATACATATAGGTTTATTTTAAAATTGTGTGGTTTACCTATTAATAATTTGTATTTGGAGCAGCGTCACATAAAGACAACCAGTGAAAGATATTCATGTTACTTAACAAGAGCCTTATCAATGTTGCCAATTTCTCAAATGTCGATAAAACTCTCAAAGTTCCAAAAAGGTTTATTTTAACCCATTGATAATAACTTGTATTTGGAACATCGTTACCTACATACATACATTAAGAAATGAAAGATATCACACGTTACATAACAAGTGCCCTATCAAAGTTGTTAATTTACCGGATGTCGATAAAACTCTCAAAGCTATATACTTATAGGTTTATATATTTTTTGTATCAACATGGGGCAACTTTGTTTACCGCCGCCTTCGATTCCACCCTCTAATTTAACACTCCAATCCGGAAGCACTGACACGTGAAATTACACAAAGACTCGATTTTCTTTAGAATAATTACCTGTCGACGTCGAAGTCCGAAGGAGAATAAAATGGGGAATTGGAAGTATTGGCCGTTAATGTTCTATCGGCATTCCTTTCGATTCGGCGATATGCTAATTTCTATTGGATTTGCATAGGGTAAGTACTTATCGAGAGTGGGCATTCAACAAATTGCAATCATCATAAATACATATGAAAAGAGAAGTCGTGAAGTACTCACTGACTGACTCATTAACGCCCAGCCGAAATCCTGACAGCTATCACAACGTGGACTCGTAGATGCCTCCCTAGATGTTAAATCTGCAGCACAGCCTTATACTGTAGTCCTGTATTTAATTTTTTTTAAAATATATATTTTGTATAATTTGAAGAGCTCGATGGCGCAGTGGTCAACGCGCCCGGTCTGCGAGTGCTGAGGTTAAGTAACTTTCGCAAAGGACGGTTATCGGATGGGTGACCAAAAATTTATCATCTCGAGCTCCTCCGTGCTTCGGAAGGCACGTAAAGCCGTGGGTCCCGGCCGCATTATTTATTTATTTATTTATTTATTTATTGAAATGATCACCAACATATAAAACATCATTGATTTCTTAAATAATACATTGTTAAAATAGATTTTTGCTAGATGTCAATACAATTATAGGTGAAGACTACATGCAATTACATTAATAAAATTACAGAAATTTATATTTAATAAAGTGAGAAATGAGAATGAGAATTAAAATTGAGATTAAGTAATTATAAAAAAAAAAAAAAATTAAATTTAAATAAAAAATTGTGAAACATCATTAAAATTACTGTGTCAAATCATCACAATACACATTAGGAGATGAGAGATTTCTTAAAGCTGCGAATGTCACCCATGAACAAGTCCAAACTCTTTATTTTAGCTGCACCATTAAACTCCCTTATGATACGATTCAGGGGTGCATTCTGGCCAAGGTTGGACCTGCAAGGCTGATCCACAAGGACGTTTCTTTTTGATGCCCGCGGGAGCTTTAAGGGTGCATTGAATGACAACGATATTAGTAAATCCGGGACATCAAGGATGCCATTCGCTAGCCTATAGAGAAACATGAGGTCGTGCATACGTCTTCGATCCGATAGAGAACTTATTTTAAAATGATTTAATCTCTCAGAATACTTTAATAAATTCTTGCCCATATTACACGAAAACGTTAAGTGCCATAAGAATCGCTTTTGGATGCTTTCTAATCTTTTTAAATACACGTCATAAAAAGGATTCCACACCATACTGCAGTACTCCAAGCCACTACGAACAAATGAGTTATATAAAAGGATCTTCGTTTTAGGAGACCTAAAATCCCTACAGTTACGGAGGACAAATCCAAGATTCCTAAAGCCTTTGGAACAAATATCATTAATATGAACATTAAACCTCAGCTTGCTATCCAATCGCACACCGAGATCTCTTACAGTATCGACATCAGCCAAAATGTCGTTCCTAATTGTGTATTTATAGTTGGAAAGCATCTTTTTTCTTGAGAAACGCACAGAACAACACTTGGAAACATTTAAATCCATATGGTTTCTCTCGCACCATTCGACCAGGTTATTTATGTCTGTTTGTAACAAAATCGCGTCCAATTGAGTGTCAACAACCCTGTAAAATTTCAAGTCGTCCGCAAACAAAAAATAATCTGAGTTACTGAAGCACTTACCAATGTCATTAATGAAAACATTGAACAACAAGGGGCCCAAATGAGATCCCTGGGGAACACCAGAAGAAACTGGGAAAAGATCCGAAGTGTACCCGTTCACCACCACTTTTGACGCTCTATCCGACAGATACGATCGGCACCAATTCAGCATAGGTTCACCAATACCATGTACATTGAGTTTGTTAAGTAATACTTCATGGTTAACCCGGTCAAAGGCCTTGCTGAAGTCAGTGTAGATCGCATCCACCGATGAGCGGCTGTCGAGTTTCAGGGAAACAGAGTTAACAAATGAAGTGAGGTTTGTTGATGTCGACCTATTCTTCGTGAAGCCATGCTGACGAGAACTAATAAGCTGTTTGAAATGCCAAGACAGAATGGGACATAGCAACTGCTCGAATACCTTAGCAAAGACTGGCAGGATGGAAATCGGTCTATAATTTGCAATATGGTCTTTTTCGCCATTTTTGAAAAGTGGGACTACCAATGCGACCTTCCACTCGGACGGAAACATGCCAGTTCTCAGTGATTTATTATAAATTAAGCATAAAGGCTTTGCCAAGGCATAAGCGCATCGGAGTGCAAAGACTGATGGTAAACCATCAGACCCTGCGCCTTTATAGGCATCCAGTCTTTTTAAAACTTTTAAAACCTGGTCGTCTTTAAATTTTATAGCGGTAAGATAATTGCTGGTCAATGTGGCTACACCATCAGAGGAAGAGCTATCATTCTTAGTTCCGTTACAATTATAGACTGAAGAAAAACTCTTAGCAAAGAGGTTACAGATGTCAAGACCATTCGATACAGTATTATTCTCAAGGATCATTCTTGAAGGGTAGCGGCTGTGTGTCTTTTTTTTACTTTTGATAAAAGTCCAGAAAAGCTTAGGATTAGAGCGCAAATTTTGCTCGAGCCTAGCAGTATAGTCTCTATAGCAACTAGTAATAAGTCGGTCCAGCCGTCTCTTAAGTATATCAAACGACAATTGGTCAAGAGGATTATAGTTAAATTTACGTATTTTTTTACGGTACTTGAGCTTTTCCCGCAGAACACAAATTAATTCTCTTGTAAACCAAATAGGGTATTTTTTTGATTTGGGTTTAGATTTAGGAACATGTTTGATGATAGCATCTCGTATATGGTTAACAATTAGCAGTCGTTAACAACCACCAATCCGCACTGGGCCCGCGTGGAGGTTTATGGCCCGTTTTCTCTATCCATCCATAGGGAAGGCTCGTGCCCCAGCAGTGGGGACATAAAATGAGTTGATGATGATGATATATTTTGTAAATTATAAGCGATCGTCACGCAAACACATCTTTTTATTGAGCCCCGTTTGTCAAGAAATTGAAACTTTGATGACAAATCTGAATTCAGAAAAAATCCTTTTATGATGATTACAAGGAATACGGCATAAGTAAGGCTAGATTTTCCGAAATATCTGCGTGATCACGAGATGACGTGTCTTCAGGCGGACGACATCGCGGGCGGACGCTAGACATACTGTAAACATAATTATTACTGCTCGATGATGATTTAGTAAGTCTTGCGTTCAATGGTTTTAGAATATCATGTTATCAACCGATACTAGAGTGTGCGAGTGACGTAACTTTAGAGAATAACCCCCTTAATTGTTTTGTCAACGTCACACAAACGTCATTTTGAATTGAGAAAAAGAGACAAAACAATGATTAACTAAATTATGCTTAAATAGTTTTTATGAATATGGGGGTAAGTCTTTACAGTCAAGACATATAAGAAGACAAACATGAATACAGAATTTTTAGAAGAATTGTTCTAATATTCACATTATTTATTTTTATTTATTAATAAAATTTTGAATGTAAGTTCTGAAACGATATGTTCCAATTCAAAATCTATTATCTTCTAATATCCGCGTAATAGTACTCGTAGGAACTAACCTAACATAACATTGCCAAACACACTTCCTAATTAAGCAGCGTTAGATAATACCAGAACAAATAACGTATCCCCGACGTACGATGCAGTTGCCGAAGCGTTGTTTTAGTTCTTGAGTTTAGCCACAGTATAGCTGAAGTGGTAGGTTCGTTTGTTACTCATTGTCTTAGGATGAGTCTTTGGTTTAGCTAGCTCGAGCAACGCACATTTGGACAACCTCTCATGAACGCGAGATCTCGCAACAGCTGCGCTTGGACTGTTCCGAGCTGTTCCGAAATTTGTTTCCATGCAAGGGGTCTACAGGGTGTTTAGTAATACCTGTAAAGTCCCGAATATGGCAAATAGGGTACTGTGCATAGAACCCCGGATAATTATGAACATACCTGAAAAGCACCATATGGCAGAGATATTGAGGTGGTTTGTTACTATAAAATTGCAAGATGACAACCCTAGGTCTAATTGATACATTGTTCTCGGCCGACCACCTAATAGTCCAATATAAATAAAACTATACTTTTACTAACCGCCTCTGTGGTCTAGTGGCTGAGACCACCGGTTTAGATCCAGAGGTCTCAAGTTTAATTCCCAGCGGGGAGTATGTTTGTGTACTCGGTTTGGTTGGTGGTAGGGCTTGTTTGTCCGCCTGGCTAGCGACCACCATCTTATCTAAATATGTCGCCATAACATCAATGTTTGTAGCATTGTTGTGTTCCTGCAGCTAAAGATAAGATAGCCAGTGCCTCACTAGTTGAGGATCCCGGGTGAAGTGAGCTTCCATCATTGGCCTTATCATCACTTAACATCAGGTGAGATCAAGGCACTGTGCTTAACCGTTAATATAAAAAAAAAGAAAAAAATATCATGTATGTCAGGGTTAAACAAAAATAATGAAATAAAATAAATTTTAGTTTTTGTATGGAAAAGTAAATATACGTAAATACGATTTTGCATATCCCACGGTGTTTTTTTCATACTTGAGTGCATGGCTGTGTTTCGGAATTACTCACCTGTTACTATTACCAAACATCCTGTATATGTGCTTTGCTCGAGCGTGGTATGTATTAAGCTTGCCTTCTGGGTCTCCTTATTTTATGATTATATAGAAATAAAAACATGTCTGCATCATCTTTACACATTCATAAGGGCGATGCGTTGCTTAAGTGAACACGGGCATAGCTTGTATTTCATAGTACAGAAAAGGTATAATTATTAATGTATTCTGTTTCATCACCAACATCATCAGCTCATTTTTATGTCCCCACTGCTGGGGCACGAGCCTTCCCTATGGATGGATAGGGAGAACGGGCCATAAACCACCACGCGGGCCCAGTGCGGATTGGTGGTTTTTAACGACTGATAATGCAACCGGGACCAACGGCTTTACGTGCCTTCCGAAGCATGGAGGAGCTCGAGATAGATAGATTTACCACCATCCGATGACCGGACTTTGCGAAAGTTGCTTAACCTCAGCAATCGCAGACCGGGCGCGTTAATCACTGCGCCATCGAGCTCCTCTGTATTCTATTTATCTCAAATAAAACAGATTAATTTTTATTATTATTATGCTTTTATTTATATGCCACGCTTAACACTGTCAAGAAGATAAAGACCACTTACTAGTGTTGTTATACTATGTTAGAATGTTGTTTTGTTGCCGAGTTAAGCTCAAGATATGAGCTTGCCAAGAATCCTGGTAAGCTCATTAGCAACACCAAGCGGAACCATATGTTTGCTGTTTTAAATACAAGTAATTTGTCAATGAATTTAAATAATAACTTTCTAAGGTGATAGCTTCGATTGTTGTGGACAAGACTATTGTATTAGTTGTATATCGGTTTTAAAAGATGAAATGTGTCACGTGTACTACATAAAAATATAAGGTCACATTTTATTAATTGCAAATATTTTGACAAAACATCTTATTATATCAGAGAAATAAGGCCCTAGCATTTAAAAAAAAATCAGGCTAGTTTTTTTTTACTTTTCCTGGCACAAAAATTGTAATATTTTTAAGAGCGGCCTCTCTGTCGGCTCCTTTGAATGAAACTACGGGCACGTGTAAACGGTGAAGGCATTGCGGACTCTCTGATTCGGCTCCTTTGAATTGAAACTATCGAAAGTGCTTTATTTTACTTTTTAATCGAAATGTTTTTTGGCGTTTTTCTTGAAAACTAGCGTATAAAAATTTAAGGTGTTTTCATAAAAATAGTTTATATAATGTTGTTGAATTTATCCTCAAAATATTTGAAGTTAATAAAATGTGACAATGTGTAAATGTCATATATGTCACTTCTTGTTCCAAGTTTTCGAGAGATTTTAAGTTTGAGCCATTTCTGCTGTAAAGTCTCTTTCTTCTTCTTATTTTTTTTCTTCTGTGGTAAAGTGCTGATAGTTCGGGATTATTAAAAATGGGTCGATACAAGGAAGAACATCACGATTATTTAATTGTTGAAACATTTTTACTAGTAGATATTTATCCGAATAAAGTTGTTGCATTCGGAATTTACAAATTCCACATACCTATACAACGTGTAACAAAAAGGTGTGGTCAAAATGAAAAGATCCAATGTGTATACTTTCTAGAACTTGTATGTGTTGTTACTAAGTTATAATTATTGTCTTTAATTTGTCATGCAATGGTTAATGAAATATTTATATTTGTGAAGTGATGCGCGTCAGGCGCGCATAAGCAAACAGCAGTGGTCATAAATGTTAGTACACAGAGGTTACTAAACTACTATGGCTGAGACTTGTTTATTTTGATGTAACGTCACAATGGAAATATTAAATTAAAAACTGCATAACAGTTAATACTCATGACTTAGTACCTGACTCTGCAAACAAAATCTAGATCGGATACACTCTGGATCTTTTCATTTTGACCACACCTTTCTGTTACACGTTGTATAATATAGTTTAACATTAGATTATTTACGGATCTATCCGCGTTTATTTTACACATTGATTTATATTATTTTATCCTGACGTTTCGGACCCTTTGCAGGGTCCGTGGTCACAGGGAGACTCACTAAAACAATAAAATTAATTGTGTAAAATAATCGCGAGTAGATCCGTAATAGTTGTTTTATTTAAATGTGTAGTGTTCGCGTAAACTTTAGAAAACAACATTAGATTATTTCTATGAGGAGCTCGATGGCGCATTGGTTAACGCGCCCGGTCTGCGAGTGCTGAGGTTAAGCAACTTTCGTTAACTGCCACCAATCCGTACTGGACCTGCGTGGTGGTTTATGGCCCGTTCTGCTTATCCATCCATGGGAAGGCTCGTGCCCCAGCAGTGGGGACATAAAAATGAGCTGATGATAATGATGATTAAACTATTTTGTAGTTTATACAATTATATTTCAATATAACTATAATGACAGAAAGAAGTGATAAAATAATTCATGTATCGATAATTATAATTTAACTTATTTATTTTTTCCTTTGTCGCGAAAACATTGAAAAATTTAAAAGCAATAAACACCTATCACACAAATATTTTTCTTTTGTTCTAAGCTCTGTCTTATTGCTTCTGTTTAGTATGTCTCGTTTTAATTACTTAGGTACTTTAATTATGCATATTTATCCGGCTAATACTGATTATACTACCTTTTAAAGAAAAATAAAATGTAATCTAAAAAGCTACGCTGAACACAGGGGAGTACCGGTAAACAGAAATTTTAAAAGAAACGAGGAAAGCTAATTTATAAATTGACATGATTTTTGAATTAATAAAATGTGAAATTAAATTATTTATTTTGCCTATGAACAGGGTGGGTACATGGGGAGATGTTATTGCATTTTTACGCTCATCCTATTCAGCTAACTATACGGCAGTATGCAAAAGTACAATAAATAAATAAAAAAATTAAATATAATAGGTATAATAAAAAAATGGAAATAAAAAAGAAATTACAAAATTAACATAATAAATTAGAATTAACTTTGAGGCTAAATTGAAATACCCGGACACTATTAGACACTATTGTAACAAAAAAACAGTCGGAAAAAAGAGACATTCCCTTGATGTAACAATATAATATGTCCATCGTAAATATATTGAGCTCTTCTTGTTTGCGGTTAATAGCGAATCTTAAGATCAAGCTGTACTGACAATATATAAATAATTTATCATCTTATCTTAATACATCGTGTTACACATAGTACCAAACTTCGCGCCAACACGAGCGCTAACCAATAACAAACCAGATGACTAACGAAAATAAATATCAACAGCATTGACCAACTTCGTGCGAAACTATCAAAACTTTTAGCATCAAAAACGTACACATTTAGTTGGCATTTAGGGGAGACTTCCGTGTCATAGAAATTGAATTTCCCTATATAAAATGGTAGAAAAAGGAAAACTTCATGTTATGGACGATTTGGCTAGGCCATTTGGCAAACATCGGGGATGAACTTGAAAGAGTAATGGTCGGCGTTACATCGCTACGGCCACTTTGGCGTGTAGTAAAGTTCGGTGATTACATATTTTAAGCGGTTTGCGGTTTTATGGCGTAGTTCCGAATCTGTGGCACACGGGCACACTATCTAAGATAGGCTGGATGGCCAATAGAAATGATTGACGATTTTTGTCGCAGCCCTAGATTGAAAATAAAACGTAAATATTATGTGATGGGGTGACAGATGAGCAGATGAGATGACATCACTAGTTGCAATTCCAAATACCAACTGACACGTAACATAACAACCATATAGTGTTATTGATATGTACTCTTTGTTACAGGTTTGAGACAGATTCTGCCTGTCCATTCTTTCTACAACAAGTAAGAAGCAAGTAAATATCCTGCGACTGTCGCTCCGCTGGGCAGAGGCCTCCATCATTAAATGAAATCATCCCTACAAATATTTGATTTTTCTATAATACTATCAAAAACATCTTGGTGCAGGACAACAATTAATCAATTAATTACCGTAACTTCAACATTAGTTTTTGGTGTTTTGTCTTATTTATACTGCAATTGCCTACTTAAGGACCAACCTAAGTACCTGAGAATGAAAATAAGTTTGATACAATCCCCTGTATGTAGCTATCATCATATTTTTGTTTCGTTGCAATAAGGGTTTCACCCAGCCTCCGTAACATAAAATCAAACAAAGCTCCTTTGCAGATATTGTCAAAGTCAAAGTCAAAGTCAAAGGTATTTATTGCATTCATGTGGTAAAAAATAGATGTAAACATTTTATATTATTACGAACCAAAACATGAGCCCTGGATGGGCACCGCAACATACAATATATATATTATATTTTATTCAATTAAGTAACAAATTTAATAACCTAAACAAATTATATCAATTAGCTAAATGAATAATAATAAATGAATTAAAACAAAAACAAAAACAATGAAAACAATCACAAACATCAATTAAAAAATTAAAATTAAAAATCCAAAAATTAAAAATAAAAATTCAAAAATTCAAAATTCAAAATTAAAAAAAAAAATTAAAAAAAATTCAATACAAATATCACATAGAATTATATCAATACAAATAAAGCAATCTCAACAATAATAATCACAAGATAAAACAACCAACCGAGACAACAAAAACAACAACACCAAGCTAAATAAGAACATACAATTAATGTACATTGGTGATGTTTGTGTGTATGAACGTCAATGAACGTCTGTATTGTTATTTGAGAGAGACATACATTTTGTATAGGCATCCGTTATACGTTTTGTATAGGTGTTTGTATTGGTATCCGTGTGGTGTCGGACGTAAAGAATAGCACCAACCCATATCTTCCCGTGGGCGTCGTAAAAGGTGACTAAGGGAGTTTAGGACCTCGTGTATATCAAAAGCACCCTGGGTCACCCGCGCGGTGACGGGTAAACCACCATTATAAGTCCCAAGGAGGGTTGGTGTCAGGCAGGTGGCCGGCCGTAAAAACTTTTCCTAATTCCTAGCAAAAATGAATAGAGTAAATGGTCACCCCACAGGCGACGCGCAGAGGCAGCACCCGGTACCTGCGAGAAATGGACAAGGGTTGTTTTACCAACCCAGGCGGGGGCAACGTAGGAAGCTAGCTCGGGAAGTAAGATTGAGGTATGCTAGTTGGAATGTTGGAATGATGACAGGAAGAATTAGAGAGTTAGCGGATGTATTGAAAAAGAGACGAATAAATGTTGCGTGTTTAAAGGAAACCAAGTGGAAAGGTACAAAAGCGAGAAAGATGTATGTAATGTATGCTGATGTATGCTGTTCGCCGATGACATTGTGCTAGTTGCTGAAAATGGTCTAGAGGTTCAGGTTAGACGAGGGTGACTAGATGAATGGTGGCAAAGACTCATCATCGGCCGGTCGGTGTTGGCCTGAAAGTAAGTAGAAGCAAAACCGAATACATGTTTTGCGATTTCAGTGGCCTGTCCAATCCAGTGCCCATAACTCTCGGTGGAACGCCCTTGTCGGTTTGCTCCGACTTCCGATACCTTGGGGCAGTCGTTCAGGGAAATGTCGAAATAGACACGCACCGGATCAACAAAGGTTGGATGAAATGGAGACAGATTACAAGAACAATATGCGACCCACAGATGCCCCTTAAGTTAAAGGGCAAAATTTACAAATCTATAATTAGACCTGTAGTTCTGTATTGATCGGAATGCTGGGCTTTAAAGAAAAAGGATGAACAAAGATTGCACGTATTGGAAATGAAAATGTTGAGATGGATGTGTGGAGTAACAAGAATGGATAAAGTAAAAAATGAGTATTAATAGAGGAAGTTTTAAAGTGGCGCCAGTGACCGAAAAGTTAAGGGGAAATCGTTTGTCTTGGTATGGCCATGTGATGAGAAGGGATGAAACGCATGTAACTAAGAGAGTAATGAATATAAGTGTTGATGAATGGAGGGGGAAAGGGAGACCAAAGAAAAGATGGATGGATTGTGTGACCGATGATATGAATGTGAAGGGAGTGACTGCACAGGTGGCGACTGATAGAGGAGAGTGGAAGAATCGGACATTTTGCGCCGACCCCAAGTAACATGGGACCAGGGCAGGAAGAAGAAAATACATTTTGTATAGGCGATCTGTTGTTTACAAGCTGTTACAAGGCCTCTAGTTCTAAGACCGGTGGTCCTGATCCACAGTATCCACCACATGATAACCACAGAGGCGGTTAATAAATGCGTCATGGCATTGTTGCAGCGTCTCCTGGTGACAAAAGAGGTTCAACTGCATCTTTGCCATACAAACTCTCCTTTTCTTTAACGTAATCGAATGGTAAATAAATCTCTCACTCAGCACCTTGTATTTGTTCAGCCAATCAGTTGTTTCATCAAGAATATTACGGTAAATGGTACCATTCCATCACAAACTCAGCAACAGTGAGTTATCAAAACATTATGATTTAGTCTTTATTAATCTCCCTTGATGGATGGATTTGTGAAATTAAATAAGTTCAGCAAAAGGAACTTTGTAAAGTAATCAAGCGGAAAATAAATATCGCTATTACTAACTTTTGCTTTGGCTTCTCGTAGGGGCTGGGTTCAGAGGAGCGCGCGTCGGATGCGCGTTTGCTAAAACGATTTTATTTTTTATTTATATAGGTATGTCGTCTAGACTCTTGACTCTTGGATATAATGGATGAAATGCCTTATCGCGATCATAAAAACGATTTCATTAATTGTTTTTTGTACAATTGTACATCCATATAAAGGTATGTCTAGACTTGATTATGTTCATAATGAATATGATGCTCTACCGCGTAAATAAAACGATTTCTTTATTGAATTTTACACGGCACATCTGGCACGTAAAGCCGCATTAGCAGTCGTTAACAACCACCAATCCGCAATGGGCCCGCGTGGTGGTTTCATGGTTCACTACATGGTTCACATCATCATCATCACCAACTCATTTTATGTCCCACTACTGAGGCATGGGCCTTCCCTATGGATAGATAGGGAGAGCCACAAACCACCACGCGGGCTCTGTGCGGATTGGTTATTAACGATTGCTAATGCAGCCAGGACCAACGGCTTTACGTGCTTTCCGAAACACGGAGGAGCTCGAGTTGCTTAACCTAGCAATCGCAGACCGGGCGCGTTAACTACTGCGCCATCGAACTAATCACCCACCTACATCCTACATGGTTGTAACTTCAGAAAATCAAGAATATTTTCGCAGAATTTATGACGTCATGTAATTATATTTTACCGCACCTCATTGAAATTGTTGCAAGTAATATCAACATTTATGTGGGGCAAACCCATAAGGGAACTTATAAGTTATCAGGTCCCTAACTTCATAACGCAATAAACAGTTTAGTATGAAT
This sequence comes from Eudonia mercurella, assembly GCA_963082485.1. Classification (NCBI taxonomy): domain Eukaryota; kingdom Metazoa; phylum Arthropoda; class Insecta; order Lepidoptera; family Crambidae; genus Eudonia; species Eudonia mercurella. The sequence goes on along the minus strand of OY720039.1, from coordinate 12,615,972 downwards.
ACGCTCGTAAACCGAGCAGACCTTGGCCAAAAGCGAGTGTATTCTTTGTTGTTATATTTTAATACTTTTTGTTAAGTCTCAGAAATTCTATATTAAAGATGAGTCTTTTCATATTTTTTATGAAACCTCACAAAAAGCGACTGAAAATGAAAAAGAAAGAAGAATTTCCGCGATTTTAATATAGAATTGTGAATCGGGTCGTTAAAAAGTTTAAATATCAGGAAGATATTTTAGCTTTGCTGCCTTTGCAAGCCATCAGATAGTGGATTCCGACGCATCAAAAAGCATTACGTACTCATCCACCTAGATTCAGCTGCGATGAACTGCGAAATTTGTTCAAAAGCTTTGGAAAACTATCCTCTTAAGTCTTCGAGCCTTATTCAGGGAGCAGTATTTCGCAAACAACGTAAGAGTATATTACTTTGCTATTTATGAAGTTAAGTATTTGAAAGCTTCTGGTGCAGGAAGTAAGAAATTTCTTGACATAAAAAAACAAGTAGGTCATGATAGTTAAACTTTCTTTTCGCCCCACTTGCAATTATGATTTATTTTGCTTAAGTAATTTTTATGATATCCTTCAAGGATATTTTCTAATGGCGATATCTTCACACTTTTAGTTTAGTGTCTATATAAATCATAATGAAATCGCGTTTGGTGTTTGGTCAGTCGTTATCGCGATCGGTGATTAGGTAAATATATGTATACCGGAAAATGTAAAGGTCATTAAGCCATATTTTATGATATAAAAAAAACATCATCATCAGCTCATTTTATGTCCCCACTGCTGGAGCACGAGCCTTCCCTATGGATGGATAGGGAGAACGGGCCATAAACCACCACGCGGGCCCAGTGCGGATTGGTGGTTGTTAACGACTGCTAATGCATCCGGGACCAACGGCTTTACGCGCCTCCGAAGCACGGAGGAGCTCGAGATGATAAATTTTTTGGTCACCCATCCGATGACCGGTCTTTGCGAAGGTTGCTTAACCTCAGCACTCGCAGACCGGGCGCGTTAACCATTGCGCCATCGAGCTCCTCCTCTTAAAAAAAACTATTAATGTAATATCTACTTTTAAAACCACTTATGTTTTTTTTTGGACTAAGCTAAAACAGACGTATATTTAGTCTATAAGAAGAGTGTCCGTTGATGGACATAAGTAAAAATAATGTTATTATTATTATTAATTAATTAAAACGGTAACGGTAACATATATTATTATGTTATGTTTATTAATCCGTTGTCTGCGGTGAATACAGATACAAAATAATTTTATTTGTTTGGCGAATCTGATCAGCGCTCGCGCACATCAAAGGTATATTAGACATTCTTTACGTTTTCAAAACATATTGTAATAGGTTACAGATAAGGTTTTAGTTTCAGTGGTCGTTGTTCTAGCTTTTTACGTTTGTTATACTATACTTGGCAGAGTTTTTATTTTTGCGGAATTACATATATTTTTTGTATGAAATGTGTTATTTTTCATCACTCGAAATTTTTTGTAAGTTAAATGTCTCAAATAATCCACTATGCAAAGAATAGGGTTAGGTATATGACTCCTCCGTCCCTCTGAATAAGGGTCGCATTTCTAACCTGACCGACAAAGTGTGTATGCAATGTTTATCGGCTAATGGCCCATTAACGCATTGTTGAACGCTCAATAGCATTAACAGTTCGTTAAAAGAATTAACAGAATGTCAAAGTAACTGAAAGAGTATCTATGGTGAAATTGGGTAGTCCGGGACACGCTTCACGTAAGTGCAAGTTTTATAGATGGAAGCTTTAATTTTGATATGTAAAAAAAATCAGTTTCAAATAAAAATGAAAAATAATCAAATATAAAATATAGAAGTGAAACCATAAATGACCAGCACACGTTGTAGTATGAAAATCACATGCAGCGGTGATATTCAGCGCGGCCCTATCGATTTAGTGTGTGCGTAGACCAGCAGAAGCAGAAGTGGCAAGAAGTGCTTTGCCCTTACCCTTCTATATAATTAGTTACTTTACAAAATGGATATTGAAACCAATCGTCAATAATGGCTAATCAATATACAATAGGTGTTAAAACTACAGATCTATTTATCAAGATACATAAAACTGATAGATCCATCAACGTAACATCAATCTTTTATTGGAATAAAAATACATACGTTAATGACTTTAGTACCGTAAATCACTACATTAACAATTTTGAAATTGTATGTTTATTCATCATCAACTTCATTATGATCAGCCCCTCTCGATCCACTGCTTGTCAGTGAGCGTGCGAGACCGCGTAAGAGCACTTTTTAAAAATTGCGTATTTGCTTGAGCACAATTTAGCAAAAAGACTAATAAAACATGTTATTTGCTTCAAAGAAGTAGCTACCAGTTTCAGTCGGAAAAATATTGAGTATTCACTTTTTTCTTCTTTTTGTGCAAAAGCAGATACGCGGTTTTTGTCTTGCACGCTCACCGACGTTATGCTATTCGCCTAGATCGTGTGTTGGTCCTGGCCACTTGCAACTTACAGTACTGGTTATATCGTCGATTCATTTTGCCGGTAAACGTCCCATTTTTCTGTATTCGTCTCTTGCAAGTAGAACTTCAAAGTTTCTATGGACACCAAAATGTAATATTTTTTTTAAATTTTGTCGATATCCGCAGAATAGTTCCGTGTCGTGCGCAACTTCAAAATGAATCCGTGCAAAATATTAAGTCGGTGCCAAGACCGCCCGCCAAGTGCTAATGTACTAAGACACGTAATTTAAGTTCTATGCGCTCCTGACTCAAACGCAGGTTCCATAACCCTTTGTTATGCAGTTAGCCAGGAGATTTGGTTACTTATCGCCTGCAGCGGAGCTTACATTGTCTGAATACTTTTCACTTTGGCAATATGATCGAGTTTTATTACGTAGGTACCTACAGAGGTTTGTGGAACATAAACAAGTCTCCATGAGTGCGTGTGGGCAGCATCTACAAAAACATCTAGATACAAGGCTCTTATAGAAAAACAATCAGAGATTAAGCTATGTATCGATCCGATCCGAACCCTTCGGAGAATCTAGTAGGGCACGGGGACGCGCACTAGTGCGCGATGCCGTTCCCTCTAGAAAACCTCCAAAGGTGATTCGTTTCACACGGCTTGAGGGACCCTTTACGTTCCTCGCCGCCCCCAAAAAAGCCCGGTGAAGCTGAAAATGCCGTCTGAGGCAATCAGCAAACTCTCTCAAAAAAAAAAAAAAGCTATGTATAATGCCGAATAGGGAGAGGATTTTAAGAATCTGTTCTTTTAGCCTTAAATAAGACTTAATTATGATAATTTAAATATACAGTTTTTATGTCTCACGGGGTAGTACTTGTCCTTCATCTCACCTGATGTTAAGTGATGATAAGATCGAAGGTGGAAGCGCACGTCACACGGAATCCTCAAATACTGAGGCACTGGCTATTTTACCTCTAGCTGCCGGAACACAACAATGCTACAAACATTGATGTTATGTTATAATAAACTTATATCAAACGAAAAACTAGCTATGTTAATTTTCTTTAGAATCTTGAAGCGACTAATATTTTCACTAAAAATAGTAAAATTTATTACCGAACCCTGTTTTTTCTAGAGACTTGCGACTGCGACACATCAAATATAAAGGCTTTCACAAATTCGTTACTAAATAAATGAAATGAAATTTTGTTCACAAAAAACCGCCTTTCTGGTCTTTACATTTAAAAAGGAGATAAAAGGTATTTTGAGGGATTTACTTTTATTCAGTGAACCTTTGTTATGGCGTCTTTTGTGTTTGAGTCCAGCAATAGGTGGATTTGCTGGTCACCCCGAGGGTCCAAATCTCGGCCCTTAACTTAAGTACCTATCAATCTTGAGTGGGGAATTGTTTAATATCGCGAAATAAGTTTCAAGTAGGAATTACAGAGAAGTGCTTTTTGAGCACTCCTTAACAAATTTGTTGGGTAAGATTAACGCTATTATATTTTTCAGGATATTTATTCAATCGTGTCTTATGTAATGGCAATATAAAGAAACTGGTATATAATAGCGTAGCCAAATAAAATTAATAGGAGTTTTTTTCTTTCTTTTTGCTCTGGTAACAATGTTTTGTATTTATTAAGATTGCTGAAGGAAAAATTAAAGAATAAAATGTGCTTTGTGACAAAATATTTTTATACATATGTCGGTGGGAGGGTTTGTAGGAAGGACGGTCGAGCAAACTCGGATTCGTCAATAACACTGTCCATGTCTTGGATCTTCAAAATAAAAACGCAGTCGTATTCCTTACAGTCACTTTAATGTTATTTGAACATCACAATTAAATAATTTAGAAACAGTTGCCTGATGCAAATGGATTTTAGAAACAAAGTGAGTTCTGTGCGTGTGTACTCTTTGACCGCTCCCATTCAAATGTGTCCAGTCCGTTGTCGCACCAACTGCCGTTGACGTTTCGCGCACCATAGAGCATAGGCTGCACAGACCACACTCAAGTATAGACTTTTTTTTTTTTTCATTTTGTTGATGGCTTTGTGCGATTAGCACATTTAGCCAGTGTCAAAGTAATTTTTCTAACAAGTAATACATAAATAAACAATATTTCTTTTCTGTATGATGATGATGAATGATAATAGAAATGAGAAGTGAGAAATGATATATACCACCCAACCCCTCGAGTATCTCAGTAAAGATGTGGGGCTTTACTAAGTCCTCGGGCGGACTTCTTAAGAGAATTTGAAAAGTGACATTGCACTGTTTTGTTTCATTTGCCAACACTCATGCACACTCACGAACACTTAACGGTTAACAATCCACCATTATTTCACATTATAATTCGACAAAACACAAATTTTAGAAAATAAAACAAAACCGCAGACATGACTATTCACTTTCCCGCCAAGAAGTCCCAAGTATAGACTATACTTGTCGTTTCTAAGCGATGCTAGCGCCATGTCTCCGACATATAAATAACCTACAGCAGTAAAACAGCAAAATACATAACAAATGCGGCCACACAACAATTTACATAAAGAAATGAAATTGTATTTTAGTCACTAATAAACTTAAGTCAACAGTAGTTACACTCAAATATCTTAATTATGGAATATATTTTGAACAAATAAATAGCCTACTCAACACTTTTCTTGCTGAAGTCAAACTTGTGTTGAAAATATGCTTATTGAAATCTTATATCTACATTGCGATACCAAATTAAAATACGATACCACACTAATATATTTGTTACTGCTAAGGAAATTTATAGTTCAATATTCTCAAGTCCCCGTTGTGCAAAGATACGGAAGTTGGGTACACCGTAGTTGGAGTTTCAACTCCAAGTTCGTTGTGTTAAGTCGTTATTTCATTACAGCAAATGTAAAATTATAACTTAGTCACTACACATGGGAATATTGAAGGCAGGATTTTCAAAGAACTTATTAAGATAATATGTTGCTAAGTTTTTGTTTTGCTTTAATTAAATTTGGGATTACATAATATAAGTACTACAGTGCACTGATATAGATACAGCTGTTGTTTTTTTGTACAGAGAACACTCTAAAATCTTTGAAAAAGGCTGTTCCATAGACTGCAATTTTACATATTTACCCAAAATGCATGGAACAACAACTTTTAGACTTTGCAAAAAAAGTTGTAGCTATGATCTGAATACCTATCAGCACCAGCACATTTTATGTCCCCACTGCTGAGGTACGAGCCTTCCCTATGGATGGAAGAACGGGCCATTGTAGATACCTAATATTTTTGATAATAAAGTAAAGTAAATAGCCTATAACTGTTTCAATGCTGGGCAAAGGCAAATCATTGAAATCAAGTCATCACTACAATTGATGGGTAAAGGCTTAATCATTAAACTTAGATAATAAATATGTTTATCTAGTCATCATCTTCCTAAACGTTTCACTGCTGGGCTCAGCCTATCCAAACAATAGCGCATGTCATAACATAACCCACCACGTTGTTTCAACGCGGGTACCTGGTTATTATAACCACTGCCATTTTACGACACGAAATAGCTGAAAGCTTTTTAGCTAGCAAAATTGCAACTCAAACGCGCAAGCCGCTCCACCACCGTGCTTTAAAATGCGCATGATGTCTTATAATGCCCAATAATACACCATAATGCCAAACAATGCCCAATGATGTCCATAGGAGAAATCTTAATTTTCCTACTCATCCGCTTACCCGGCATTGCGGATGTTTTTAACTTGTGAGCTACTACAACTCGCAACTCGCTAACAATCCATCGTGCTCCAGAATGCCCATAATGCCTAATAATGCCCATAACGTCCTATAATGCCCATAGAGTGTCAACAAGCTCATTATTCCTGATCCAAGCTATACAGCTGTAGATGTAACGACTGCTGAGCAAAGAGCTCTCTCCTCTTATTACAAGCACTCGTTGAACCCGCTTCGATTAATGTGTGCTCCCCGCTAGAGGGCGTTTGAAAAATGACAACGCAAGCCGCAGCGGTTTGAAGGCCGCGGTTTGCGTGCAGCGCGAATAGCGATGTTAACAATGTGACCGCTGAATTGTGTTCTCCCATATGCCAAAAAAAGAGAACAAAGAGAGAAAGAGAACAAATGAAATGAAATGAAATACATAAATATATTATATATAGAACACACAGTATAAACTTATGTCGAACAAAACAAAAAATAATCATTTAAAAAATGTCTCCTAAAGGAATAAAAACAATAAATGTATTGTCTAAACAATAATAAAATATAGAGTAATTAAGCGTGGTCGCAACCGAAGTCTCAAAAAAAATCAATTTTTATTGGTACAATTTAATGAAGGTTACAATTTATTACTTAAAAATAGTTATAATTAAAGTTAAGTGACGCTCAACCGATGCGAGGTTGTAGAATGCTATTTTCATGTCCGCGGAATCGCGGCGGCGGCGACGAACCCGAAGCTCGTTGCTGCGTCAGCTCCACGTGCGGTCAATGTTCATAATTGTGTAATTAGGGGCGATGCTACATCATGGGTTTGCATAGAGACGCCTTGCGTAACACCTCCCCCCGTAGATCAGCGAGTATGGAAGACCTTGGTCGTGAATTGAGCTGGGAGATGATTCGGGTCAATCCTTTTAGCCGGAACTTCTGAGTAGATTATTGATGGTCCAGGTTGATCTTCCGTGTCTCCTTTTTGCTCTTCATTGATTTGTACGGCACAGTGCTTGCGGTACGTTAGGAATATACCGATAACACTTGCGGCAAATAGTATAAGATACAGCGGAACAGTAGTGTGAAAGATGCTGTAGTCGACGTCTGGTATCTTCTTCAGAGGCTGTTGCATTGAGATCTTAGTATTGATGTCGTGCAGATGTTCGAGATTAATCGAGTTCAGCTGGACAGATGCGGATGGTGATGCTGCAGATGCTGGGGGCTCTTCTACAGGTAAGTCCATTATTTTAACTACTTGACCCTTCAAGCGGTTATTTGTATTTGAGATAACGAAGGCCGTTGTTTCTACGAAGCAGTTGCGTGGCATGGTAATAAGATAACTGCCTTGAAGTTCTTTGTAGAGATGCTGTCCACAGGATAGATGTACTCGCGTTGGTTTGGGGAAGATTATGGTGTAGTGCATCCCGTCTAGTTCTTCGAAAGCTGGACTTCTGAGGGATACGGTAACTGATTTACATGACTCCGTTTTCTGTTGAGTGGCGATCAGCTGGTGAATGCAGTCCTTTGTCGCTCCGCTTTGAAGACGCCGGTTCTCGTTGCAGATGTACCACTTGCTGGTCTTAGGGCATTCAGCCTCTATGTACTTGAAATCTTTGTCGTATATTGCAAGGAACGGGAATGGAGGTGGAAGGATTTCGTGATTTTTATTAGGGATAATAGATAGCTTATATAAATCATATGTCTCAGACAGAACTATGGGGAATTTATATACTAAAATAATATCGTTGCCTATATAATATGAACCTACTCTAATTACTTCAAAATATTCTCTAACATCTAGTTCTATAACTCTATCTCTACCATACAGCATCTGTAACTTATCAATAATTAAATTTAGAGATTTGATACTTAAAACGGAATGATGCATTGTATCTGTCTTAATAAATGCTAATATGTTTTGTAATTTGGATATCTCTTCCGAGATAGAATCGACATTGTCACCAAGTATTAAAAACGTCTGTGCTAAATGCGCGTATTTTATAAGATCATAATCATGAGTAGCCTCGCTTTCACTAATTTTATTGAGTAAGTGTTGCAATTTATCTTGATTATCTGCTATAGTTTCAATAATTTTATCACAATGAGTCATCCATTCCTTTGATAAACTGACGTGTTTGTTAAATTCAGTTACCAGGTTGTTATCGTTGTCCTTGAGTGACTTTAAGGCTTCATTAAAATGTATGGCGTCTGTATAGTCAAGGTTTCCAGTAATACTCTTGACTACGGATCCAAGACCGTCTAATAGGCCTCGTTTTGTACGCGTTACTTCGAACGTTTGTAACTGTTCAGATACACTTTGAACTTTAACTTTTAAATAATTGAGATGAGGTTCAAATAACGACCGCGTTTTATTATTGAATTCGGGACTAATATTATCTAATTGGTTTATAACTGAATTTATTTTAGATTGCAGGTCTTGTAAGTTAATAGGTTGGATGAAAGAGTGATAGTGTGAAATGACTTTCGTGGATCCTAGTTTGAACGGTAAAATGCCGGGACCGTCGTCGAGACTTTCAAGTTTTATCTCCTGGCTCATGGTGGTCCCCAGAAGAAGATGGAATATCAGTAGAGTCCTGTAACAATTGCGAACTTTTAGGTACTCGTTTCAATCTAGACTTTGCGACGGGGCCCTGTTTTTTCTTTGTATAAATGTGGATAGGTAAGTCTGCCATAACTTTATCATGAGTGTAACGCGGGGCCAGTTTTTGTCGAGATGCAAGAGGGTTTTTTACAAAAATCTGTTGCTCTGGTGAATATTCTTTCTCATTATCTCGGTTAGTATTACGATTATCGGTTAGTTGCTTGCGAAGGTTAAGACATGATTCCTGTATTAGATTATAAGCTTTACACATTCTATTTTTATGATTTGTAATGTACTGCTGTAACAAATGAGCTGAAAGGTCTACGTCAAATGGATCCCGTGGATCAAAGTGTCCGGTTATTAAATCGATGGGTCTACACTTAGTAAAACTGTGTATTGAGTTGTTATAAGCCAAAAGGGCATAGGGCATTAGATTTATTACAGCCTCACTCTTCTGTTCCAGTTTTAATAAACGTAAATGCTCTAGTATCGTTGAGTGAAATCTCTCTACGATACCATTTTCGTTTGGAGTATGAGGTGCGATCCTATGATGCTGAATTTTATGTAGTTTTATGAATTCGCCAAAGAGTTGATTAACAAATTCAGGGCCGTTGTCGGTTACTATTGTAAAAGGAATGCCATGATGCGTACAGAATTTTAGTAGCGCTTGAACAACGCTCATAGCGGTCCCGTCCCTTAGGTAATATGCTTGAGAGTATTTGGAAAATGAGTCAACAATACTTAAGAATTTCTCGTTCTGTACAGTTAAAAGATCTAAATGTACTAATTCAAACGGTTTGCTAGCAGGCGGTACTACTTGGAATTGCTGTTTGATCGGGTTACGGTCGTATTTACCCTGGCCACAGATTGTACACTCGTTAATGAATTTAGTTATTTGATCTCTCATTTTTGGCCAATAGTACCTATGAGATAAGGCCAGATAACATTCAGTGATGCCGCGATGGTTCGTCTTGCCATCGTGGTATTTACTGATTATTTCCTGCTGTCGCAAATATTCACGGATGTTTTCTAATTCAATTTTTGTTAGCACAAGGTTCATTGCCGAATTTTTAAAGGTACGCTGTATTATAGGTATTATCTTGTACATAGCTTCAGATGGGTTAATTAGTAGGCCGGTTTTAATTTTAGGATGAACGTATTCTCTAATAGCGTTAATGACGTCTTCTTCCAGATTAAACTCCGATAACTGAATAGTAATGCGTGTATGAGTTTCAAAAGGTTTCGATACTACAACTTTACCTTTTATATCGCCGACAACTGTAAATATAATTTGTTTAGTGAATTTATTCAGAGGGTCATCCGTAATCGGCACTTCCAAGATGGGGTCTTCAGCATCCGTGTGGACCGTAATGGTTCTAGAGTCATTGGCAGCTTCCGGAGCACCAATGGTTCTTGAATCATCTAAAGAGCACGGTTTCTCAGAAGGGTTTACTATAATTGAGCTGATTTCCTCGTTATTTAACTCGATTCGCGATAATGCATCCGCGTTGGTGTTACTTTTACCGGATTTGTAAATAACGGTGAAGTCGTACTCACTTAATTTTAGCCGCCATCTTGTAAGCCTCGAATTTGGCTCCTTTAAGTTCATTACCCACTGCAATGGCTTGTGGTCGGTAATGATCTTAAATTTTCGACCAAACAAGTAGGGCCTAAAATATTTGGTGGCCCATACAATGGCTAGAAGCTCCTTTTCAATGGTGCTGTAATTTAATTCGCTAGAGTTAAGTGTTCTCGAGGCAAAGGCAATAGGCTTGTCCGAACCGATGTTACCTTGTGATAAGACGGCTCCAATTGCGACATTGGACGCGTCTGTAGTCAATATAAATTCTCTTGAAAAATCGGGATATTGTAATATAGGATCGTTTGTTAAAAGGGCCTTGCAGCGTTCGAAACAATTTATGTAATTTTGATTGAGATCTATTTTAGAGCCTTTCTTCAAACATTGAGTTAGCGGTTTCGTGATTCGAGCGAAGTCTGGTATGAATTTCCTGTAGTATCCGAGAAGTCCGAGAAAACGTTTGATTTCTGTGGTGGTTTTAGGAAGAGGATATTGCTCTATAGCTTTAATCTTATTAGGATTAGGTTTCACGCCGTCCCTACATACGACATGACCTAAGAACTCAGTCTCTAACTTTAAAAACTCAGACTTATCCATCTGTATTTTAAAGTTAGATTCGCGCAATTTTAAGAAGACTTTTTCTAAATTTACCATCATCTCTTGGAGAGATGTACCATAGACTATAATATCGTCCAAATAAACCAGGCAGATGTTATTTTGTAGGCCTTTAAGAACATTATCCATTACCCTTTGAAAGGTAGATGGAGAGTTCTTTAGGCCCATGGGCATTCTTAGAAATTCAAAGTGCCCGTTCTCGACGTTAAATGCTGTTTTCTGGACATCATCAGGGTCCATCTCAACTTGGTAGAACCCACTGGCCAGGTCCAGGGTCGTGAAATACTGACACTTGCCTAATTTATCTAAAACGTCGGTTATATTGGGAATCGGATATTTGTCGTCAATCGTTTTCTCGTTAACTTTCCTGAAGTCCACGACAAGTCGCCACTTTGTCTTCCCGGATGCATCAGCCTTTTTGGGCACGACCCAGATAGGCGAGCTCCATGCAGACTCTGAGGGTCTTATGATGTTTTGCTCAAGCATTTTGGCTATTTGATCTTTGACTTCTTGGCGGTGGACATACGGATAGCGATAACTCTTCGTATACACAGGGAGTTCATCTGTAGTTTTTATTTTGTGTTTTATCTTGTTAGTGAACGCTAGAGGCTCGCCATCAAGATAGAACACATCCGCATAGCGCGCACATAAGGTCTCTAAATTAGCAAGCTCTTCGGGATTTAAATGATCGGTTCTAAGACGAGATAAAACTTCTTTAGCGCGACTAGATGTACGAATTTCATAATTACTTTCAAGATTACAAATATCGGCAGATACCGGACGGTCCATTGAGAAAATGACGTCATTAGGCGAGGTGTTAGTTACTTCAACCCAACCTCTATTATTTCTTACCGCTGTTATACATTCTGTGATAGTACAATTACATAAGGTTTGAACTGATACGAGGGCATCGCCATCACGCGTGTTAACTGGAAGTTTAAGTAATTTAGAAGAGTGTGCTGGGATGATATCTTCGTATAAGTTCACGTTACGCGAGTCATATAATTCTAACGGAATTTGAGCGTTTCTAAGTGTTAGTGTTCTATTCTTAAGGTCTATATTAGATTCCCATGCAGTTAATAGGTCTAATCCTAGTAGTCCGTCGAAAAACTGGTGAAATTTGTAGATGAATAAAGTAAAGTTTTCTGCTTCTCTAAACTCTGGAAAACAAGGTAAGGTTATGGAGTGCTTATGTTTACTTGTCTGATTTGAATTAGTGACCTCAAAAGGTTCATAGTTTAAAGGTACGTAATTAAAATATTTACTGACAGCTTCCGGGCTAATAAACGACTGGTTTGCTCCTGTATCTACTAAAAATTTTAAAGGTGGATCATGAATTTGAACGTACATAAGTTGTCTCTGGGTTTGTAAGTTAATTTCTATTTTTGCTTGTCTAAATTCGAACCCTTCTGAAAATTTTCCTCCCCGGAGGAGCTCGGGTTGTCTAGTTCTTCAACAACGGGACTCTCAGTAGGAGTGTAGTTGCCATCATACTCATAACAACCTGAGTACGGATCATATGCAACACACCCTTGATCAAATTCAGGATAATCGCTGTATTCAGAGTAGTTATTATATTGCCCATAGTAATCGTAATCAGACTCGTTAAAGTTAACTTCACGCGTTTTAAAATAATTAGTAGGAGGCGGATTACCGAACCGTCTCCAGTCATGTCCAGATGGTGGTAAAGGTTTAGATGCAAAGGGGGCCACGCCACTCATAGGACGCGGTGCGTTGAAATTAGAAGGCTGAGTAAAGGGTCTATTATTCATCCTGAACGTGTTGCTCTGAGGGTTATAGTTTGGTGGTGGAGCGCGGAACATCTGCTGCGTGCGTGTGGGACCGCGAAACTGATTTGAATGATTCGGATTAGGTCTCCAACCTTGCGTCTGTTGGAACGGTACCTGCTGCTGGCGCGATGGACCATTCATGTTATAGTTTGGTTGGCCTGAAGGGCCTGACATATTAAAAGCGGGACCCTTCATCATAGGAAAGTTATTAATAGGTAATTTAAAATTATACGGTGATGGCTGAGATGCTTGCCATTCTTTCTTACTAGGGCCGCTATCGTTACGTTGTTGGAGATACAAAGTGTTAAGCTCTTCCTGTACAAATTGAAGAGCTTCCTCCATCGTGTCGGGACGCATGCACCGGATTCTGGATCCTAAGGGATCTTTAAGGCCGCGTAAATAAGATTGCAAGGTTAACTTTTGATATAGAGTGCGTTTAGATTCTATTGTCGTACCCACGGTCTCGTGAAGCGAGATGTACGTCATTATGGTGCTAAAGAGATTTTGGCACCTCTCGTAAAATTCCTGCGGGGTGCTAGCCCCTTGCGTTTGCAGGGAAAGGTCGTTATACAACGCCGTCTCGTCGCGATGGTCCGCGAAGGTATTTATCAGCGCATTACGTATACCTCCCCAAGTATCCGGGATACCATTGGAGTTAATAAGCCTAGCCGCGGGCCCTACTACCTTATTTAGGATACCATTCATAAGAGCTAAATTGGCCAACTTGTTTCCAGGTTCCTCGTCAAAATGTGCAATTACTATTTGATCCGCAAGATTGATGAAACGCGTGAGTATATGTGGGTTACCATCGAATTCCGGAAGTAGTCTTAGGGACTTGTAAATCCTATCAATTTCGTCGGACATAGTGACAGGCTCTAGATTCCTAAGCTCGTCTATAGCACTAAACCTACTTGTTTTCTTACTACTAACAGCGTTACGTGATTCTCTCGGATGGAAAATCTTTACTAAGTTAATATAACGTTATAAAATAAAATAGGCACACAAGGATAATAAAAATATATAAAATACACTTTTAAAGGACACAGAAAATTATAGGATGAAGTATAAAGGATAAGTAAAGTTATAGGATAGCAAATACTTGAAAGATTCAAGGTACTTACAACATTGATTCAGTTTGAAGAATCGATTTCTGGATTCACCTCGGCTGGAGCACGTAGATTGCGATACCCGTGACGCGGCGCGATAGCCACTCGGGCGGCTTAGAGTTTACGGAAATCTTCTGGACAACCCGGACCGACCCGACGGGTATCCTACCGACTGCGCCAATTAAGCGTGGTCGCAACCGAAGTCTCAAAAAAAATCAATTTTTATTGGTACAATTTAATGAAGGTTACAATTTATTACTTAAAAATAGTTATAATTAAAGTTAAGTGACGCTCAACCGATGCGAGGTTGTAGAATGCTATTTTCATGTCCGCGGAATCGCGGCGGCGGCGACGAACCCGAAGCTCGTTGCTGCGTCAGCTCCACGTGCGGTCAATGTTCATAATTGTGTAATTAGGGGCGATGCTACATCATGGGTTTGCATAGAGACGCCTTGCGTAACAGAGTTACGGTTGTTTACGGTACTGTAACGGAGTCAATACTCCTTTGTAAATATTTACTTAAATATTTTTTTATTATCTGTCAACTTTCTTTAATCTTTTTCCTTTACGCTTTCATCGTTGATGCTATTAAATATTGGTATGTTTTCTTATCTTATTTTGTTATTCTATTAAAACACGTTTGCCTTTGCCTTCAGACAATTTTATTCCGTTTCGCCTCCTTCCGTTACATGTACTATTGATTGGGTACATTAGCAGAACCCATTCTATTCGAATCTAGTAATCGTCACTTTTTATTCTATATGTGACATGTGTCACCATTTTCGACTTTGTCGTGTCTTGCCAGCCCGTCAGCTGTCAAGTTAAAAGAGTAATTGGAAGTATTGTTAATGTCTTTTGTTTTTTTAGTTGGTTTTGGGTATCCAATATTTTGGGTACCAAATCAAGTCGCCGGCTGTCCCGCGTTTAAAATCCAGTGATAAGCCTATGTAAAAACTAATCCGTCAATATAATTATCTTGATTTCCCCATTTTCCTTTTACATACGAATCCCGTGATTCCGTCATCGCTCACCGCTATCTTACCAGCCACACAAACCACGGCGTAAACCGATGAAAAAGCTCCACGATACACTCCCATGCTTGCACCAGAAGTGTTTGCTCCGCTGCACAAGCACGATTATATTGCGCTGTGACACTTCTACCAATTTCCGTTGTACTTCAAGATTTTTAGCCAAACTGCACTCGGCACCGCCAATATTGGAACCGCTTGGAATATTTGGCAAGCGAGACCTTTGAGAACTGGAGGAGTTTCAATAACGCCGATACAAGGTACAGTAGTACCGGCTGCGACGTATTTAAAATTTGTGGTCCGAGCTGCCGTGCGCTATGGATGCAATACATATTGCGTCACAATACTAACTTTGATAATATACTCTAGTTCTCAATCAGTTCATTAAAGAACTTCGCAATTGAGGCTGAAACAATACCTTGAGGAAACTGTTTAACATTACGTACAGAATGGTTACTAGTATGGCTCATCAAATGTAAAGCCTCTTTGCGGCTTGCTCATTTCAATCATGCAAAATTTGTTTCGGACAGAAGTACGGTTACGTTTCTGATCATATAAATAGCCTGTAGGCGTCTCGTAGTGTCCTCTTTCAAGGTCCATCCTTCGCAGCAGTACATGACGGCAAGCCATATGTAGCAACAAAGATTAGTAAATAAATACTACTGAGAAATCAAGTCATAATCGTAAGTAATTATAAATAATAAACAGTTCATTCTCTACAATTTACCTCAAATTCACCAAGTAATCCTTTAAATATTAATAAGGCAATCATCTGAGATTCTAATGCCATATTCAATTTCAGAATTACGTGGGATGGGCTGACCGAAATTAATCGAAAAAACGAAGGTTTAAGTAAGGTAAAAAGGTGAAAATAAGTAAAATTATGTTAAACGGAGTTTAACGCAAACTACTTAGCTTAGGTAACTACGCCTAGGATAGGCGCAGTTACCTTTTTGTATACTTGATATAATAGCAAAGTAGCAGCGGTACCTTAAGAATAAGTTTATTTCTTTATACCATTAGTTATAAAAGTATTTCTCAGTCGAACCCTAACCACCGGACTATACCGGCATATGAGCTCGAAGCAGGTGGAGAAAGCAAGCTTTTGCGCTTCCTCCTACTACAATGGTGAAGAAACGTTCGAGGGATTTTTTAATTGAGCTATCCTTGTTTCCCCCTCTCGGGATGGGTTTATAAAATGGTGCAATCAAGAAAAAAGAGGGCGGTTGAGACTGTTCTGATGGCGTGCATGGTTAGTTGTTAAACATAACATTATCATCATCGATAGCACTTGTAGAACATGGTGGAAATTGGTTAGCCAAAGACGACATATGGCTAGAAAAAAACAGGACTATTTTTATTACTTACTCTTTTTTTTTCTGTTATAATTTTTTTTTAATACTTTGATGTTTCTGAGTTTATTTCTTTGTCTGTGGAGATTTCGGATTTTCATATTCGATTACACTTTCACATTTTAGAATGTATTCAACAAGCTCAAGTAAATGTATAGAAACTACAACACGATTTTCAACTCCGACCTTTGTAGCTTCCACTTTATATAATAAGCATAATAAGCAGCTTAAGTTTAATACATTCGCTTCTTACATAGTGTAGAGTGGAACGGTCCCAGCCTAGTCTAGCGCTAAGTAACGAGCGGCTAGTTAGCACATACTATTCACTTATTAGTTCTAAACTTTAACTTGGACGAGGGAACCGTTGACTTGATGGGAGTCAAGCGCAGATGCTCAACTTTAAGTAACATATTGAAATTGTTAGATAAATGTTTAGATCTTCACACATTGGCGTTGGTAATGTGACATTGCTATATTGCTTATAGAATCGATAAGTATACATACTCGTTTAGAAAAATATTATAAATTTTACTGCGAACATCAATTTTGAAACAGTTTTTGTTTTTGAATTAACTGTTTCTATTTGGTATAAAACAAAATAACAATTGCCGAGTTGCTTTGTGGTTTCTTTCGAAAAGTTTCTAGCTTATCGTATTATATACCCTACAAAGTGGCATGAACTTTGTTTAAAAAATACTTTGTAAAAAGACAAATTTAAATAAAACTATTTTATTTTGTTTCTTTTTAATTGTAAAGTCACGTGCACTAACATGTTTACGCTTTTGACTTGTTTTGACACTTATTCCATTGTATTAAAAGTTACATTGTTTACATGCGACTGTACATTGAAAATTAAAAGAATTCTTGTTTGGCAAAATCATGAAATAATAAAATTTAAACCCTGTTGCTATCTAAGCGATTGCTTTTACCAATAGAGCTTAATCTGTTCTGTTCCAGGGATTATACCCGACGTACAAAGAAACACATTCATCATCACCATCACTTTTATGTCCCCACTGCTGGCGCACAAGCCTTTCTATGGATGGATAGAGGAAACGGGTCATAAACCGCCACGTGGGCCCAGTGTGGATTGGTGGTTGTTAACGACTGCTTTGCAGCTGGGATCAACGGCTTTACGTGCCTTCCGAAGCACGGAGGAGCTCAAGATGACAATTTTGATCACCAATCCGATGACCGGCCTTTGCGAAAGTTGCTTAACCTCAGCACTCGCAGACCGGACGCGTTGTTCACTGCGCCATCGAGCTCTTCTATATAATATTAAGATACCATAGTTAGTACAGTAACCAGTTAGTTTCAAATTCGACACAGTGAATCCATTGCCAAAGCTACTTAATACAACTACGATTTTCTCCAGCAATTAAGCTAACTCGATCTTACAGTTCTAACTGTAGACCGTTATGCATTGAGCGTTCACGAGCCACGTAGGTATGCACCGAATTCACGAAGTCTGGCGCTCCAACATCAGAACGACTTGGCTTGGACACGACTCGTACGCGGTAAATCAAAACCAGCTGGAATTCAGTATATTTAGTTTAGCCTTCTATACATATAATAAAGCTAAAGAGGGTCAAAAGTCTATACATGGAAGAATTTCGAAAAAAAGTTGACTGGGGATACTTTGAATTGTTAACAGAACACGTTCCAACAGTTTTTTAGAATTTTTGTATGTTTGTCTGTTTATCTGTTTGTCTGTTTATTTGACCGCGCAACACGTGAAAATGGCTCAACGGATTTAGATTAAAATAGTATAACCCGTGTGAACGTTGTATTTCTTTAAGATATTTGAGTGTAGCTCCTCGTTACGGGCTACGAGTCACCGGTTCAGAGCTCTTGAGTCAGCTGTTCACCTGTTCGTCCGGTCCGATAACGGTGATTCGCGGTCGCAGTGGCGGTTCGCGGTAAGCATTTTTTTTTCCTTTAAATTAACTGTTTAACTTTATTGTATTTTTTTTGTTTGTGCTTTGTTCTTTTTGGTTTCACTGGTATATAATTTAATCACCAGTGAAATCCTTTAATTCTAAAACCTCTTTGTCGGGCTCAGCAAGATATTGCACGTTTGTTCATTTTTCCGGCTTTCAACCCCCATCATATCATTTCATGCCCATCAATTCCACCCATCCTTGCCGAATGTAATAGCCGTGCATTTTGCATTTTTTATTTATTTGCGCAACGGGTTTTCAAAGAGCATTCATCAATTAATAACCAAGAGGTTCCGGTATCCATCATTTATAGAATATTTTATATATCGTGTTGTTTTTACGTAATTGGTGTTTTGTGCGGTCAAAATTTTGTTACATTGTTTTTATTTACGACAAATAAAATTTACGTGTTATAGTGAAATGAAGTTTTGTGTTTTTAATTTTAATTTATATAGATTTAAACTTAGATTAATTTCTAACCCCTTACAAATAAACAAAGAATAAGATCCGAATAGTTATTCCGTGTTTTGTTCCTGTCATGTAAATGTCATTTCAAATTAGAGTAAAAGAGACAAAACACGGAATAACTATTCGGACCTTATTCTTTGTTTATTTGTAAGGACCTTAGGATTTGAAATACATGCCTAGGTAAAGTTATTCAAAAGTTAAAAGTTTAAATAACCGAACCTTTTACTTACTGGGCGCAACCGATTCGATTATGGTCGAGTTTTTACATTAACTGCAAAAGCGCTTACAAAGCGCATGAATGAAAAATAATTACTCAACCTTTTGCAAAATATTTTTCTAAGAAAATATAAGACAAGTAAGTATGTTTTCTTATTATTTTTATAGTAAAAGTAGTTTAAGATACAGCAAATTTATTGCGTGATTCGATGCCTTAGCATATAATAGCGCCTAGAGGAAAAGCTTACCAGAGATACAATACCATAAGTATTTTGTGGGCTGCCAACAATTTAACAAAATAACTACCCATGTAAAATTTATTATTTCAAACTAAACCAGCAAGAGCATGGTGCAATAAGACACTTTAAAGTACCATATATTGTTTTGTTTATTTTATTTACAAGAATTAGCTTAGCTTAGGTTAAGGCCGAAAGTGGAAGCGCTTAATACCTGTAATCCTAAAGTAGGTACTGTAAGGAGGTTATGTGAGCTGCATATAACCTCCTTACATTATTCCCCCATTATTCCCACTAGTCATAGCTAGAGATATGTACTAGCTATAGCTAGAGATTTAATAGCCAGTTCAGTACTGTAAGGAGGTTAATGAGCTGCATATAACCTCCTTACAGTACTGAGGAACTGGCTATTATATCTCTAGCTATAGCTAGTACAACAATGCAATTAACATTCTTGTTTTGGCGATAAACTCAGAAAAGGTTGTAGTACCTTGCCATCTTAAACAAGTCCTACCAACAACCGAATACATGCCTCACTAGAAATCCAACTTAGGACCTCTGCGTATGTGACTAGTGGTCTTATCACTACTACAAGACTTACATTATTCTAGTATGTTTTCATAGTTTCACTTTATCTGCTTACCGTTTATTAGCTGATTATTATTAGCTGATCTTACAGTTTATTAGCTCTCTCCATCTGACTGGTTGTCTGGAAGAAATTGCTTGAAAACGATAAGACCGCTAAATTGTAACTTTGTAATTTTTTTTCTCTGGTTCATGTTTATGTTTTATAGTGTTGCAATAAAAGTATTATCTATCTATCTACATTACATATATTAGATGGTTTTTATATATGTCTTCTGTGACATTATGACATTTAAAATAATATATGTAAGTAGGTACTTGAATGTCACAGGGTAAATTAGTCTGAGGAGCTCGATGGCGCAGTGGTTAACGCGCCCGGTCTGCGAGTGCTGAGGTTAAGTAACTTTCGCAAAGGCTGGTCATCGGATGGGTGGCCAAAAATTTCGGAATGCACGTAAAGCCGTTGGTCCCGTCTGCATTAGCAGTCGTTAACAACCACCAATCCGCACTAGGCCCTCGTAGTGGTTTATGGCCCGTTCTCCCTATCCATCCATAGGAAGGCTCGATCCCCTGCAGTGGGGACATATAATAAGCTGATGATGAAACTCTACTCACTATTATTATAGAATTATATAATAATGCCCTTGTCGATATTATAGTTAGTATACTAGTCATGCCATGTCTAAAATTGTCGTGGAGTTATTAGTAGTGACGTCATAAGTTAGACCAAGCCGAGTGGACGAAGTCTCAGGAGAGTGAAGCTAAAGCCTTACCGTGAGTTTAAGTAGACTATTCTCGCTGGCAACACCGTTAAGGGTTTTTAACACTGAAATGAACAGCGCCTTTTTTTCACACAAGCAAGTAAGCACCAATATTTGGTCATTGCTCTATTTCACACTTTATATACGGCATTAAGTGATAGCACCAACTGCACTCAACAACAATTAGTATGTCTAGTTTAAAATATACTACGATTGAAAAATGAAAGACTCTAAAGTCTGACGTAAAAGTATCCGTTGACTCAATTATTATTAATTTATACATAAAAAAGGCATTCAGCCTACCACTGCGCTCATCAGCAGCTTATTCTATGTCCCTATTGTTGAGGCACGAGCCTTCCCTATGGATGTATAGGGAGAACGGGCCATAAACCACCACGCGGGCCCAGTGCGGATTGGTGGTTGATAACAACTGCCAATGCAGCCGGGACCAACGGCTTTATGTGCCTTCTGAAGCACGGAGAAGCTCGAGATGATACATTTTTGTCACCCATCCGACGTTACCCGTGCTTGGTGCTTGCTGGTGTTCCCCCTGCTGATCTAGAGGTTGTTCGTGCAGGCAGATTTGCGGAGGAGGGAGTCCAACTGACCCCTAGGGAGCGCCGGAAATTGCGACGCACCATTAGAGAGGACATCGTTACCATTTGGCAGGAGCGCTGGGAAACGAGTAAGGACGGCCGCGTACTTTACTGTTTTTCCCCGACGTCGCCGTGAGGCTCTTACAGGACTGGTTAGAACTGGATTATGTGGTGTCCCAGATGCTTACAAGGCACGGTTGCTTTAGGCAGCGTCTACACCGACTTACGCTTTGCGAGACCGCACTCTGTCCCTGTGGAGCTAGTGTTGAAGAGAGCTGAGATCACGCGCTCTGGGAATGTGAATTGTACGCGGTCGCCAGAAACGCCATGTTGGACCGAATACACAAAACATAACCCGGCCCAACGTATTACAAGGACCTCGCTAGTTGCCGAAGTAACTTTGAAGCGCTGCGCGAACTCCTGGCACACTATTCGATGAACATTTGAATGAGGACAAGGTAAAAGCACATTTAGAGCAGCCCCACGCGAAGTCATGTACTGTGGTATCCACGCCCCAGAAGTTGGTAACAGAAGAGATGGAATTAGAAAATTTGTAGGGAGTGAAGTGAATAGCGCAGACGGGGAAAGAGCCTTTGCAAGTACCCTCGCGCTCTTCCGAGATTCGGTCCGTATGCCGCAAGGTAGGCAGGACCATGGGTTGGTGGTCCCTAGCATATGTCGAAAACTCTTAGTAGGGCTCCTCAACTCGTCTATTAACTCCTAACTTTGTGTTATAATTTGCGAATGCTAAAGACTTTGCGACTACAGTGTTTCGTTCAGTCTGTTGGACTTTGTAATTAATTTTATTCAAGTAATCAGCTACTTGAAGTAGATCTATCTACCTGTTGTACGTAACGAATTTGTTTCTATCTTGTAGCCGAATTTTGGATATAAATTAATACTTCATTACCTATCTGCAATATGAAATATGCCCTGATGTACGTAAAGTAGAATAGAATAGAATAGAAAAATGTTCATTTGATACAAAAAACAATACAAACTGGACAATATACTGTTACAACTTTAAGTTGGACTATTCATTTTTACCACTACCAACAACACTAAATCGTAATCAAAATGTTGGCTTCAGAATTTGGTAAGATTTCAGCTGTGAATGTGTGCGTGTGTTGTGTGCTGCTTCACGTTCAAAATCACACACGCACACGGTTTATTGCTAGTTTTTAGGGATTGAATATAACCCAGCAGTGGCAAGCGCGGATCCAGCACACAAAAACGACTGTGGGACGGCTACCCAAAAATCGGTCAAGTGCGAGTCGTAATCAAAATGTTGACTTCAGAATTTGGTAAGGTTTTAGCTGTGAATGTGTGCGTGTATTGTGTATAATACATTAAAAAACGTCCAGATTTAAAAATACAAATAGCACAAAAAAATATCTTCGATCTCAATTAAGGGGGTGCAGCGCGGACGCAAAACTGCGAGTTTCAAGTTTCTTTATGATAGCGAGCGAGCGGCGCGTGGCAGTGGTGTGACAACGGCGCACGACTACGAATACGCACGCACACTAATATCTGTACAGAGTAGGCTGCTGATTTAATTAGAGCAATGTTTACTTTCGTAAAATCATAGGCGTTTGGGTAAAAAATTATAAAAGTCTTAATATTTTCATATTCATATTTTTTTAAATGAAAAATAAAACAACAGTGCCCTGCGAAATATCAATACAAACATTTTGATGTCGGATCATTGTTTCATTTGTGCTGTATTTACAAAGTTTCTGAAGAAATAAGTTTTTATATATCATTACTTTTACGTATTGTTAATGCAGGTTCTGGGTATTTGTTTCAAATTCCAAGACAACCATGCCCTTGTGAAAGGATCAAGCTAACCTACACTAGTCCTTTTAATGTATATGACCTATTCAGCGCCTAGCACCAGTGACTTAAAAACACGTAAATTTTCTAAATTCCGCGCTGCACCCCCTTAAGGTTGTGGGCATCTGTGCCCAGAACGGTGGATCTGCACCAGTGAAAACATACAATGAGCTAGTGAAGTAAGAGCCACCGCAGACATGCTAGTTTTAGCATCGGCGATCGGCGATTCAGTCGCTTTTTAGAAGCTGAATGCAGCGACCACACATTTTTAAGTATCTACACAAAACAAACTTTTTGTTAAGAATAACCGCAGAATAACAGTTGTAAAATACAATTGCTCATAATGACATTAGTAAAGTAACATTTACAAATCGCCCATGGGGTCTCCCTACGAGTCCCTATTCCTTGGGGTTGGGGTAGGGATTGGATGGATTGCATTCTTGAACTTGTTTTAAAAAATCTTACACTATATCCATTTACGAGTTCATTCTTCGCCACTCGTGTCTTTAACGTTTATTTTGACTTTTTTCACACTGAAAATACACGATGAATTTAAAGGCACGTAAATAACATAATTATATAGTAAATAATTCTTAAATTACTATTAACGTAGTGTATATTATTTTAGTGTATTAATTTAATTCAAGATGAGATTTGAGATTCAAAAATCGCAACCATTGATTATACCTATGCCTATTATAACTAGGTATATGACAATACTCATAGATAGCATAAGTATAGTTATAGCAATAATTATTGCCGGATGTCAAAAATTGCAGCATAGAACGTAGACATAAACATTTCTTTTAGTTTCCCATTATGTTAACATAATGGCAAAATATTTCTGAAATTATCCAACAAAAAAAACTCTTTGTCATTCCGAAGATGTAAATGATAAATAATTCATAATTCGAGCCTTACTTAGACTAAGTACACCATATTTCACATCGCCAGGCCCTCGGATGCGACATAAAATACAGTCGAGGTAATCCTATCCATCCATGATTTATATCAAGAAAGGGTCAGTAGGAATTTTCATAAGCTATACATCATAATTTCATATGCAGAACTGTTTAGGAGATACCCCCCAAGTCTCCTATCTTGTGATTTACACTTCAATGGCTTCGCGGATACATACACGATATAACTTTTGGGGCAGACGTTCATGTAGAGTTTTGATCTTGTCAGATTTTGAACTTGGGCTTTGACAGCGGCGCATTACAAATCTTACATATAGATAGCCAAAAAAGTCATCAATTATGGGTATCGCCCGTAATTGTGACATCGAGCTCTATAAAAAATCTAAGTAGGTAATTAGATAAATAAAATTATGCAAATTCGTTGCTGGAAAAAGGCCTCCGCCAAGGATCGTGTGCTTGTACCATATAAAGTTTTTTTTAATTCTATTCTATCCTTTTGGCTGAGATGATGATGATGATGATGAAAAATGTTTCCTTATTATTTACAATTTGCTTTTCTTTTCCACGAGCGGGATATGAACCCTCACTCTCTAACATACCTACAGGGAGTGCTGTTCCGATTATGCTGCACCTATGTCAATTTGGTAAAATTTCAAAACCTTTTTAAAATTTAAATTAGTTTTTAGATATTTTTCTCTACAGAACCCTACTAAATTACCCTAACCAGCCAATTATTTATTCGTCCAATTCCACGTCTCTATGTTGCACAAGATGTAGCCATTGTTCCTGCGTATTTTAATTATGTAATATGCCCGTTAATTAGTATAATTATGGCTTGAAGTTGACGCTCGACTCTAGATCAAACGCTACTGTTTTCGTAAATAATAATAGTGATTTTTTCTACAGACTTGTTTATGTAACTGAAACACAGCAAAGTGTAAATAACGGTATTGCGAGCTGAATTGATTAAATATGTTGTTTTTCATTTTTCTCTATTCATTTTGACATAAGCCAATATTACAAAAAAAGCATTACTTATTTAAAATTAAACATTCAATATAGACGCTAGATGTGAGCAGTACAAAACCGGTCGTTGTGGAGATCCAACGGTGGCCGTCTTCTGGCCGAGATGATGATGATTCAATAAGTTTCTAATATATGGTTACTTACGTAAATGTAAAATAAACTTAAATTATGAAACTCATTTAGATTTTTGATATTATAATTAAATATAAACAACATACCACTGATATTTTATAATGATGTAGGGATGCCTGGTGGTAGGATGAATGCCACATTGAGGAAGGCCAAAGGGAAGATCTTCCTCCGAGCTGGGTGGTATAGCTCGGGGACCGAGGTCCAATGGATGACAGCTGGAGGTGCTATATATAGCGAAGGAGACGGTGAAACTTCGCTACCGCGATGCAGGCTTTCCATACTATTTTATTGTCGTAGTATGGGCGACGTCGTGGGTATGCGTTTGTGGCGCCATCTGTTGACACGGTTGAGAAGGTGTTTCTACGTGTCGAGTAATGTGCAGCGTATGCGGTAGGTGACGCCGCCACAATGGATTAAAACTAGGATAAAACACGTATCTATCAATAAAATGTTACCAAACCGGTTGCATAGCCGGATGGCCGACAAACGAAATTAATGTCCTACATCGAATACATACAATACAATACGTACAAATTTATCAATTTTAAATAAAGAACAAAACAGGAAAAAGCAGTTTCGATTCGAAGTGTTACTACGAATTCACGTATTTGCATCGCTCGTGAATCAGGAAACATGAGCACAGCAAATACGCCAATTGGTTTTTAAAAATTGCAGAGTTTTATTCACATAGCGATTTACAGAGGGATTACGTTACAGCTTAAATTGTGAAAGTGCAGTGACATTTCATCCGGGATTGTAAAAACGTCATCAACATGGAATTTTGTGGGATATTCGAGATCAAACGTAGCGTGTAGTTTTGTTTGATTTGCTAAAAAATGTGTGTGATATTTTGAATATTTAAATAGCCGACAAAGCACCGGTCTCCCACTGTAGTTTGATTTCTAGCGCTCGTATATGTATCCTCGCTATATGTACCTAGTAAGGTAGTAAGGGCTACGTATACGTTTAGTTGGTTGTAGGGTCTTGTAGTAAATCCGCCGGGCTAGGTAGCTAGTCTAAGTTTGCCGCTACAACAATGTTTACAACGTTGTTGTATTTCGTTATAGGTAAATGCCAAATTGGTTCGGGTTCCTGGTAGGGTTACCATCCGTACTTTATTATAAAGTATTGTACGTTATCTCGGGTAATTGTACTCTATACTTTATGAGAACAACCCACTTAACACTACTTTATGAGAACACAACCCACTCAACACTACTTTAAAGTTTATACTGACACCCCCTACCAACCATTAGGTCACAAAGTAGGTGTCAGACATCCTTGTGCAAGCACAAGGGACCATCTACGTCAGGTCATAACACCAGATCAGGACGCACCGAGGCGCATTCTTCATCCGGTACTTTTAAGACTAGTGTCTCAAGCTAGTCGCCCCGTGGACACGTATAGTCCACTACCTATTATCCAGATAGGTTGCCGGAGCTGTAAACTTTATGAGAACAGTAAAGAACGCGAAAATTCTTTATTTCACATTTTTTTTTTATATTGACACGTCATAGTGACCACATCCTGCCTGATGGTAAGCAGCCGATGCAGTCCAAAATAATGAGAGCGCTCCTCACCGTGGAACACGCACGTTAACAAGCGCACCCATTCATGACGGCCTGCATAAATGCCAATTCACGCCCCGCTTGAAAGACCCGGGACTATAGGAGCTGGGAAACACATGCGCCGGCAAAGAATTCTAAAGCCGAATGGTCTTACAGAGGAAGAGGAACGACTTGCCAAATTTTTTGGTACGAGTACAGATTGTCTGTACAGTATGATGGTGGTTCCTAAGACCAGCACGTGTAGTCCGGTATTTTTCTAGGGTTCTTTTTACATATTTACACACAAAAAGTTGCTGTGCAGCTATTTAGCTGTGACAATTATTTGTTAATAACTACTAAAAGCAATGACAAGTATGTTTTTAAGCGAAATAAATAATCGTACTTTGTTTTGATACAATGTACTTTTTTTCTACCTTTTAATAACCAATGTACTATATTTGCACAAAAAGAGGTGGTAACCCTAGTTCCTGGATGCAATTAATGTGCAATCTTCGGCTTTATTATAACTTTTCTTCAACTCAGATGAAAGCTAACATAGATGGTTGTACCCGGTTTACAGTGCTAAGCACTTTTGAGTCAGAACGGTGAGCCATGATGGATTGTTTTATTTCTAATGCTAATGTCGATATTAATATTGTACCAGCTTCTCCTACCATTTGATGAAATGTTAGAGGTAAAATTTGATTACAATTCTGAACCAGAAAATCAGTAGGTGTACTACGAAATATCTATCCAAACTTTCATAGCCGAATGCGGCGGCGGTGGTCGCTTTCCATCAGGCCGTTTATGCTCGTTTGCGAGCGTACGGCTCAGCGACATAGAAAAAATGCGCTAAAAACAAGCATGAACATAGAAAGAGGTAGAAGCTACGATCCGTTGTAAAGAATAAATTTGGAGCGCCGAATATTTCGGGAGCCCACTTCACGTAAGCGCCGCGAAGTTGTTTACGAAACTTTTGATTGCCTTCTTTGCTCTGTCTGTTTACTTTTTTTACTTAGAATGGAATTATGACGAAACTTTTTTCGTTAAAGGCTCAAAGATACATAAATGGGTTTAGAGCTCGGCAGGGGTTCACGTGAAATTTGTTTGCGAATATTTTTTGACTTCCCCTCTGCTTTTGTTTTTAGGGGCGCATTGACATTTAGTTAATGATTGATGAGTTGGAAAGGTAATGCTTTGTTTTTTATTGTTCTTTTTAGAAATTTGTGTGCATGGTGTGCCCGATATGTGTTTTCCACCGCTGCCTTTTCCGGGGTAAAGTATCTTTATTGTTTTATTCATATCCACCCCATCTAGTGAATTTCCGTGTGACGCTTGGACAAAGAGATAGCTGAGAAACAAACATAAGGGATATGATCTCTTTATCAAGCTATTAAGCTAAGGCATCCTTCAATGCGAACGGCAGCTGCAACAACTGTTCTCTTTAATCTAAAACAGTTATAGAAACAAAACGTCTCAGTACTCTAATAAGTAACAATTAAAGTGGCATAAGCGGCGGAGGGCGAGATGACGAATGGTCCCCGGAGCCGCGTCGCCGAAACTCGGACCGAAGCGAAGCAATGAGCGGCCCGCAGCGACCGCGAACTTATTCCGGGAACCCGTTACGTTTCATTTGGGGCGAGGGTAATGAAAATGATAAAGCACTCGACTTAGACAATTCATTCTTCGCTAAGTAGATAGATACAGCCTGTCTATATTTCTATGTGTTTAAGATTTACGGTTTAAATTTAAATGCAAAATAATATTCAATGTTTATACCCTAATGATCATTATACCCATTTGAAACTGTTTATTGGATAATATCAAACAATAAATTAAAAAAAAAAGTAGCGAAAGGGCGAGGCGGTACCGTCACTGAAACTCGAACCGAAGCGAAGCACTGAGCGTTCCGCAGTGACCGCAAACTTATTTCGAAAACCCGTTACGTTTTTATTCGGGGCAAGGATAATAAAAATGCTAAACTGTCATACATCCTGTTTGTATGACCATACCTATCTATGTCTCTCGATCTTTAGCTACTTACTACCAGTATGAATAGTTTAGTATACTTATTTAAAGTGACGCTAACGATAACTAGCAAGGTTAAGCGGTTGCTGGGATTTATCTTTCGTATCACAAAACCATTTAAAAAGTATCCACATTAGTTTTACTATATAAAACGCTTGTCCGCTCTCAACTTGATTATTGCTCATCAGTTTGCAATCCAATATACAAAGTGGATAGGAACAAAATAGAGTCAGTACCTACAACGACGATTTCTACGTTTTCTCGCTGCTAAAGCCGGGTTGAGGCGACGTCTTCCTGAGTACACTGAACGAATGATTCATTTTAACGTAAATAGCCTCGAAACTAGGAGAAAAATTCAAGATTTATGTTTGCTGTATAAAATATCTAACGGTCTACTAAGTGAATAGCTACTAAGCTCTCTATACTTTAATGCACCCAGACGATCACTCAGAAACCCTCGGCTCTTCAGCGTTCCACCAATGAACAATAACGTGTCTCGAAATAACCCAGTCCTACGGATGTGTGAAACTTATGACAATCTTGATATATTTCATCAGAGTATTCAGAGTTTTAAGTGCTTACTAAATAAGAGTGTTACACTCTGAGTCTATTTTAATGTTTATTATAAAAGACAATTTATTAGTGTGATGTGACCTCAGTAATAACTGAACATTGTTTTGGATAATGTTGTGTACAATTTAAGGCTTTCAGACACAATATTTCTTGTTTATTTTTATGTTGTAGTTATATTATTTAGCCTAAAAGCTGTTTTTGTACCTATTCAAATAAAATTAAAGCAAAATAAAATAATTTTACCCAACTCTTACTCCTTTCCTCAATATTAATTAGATCACAACGCCTACGCTATTTAATAAGTTACAATTTAAGTAAGTTACAATTAAAGAAAAATAAGTAACAAAGAGCGAGATGACAAATGATCCCAGGGGTCACGTCGCCTAAACTCGGACCGCGGTGTTAAGCAGTCCACTGAGCCCGCGAACTTATTTCGAGAATCCGTTTAGCAAGAGTCATAATGAAACGCAAATGAACAAAGTTAGCCGGAGAGCGCGCAGACAGTTTTTCGGAGCACTCGCTGACAAGAAACGAAACGCAACCTAAGTGGCTTGACACCAACCACTGTTCTCTTCGCTATAGCATAGTCATCAAAAACTATGTAATATAGTCAAGACAATTGTGACATATGAGTAAATAAATACCCGAACATAGTCCAAGCTTCCCTAAAGCGCGCAAAAATTATACCTACTTTGATAGGAGTATCACATGACAATAAGGTAAATGAAACAAAATATTTTATTTTATTTTTCATATAATAAATTACTTACTGTAAATATTTCCTTTTTATTATTTTTATTTTTAAATAACTTCTTTTTTTATTTTTCAGATTTAGATAAATTGTAATCTGAAATAGTCTTTTTTAAATCCTGAATTGATAAACTCACATGGCAGATCAAAAGTAGGTACAGTCATTATAGATGTAGGTACAGTCATTATACATTTTTAAGATTTCAGTGCCAATATTTATGATGTTTGCTTTAAGATCGAAGTGTTCGCGAAACTACCTGAAATGGGCAATATTTTTATATTTCTGGCATTGTTCATACACGCTGTACAGTAATTAACCATATTTTACAGTAAACTACTCGAATTTAAATCAAACGTAACAAAACCTCAAATACAAAAACACGAATGTTGAAAAACGTCTCCTGGCGACATACGAGAAGAGTTAAAACTTTGCCATACAAATTAGAGGCTTACCACAAGCTCTTATAGCAGTATTATTGCAGTTGTGAAAACGAGACGCGTGTAGCGGCGAATATACTCGCGTCTCTTTTCCACAACTGCAATAATACTGTTATAAGAGCTCATGGTAGGGGCACAGGAGGCGTTGCTTCAATGCCATACTAATTTTCGTTTTCGTAAACGTAATCGAATGAATAAGTGTTGAATACCTTTGTGATCAATGAGTAATGCGATGACCTCTTGCATGGAATTATGAAGAAACTATTTCAAAGTTTACTAGCGGCCAGCCCTCTGACAGAGTATACATATAAGCTAAAGCAGTACCGAAACTAGACCTTTTTGTTGAGATAAATACCTACGCGCCAATTGAGCGTTAGGGTTTTCATAAAATTAATGGATTACAACAACACAAATGTTGAAAAAATTTCCACGAGCAGGATTTGAACCTGCACCCTTCTGACATACCGGGTCAGGTGTTCTCCCAATTGAGCTATCGTGGTTCTAACCAGTCCGCCGAAATTATTCAACACTATTTATTTTTTACTTTGAAAGCCAAAGGCGCCCATTCAATGTCAACAACTACCGTCGTTAACATCCATAAAAAATAAAAATATGTAAATAGTGTTGATTTCGGTGGGCTGGTTAGAACCACGATAGCTCAATTGGGAGAGCACCTGACCCGGTATGTCAGAAGGGTGCAGGTTCAAATCCTGCTCGTGGAAATTTTTTCAACATTTGTGTTTTTGTAATTTGTTTCGCAACAAAATTTGCGTTAAAATTATATAAACAAAACAAAAACATTTTAAAATTAATAGATATTTTTTAAATTATTTATTAAAATGTTTATTTGGGTTCTATAATGATCAAATAATCGAATGACTTGATTAGTTTACAAACAGAATTGTGTAATCAAAATATTTTAAGAAGTCTTTATTATTCGTTAGGTATTATAAATTACTCACTTAAAAATACTTTCGCCTGCTACGACACGTTCGAAAAGCTTTATTATTAAATTTTATAGTGTAAATAATCATTCTAATAAATAGATTTTTTAAATAAATTATCGAAAAACATGGACACGGCACAATAAAATTGATTTTGTCTACTTCTTTGTACAGTAATACAGCTACTTTACAAGTAATGTGTTCTCTTTTGAAACAACAGCAAAAACTTTCATCCATTTTCTCGACATATTGAACAAAATCGTCCGGTGGTACAACTACGAGTAACACTCGCGACTGACAGCACTGCGATGTCCGCTTAGGGGCCGTGTTTAGACGTGCGTCTATGGGCGTGCGTCATTTCGAACGTTTGTACGTAGTTTCTTTACTGCTTTAGCTTATATATATACTGTGCCTCTGACCTCTTGGATAGGATCATGAAGAAACTATTTCAAAGTTTACTAGCGGCCAGCCCCCTGATTTAATACTCGTAAAGATTGAAATCCCGTGATCTCGAGAAAAAAACTTTCTTCCTTTTCCAGAGTTGCATATACATACATAGTAGTTATCTACTACTGGGAGCTCGATGGCGCAGTGGTTAACGCGCCCGGTCTGTGAGTGCTGAGGTTAAGCAACTTTCACAAAGGCCGTTTATCAGATGGGTGACCAAAACTTTATCATTTCGAGCTCCTCCGTGCTTCGGAAGGCACGTAAAGCCGTTGGTCCCGGCTGCATTAGCAGTCGTTAACAACCACCAATACGCACTGGGCCCGCGTGGTGGTTTACGGCCCGTTCTCCCTATCCATTCATAGGGAAGACTCGTACCTCAGCAGTGGGGACATATAAATAAGCTAATGAGATAGATAGAAGATGATGATGATGAATATAAACTTTATTTCGGACAGTGAATATCCATAAATGTGTTAGTTAAAATACATTCTTACAGGCTATGTTAGTAAAGCATTTAATCAGATCACAAAAATACTTATAAATACTTGGAATACCGGTAATGAATGATGATTAAATGAAATGAGAATGAATTTTATGGCAAGTATTACGAGTATGACGCAAATTTAGAAAGTTAGCCGGAGAGCGCACAACAGTTTTTCAGAGCACTTTCTGACAAGAAACAAAACGCAACCTAAGCGTCTTGACATGAACCATCATTTTCACTCTTGCATAGTCATCAAAAACTATGTAAAAAAGTCAAGATGATGGTAAGTATATGTATTAGATCGAAACATATAAGTGTTGAACACATAAGTGTTTATTGTAAGTACGTGATTATGTAAAACAGGTTTAGGTTTAGGTGTTCGAAACAACCCACTTCAAACACCAGCTCCTCTCATAAATTATTACTTCTAGATATTTTAAGATTATTTAGATATAATTTTACGCAAATATTCATCATATCATCATCATCAACTCATTTTTGTCCCCACTGCTGGGGCACGAGCCTTCCCTATGGATGGATAGGGAGAACGGGCCATAAACCACCACGCGGGCCCAGTGCGGGTTGGTGGTTGTTAACGACTGCTAATGCGGCCGGGACCCACGGCTTTACGTGCACGTACTTCCGAAGCACGGAGAAGCTCGAGATGATAAATTTTTTGATCACCCATCCGATGACCGGCCTTTGCGAAAGTTGCTTAACCTCAGTACTCGCAGACTCG
Source organism: Eudonia mercurella (assembly GCA_963082485.1). NCBI lineage: Eukaryota > Metazoa > Arthropoda > Insecta > Lepidoptera > Crambidae > Eudonia > Eudonia mercurella. Next base: position 12,583,067 of record OY720039.1, on the reverse strand, counting down.
CAGAGCGCGTTAACCACTGCGCCATCGAGCTCCTCATCATCACGCAAATATTATTGCGAACAAATTTTAAATCGAAAAAAGTCAAAGTGTTGAAAAAATTCCACGAGCGGGATTCGAACCCGCACCCCATGACATGCCGGGTCAGGTTCACTACCAATTATGCTATCGTGGCTCAATCCAACTCGCCGAAATTAATCAACACTATCTACTCTTACTCTGTCAGACAAAGGAGCCCTATTCAATGTCGACAACTACGTTATCAACTAATTCTTAACTGATCTTTTAATATTTGTAAAAATATTAAATTCTTAACTGATCTTTCAATATTTGTAAAAATATTAAGATCGGATGTTGATGACGTAGTAGTTGTCGACATTGAATAGGACGGGGCTCTTTTGGCTTACATAGCAAGAGTCGATAGTGTTGATTAATTTCGGCGAGTTGAATTAAGCCACCATAGCATAGTTGGTAGCGTACCTGACTCGCCATGTCATGGGGTGCGGGTTCGAGTCCGGCTAGTGGAATTTTTTCAACACTTTGTTTATTTTTTTCAATTAGATATTTTAATTTTTTCATTGACCTACTGTAACAAAAACGTTTTTAAAAACGTCATAATTACGAGTATTATTATGATTGAGTCATTGTTGCTATGTAGCAATACTTCAAAGCCGTGTGAGATCACTAGCGGTCCGCCCGCAACTTGGGACTTCGTATTAGTATACCGTGATCCTAAAAGATTTAAAATACTTCCGTCCTGGTTCGGTCTCCTCAATGTTATATTTCGTAAATGATATTTTAAGTGCTTACTTTTATTAAATATATGTCTTATTACATTTTTGAATCAAATGTATAAATTGCATATATTTTTCTTAATGATGGTTTTAATTTTTATCAAATATGAAAGCTTTTAAAGAACCTTTCCCTGCATTATTTTGTTTTCTGTGATTTCTTAACGGTATTTTGAAAACACTTAAGTTGTGAGAATAAAATGTATACAATAGATCTGGTAATGAATGTGTTACTGATATTGTTGTCTATACCCAGTTCCCTTTAGTGTGCCATTGTAATGGCTAAAGTTGATCAATACACATTTTAATCATTTCCCTTGCGTTTTTGTTCCCGAGCATTTTCTCCGCAAAATATTCTTTCCGTCGTGCTGTTATTTTCATCAAGTTAATGCAAAAATACATCAGCGGGAAATAAGATGGAAACTTCTGGTGGTTACCGCAGAAATCCATTTCCAAGTTAAACAGATCTTTTTGTTCGTATTTTTTGCTCATTGACTGTGGAAGAAGTTTCTTTTTTTCTGTGTAATATTTTAAAGGAATTATCATTGAAGCACTTTCAAGAAGTTTAAGCATTAGGAACGGGGGTGAAAAGGGCGAACTTTACCCGCCCGAAGGTAAATGAGCAACGGAGGAAATACTAAAAAAAAATAAGTACTGCACTGTACATTTTCTTTTTAGAGATTTGACTTTTACCTTTCCAATTAAAGTTAATTTGCAATTAGCTTGCATCTCATCTAAATTTCAAAATGTTTGAGCATCCACTTTAAACCTTTTAGGTTAGCTTTACTGATTGTCTCCGATTTTTTAATCTATTTTATGAATTTAAGAGTCACGTTTTAAAAACTTGAACGTCTAAAATCAATGTTTCAATGGCTTTTTGCATACTGTTGTGTGTCAATAGGTAAATAAGAGCGCCATGAAACAGTAACGATGCCATGTAAGGATAGCAACGTCAACAAAAAGAAAAAAAAACATTATTTTGAAATTTTTTAATATAGTCTTTAATAGAAAAATGTATATTGTGTATTATAATTTATAATAATTTCTAGAAAGCAAGTAAGTTTTTAAGTTTGTTAAAGTTTTTAATTTTGTTTATATTTTGTTATCCTTTTAAATTTGGATCTCATAGATAAGATAAGGAAGTTTAAATTAAATTTTGATTATCAAAATATTCTTGCTTATTAAGTTACCTACTAATATATTTTATTTTACTTCTACGTATGTATTACAGAGGAGCACAAATTAAATTAATTGCTAAATCCAAATTGTCTCTTTTCTGTCGAAATGAAAATTGGGCGAATGATATTTATAAAATCATATTAATTTATAAAAAATTTTATGCATTTCAATGATATATAATTTAATTTTATAAAAGTAATAGATATCGTGCATATTATTTAATTAAATTTATTTATAGGTGTTTAACGTTATACGTCTACAAACATTTTAAATGCAAGGCATAGAATATATTGAACTTTCTCAGTAGTGAAAGGCCGTGGGAATTATTTAGAGTTTACTTTCGTTATTAATGTGCTTTTAATATGCACATTAATAATTATTACCGGGCATAATTTTATGAAATGCAGCTAAAACATCTTGGCAAAAAAGTAGAGTGTCCTTGTTACCCACGCTTCATTATATAGTATTTCATTATGCAAACTCAGGGCTAAAGACAAGTGTCTCCGGCAATTTCCTTGAGATATTTCATGTCATCACTTTACCTCTATCTCATTATTATTAAACGTTCCCAGTAAAGAGTGGGATGGCTCCTTTTGAATTTGGGACTTTTTGAGAGGTGCTCAGCGTTTACCCTTTCGTTGGGCAATAAAAATACTGTGAACAATCGCATTTATATGTCTTTGTAATACTTTTGAGGGTTTTCCTTGCGATGATTAGTTTATTATTTTATACCAAACTTAGAGTCTAAAATTTTAAATCCTTTGATAGTTACCACAGACCCTGTAAAGGATTCCTGTTAATATAAAATAATATTATTAAGGTGAGGAGCTCGATGGCGCAGTGGTTAACGCGCCCGGTCTGCGAGTGCTGAGGTTAAGCAACTTTCGCAAAGGCCGGTCATCGGATGGGTGACCAAAAATTTATCATCTCGAGCTTCTCCGTGCTTCGGAAGGCACGTAAAGCCGTTGGTTCCGGCTGCATTAGCAGTCGTTAACAACCACCAATCCGCACTGGGCCCGCGTGGTGGTTTATGGCCCGTTCTCCCTATCCATCCATAGGGAAGGCTCGTGCCCCAGCAGTGGGGACATAAAATGAGCTGATGATGATGATGATAATGATTAAGGTTCCTGCATGAGCGCAGCATTCGCGTACTCTGCGAAAGCAGTGCCTCTCACTTTCTGCAGGTGAACGCCGGAGTTTACAGTCAATGAACCAAAATAGCTCTACCTACTCCGATCACTGGTAATTACAAACCCGTGCTATGTGCATCGAAATAATTTCGAAACTCTTCTTCCGACTTGGAAATTAAACCATTGAGCTTCGGGTATCGTCATCGAGGCGGAAATACATTGTAGAAGCTTATTTAATATGTCAGCTACACGTGGACAGACCATAGCGAAAGTTGCTTGGTTTTGCGATCACTTTTCACTAATACTATAACCACAACGCCGCTCCACTTAGCCCCATTTGTGGAGTCTGTTGTTGTGAGATTGAGGTCGTTTACACTAACTAATCTGCATTTGACCTACCCTAAGTATAACCCTTATTATGAAGGAAGTTCTTCGTCTAGCATAATTTAGATTTATCGAACTATTATGATACACCGTTGTAAAATAATTACAGAGGTATGATTTTTAACTTTCATCAGTGATTTAGGAATTGTAAAATGACAAAGAAATGTCTAAATTTATAAATTATTCATATCGTTCAGAGAGAGAGGGAGAGAGAGGGTGATAAACATTTATTGACACACAAATAAAAAAAATAACAAACAACACAAGACAATATTGTCAAATTAGGACCCCGTCTCAGTTTGTTTGTTTCTAAAAACAGTTACCGTTGACTTTAAATCCGACAGTGAGAGCATTTTAAAGTCTAATAGTTAGTGTGAGAATTATTGTATTTCTAAATATTTTTTCATACTCACGGAAATACAAATTGTTATTGAACAGTGAAAATTTGTAGATAAAATACCTGACACTTATCATTTATGGGCCATTTGCACGAAAGTCTTAATTCCAACTTCAGCTAAATCTCGCTCAAAACTTCATTCGGTATTTATCAAGTGCAAACATTTGACCAGGGCGAAGCATGTTTTAAGCTGGATTAGCGGTAAGTCCTATTTCAGATTTCAGTGCAAGTTGCATTCAGAAGAGCTGCATTTAAAGCTTCATTCTTAGTTAAGATTGTCACATATTTTCAGACTATTAGTTAATGCAACTTATACATATTAAATCATAGAAACTTTTTATGTATCACCGCCTAGAGTATCTGAAACTGCCTATGTATTACCGACTTGAAAGAGCTGACTTTTTTTTTATAGAAAAGCGCACGCGCCATATCCATTTAAAATCACGTGATTTTAAATGGATATGGAGTCCAGAAGCGAAGACAGCTGGTGCAGCGTAAAAATAACGCAGCAGCAGTCACCCTCACCCTGCCGACCCACAAAGTCCTTTTCACGCCTCGTTTGAAGGACCCCATGTCATAGGAAGGAGGGAAAATGTGTGCTAGTAGACTATTTCATCTTTTGGAAGTACATATAAACGAGTCGCAAATTTTTTTTTAATGCGCAATGAAATGTTCGAAACAGTACAGCGGTGACTCTGGAGAGCAGCACGCGCAATCCTTTGGAGGCTTCCCGCCAAAGGAAGGAGGGATGAGGTCAAAGAGTTCTTCAGAGCTTCGCACTATTATAGCATTAGAGCACTATTCTTCTTTTTCTTCAACTTAAGAGCCATGCTTCTGTCGGTGTAGCCTTTTTCATTCTTATATACTTTTAAACTTTCGCGTTCCAAAAACCCAAATATTGAAAAATTTCCACGAGCAGGATTTGAACCTGCACCCTTCTGACATTCCGGGTCAGGTGCTCTTCCAATTGAGCTATCGTGGTTCTAAGAAGCCGCCGGAAAATATTCAACACTTTTTACTTTGAAAGCCAAGCCAAGTGTTGAATAATTTCGGACGGACGATGGAGCGAGCTGCCCTCATCTACGCTCACCATCAGGCAAGATCGAGGTCAAGAACTGTCTTTAAGGCATAAAAAACACTCCATAAATGTGCAGATAAAATGCACTTACATCTGTTTCATACAACATGAAAAGCTACAACGAGAATTAAGCGATTTAAATATGAAATGGAGCATTCTCGCGTCGGCTGGAAATTTGAACGGCGCGGTTTAAAAGCTGTTTAAATTTAAAGATCCAACTCGATTCGATGAACACACATACACAGGATCTGGTGCATAATTAGCTGAAATTATAGTTATTAAAAGGCAGTGAAAGGTTGATTGATGGTTGTGGTATAAAGAAGCTATTTTTTAATTATAATCTACCGAATTTCCGATATTGTTTCATTGAAGGAAGCTTTTTTAAAGTGTAAATATTACTTTATGCTATAGCATTACCAGGTTCTAAATGTGGATCAGTATCTTGATTTATTAATTAATTAATTATGTTCGGTGTCTTAAAGGTTTTCTTGATAATAGCATATATTCGTTCGTTTGTATTTATTGATTCAATAAGAATTCTTTCAGATATTTTATGAATCAAATGTAATAATGAGAGTTCATAATAAAATTTCTACAAAATGTTTAATTTTATTATGAACTCTGATAGACATATGCTACTCGTAAGTAATTCATGGAACATACGTTTCAGCGGGCAGTTGGGTCCAATAGTTTCTTTTTTTTGTCCTAATGAATATTTAAGTGTGCATCTTTAGGTTTTGTATAAAGTTCATTATAACTTTTGACTAATTTACATAATATAATTTACTGTTTTTGTAAGATCTTTGTACACACGCCTGCACTTATCCAAAACTGTCAAATGTCTTCAATACATTGTCAGCCATATGCTTTAGTCATAAAAATCAAAGTCTAATGAGGAAATGTGACAGTTTGTGGTAGGTTGATGTGCGAGCGTCTGTACAACGTGATGCAATAAATATCTATGATTATGACTAATCTCTAACATGTAGTAAATTATATGCAAAACAGTTGAATAATTTTATGTAAATCATTTATTCAATATAAAATGCCAATAAAAATAAAACTACTGAATCTACCACTATTCCGGATTTTGGGAGAGCCTTCGACCGAGAAGAGCTGTCAAGAAACTAAGGAGGCCTATTACTTTTTCTTTATCGTTATCTTTAAACAATGCCAATCGAAACAAAATTAAACTTACAGAAATTCAGCACTACCCCTCGATCGGAGTGGAGTGTCATAACACGGTCCAATTTTCACGCTCATCCGTTTTATTGGTTCACAAGTGGTACACCTCTACGTCAAAGTCCTTACTGACCTTTCCCTTATTGGGGCCTTATTCCCTTATAGCCAGCCATTCGTGAGCGTCACACGTGACTACTTCTCTCGATTCACGATTTATTCCACTTAGTAATCCATGGATTCGATTATTTCAATTCGTTAAACTCGTTTCGAGATATAAACTTGATTGAAATCAGAGGGTGCTATAATTTGGATAGTCATAATGTAACCTTGTTGACCGTGATTGGAGGTATTGCTATTTGCGAAGTTGGTTTGAGATATCAGATCGTAATATAATGAGTAAACAAGTAATTAAGTAAGTATTAAATAATTTTGTTGTCATCAACAAACATAACTTCGGTACCTACGAAAACCGCAGAACTTATTCTATGTATTATAATTAAGACAAGCAAGTTTAATTTTTGGTGTTTGAACAATGTTACTAGATCAGATATTAGCTTAGATTTGACGTTTAAAAATACTTTGTAAAATGTTCACTTTAAAGAAAGTAAATTTTGATTTTGAATTAAAATCTCATTATCAATGCGTTTGCATGTTTACGAATACTTCAAAGCCTTCATATATGTCGATATTCTATAAAAATCAGAGTAAAAACACAGTCATAGATTTTTTTTGCACTTTGATATTTATTAAATTTCACATTTCACTCTTATTATTTCACGCTTCTCTATGTCTTAACACTACCTAGCACCTTTACATACACAACATATAATAATAAAAAGTAATTACGTTATTATATTAGGTCGGGGAAAAAGTCTTTTCGCATATAGTAAATAAATAATAAATTTGCGATGTTTATGAACCTAGTGCAGTGTCTTTGAGAGTAGCACAAATTTGGTTTAAGCGTTTTCAAACCGGAAATTTTGATGTCAAAGATGCACGTGTCGCTCTGGTCCTATTACGGATAAAATGGATGCCATTTTTGAAAAAGTGGAGCAAGATCGGCATATCAGTAGTTACGACGTAGCTGAAGAACTGGGAAATGAAAAAAAACTGGGTACACAAAAAATATTGATATTTGGGTAACTCACGAGCTCACTGAAAGAAACCTAATGAACCGTGTACTCATTTGTGATTCTTTATTACGACGTAATGAGACCGAACCATTTTTGAAGAAGCTGATAACTGGTGATGAAAAGTGGATCACGTACGACAAGAACGTGCGAAAAAGGTCGTGGTCAAAGGCCGGTCAGGCTTCACAGACTGTGGCGAAACCCGGGTTAACTCGCATTAAGGTGATGCTGTGTGTGTGGTGGGATTAGAAGGGCATTAATCATTATGAGCCACCAGGCAGGACAATCGATTCTGAACTCTACTGCGAACACAACTGATGAGATTAAAGCAAGAAGTTGAGAGAAAGCGGCCTGAATTAATCAACAGAAGGGGTGTGGTTTTTCATCATGATAACGCTAGACCTTACACATCTTTAGCCACTCAGCAAAAATTAAGAGAGTTTGGCTGGGAGGTGTTATTGCATCCGCCGTATAGTCCTGACTTTGCACCTTTAGATTTCCACCAGTTTTGGTCTCTTCAGAATTCTGTAGGCAGTGTCAGGTTAATACTCGTATCACGAGAGGACTGACAAAAGCACTTGTCGCGGTATTTTGATCAGAAGCCCCAAACTTTCTATAGCAATGGGATGATATCCCTACTACCTACAAGATGGCAAAAAGTTATCGAACAAAATGGCACCTACATACTTTAGTTAAATGTAAATACTATATTAATTTTTTTTTTAATTTTCTTAAAAAATGTGAAGAAACTTTGTCTCCAACCTAATATTATAGACTTGTTTAGAATAAAATTATTTGGAAATTTACTTGTTTATTGAATCTCCATCTTTCTATTTCCAATACAAGAAGCGATAAATACTGACGGCCTTTCTAGTAGCATAACGCTTGCAGTTAATAATTCACATTATCATTTGCAAAGCATTCACAATACTATATATAGATATATACTACTAACTATAAAGTTACAATAAAAAACGTTTCACTAGAAAAAAGTCAACCAGCCCCAGGAAGCTCGAAAGGGAATCGAACCTACGACCTTTGGATAACCGGTCCAATGGTTTGACCACTGAGCTAGCGAGGCCCCGGTAGCTTACTGAGGCTGGTTAATTTTTTCTAGTACTTATTTTTTATTGAATTATAATTATTAAAATGAAAAAGAAAGAAAAAGAATAGAAATGAAATATTATGATAAACATACAGCATTGCTATAAAGCCAATTAAATGTCATTTATACGTATTATATTATATATATTTATCTTATCAAATTATATCATATTAATACGCTTATGGCAATCATATACGATAAATTCCTTTTATTCCATTTGTATTCTATTAGTGTTATGCCACCTTGTCTAGCCCCTTTGACAAGAAACTAATGCCTGATTTCACCGACGACTCCTAAGTTTAAGATAACCCCTAATCCATGTTAGGTGACAGTTGTTGGAGCAAAACCGTCACCTAAAACTTAGGGTTCAATGGTGAAAATGAGCATTAGCCTTCTTTCTTTTTGATACATCAAAAATTACGAAACCTTCGTACAGTTATATCTGTCACTTCCCTCACATATCATTTTTATTATGCCAAATTATTGTACTGTGTCATATTGTGTGCCGTGCTCCACTCGCACCGGAGATAAGGGTTCTTACCTTTGTCAGATAAAAGTTTAAGCGCAGAGTGAATGGAAAGAAATAAAACAAAATATCGTGTGCCCTAAACCCAGTATTATACGCCACCTCTTTTATTATTGTGCCCTTTAAAATTCCTTTGTTAGAAGTTTTCGTTTTACCCTCTGGTTTATACTTTGATGTAGGTTATATTTGTTATTCATACTTTGATCCCATATGTATGCAATTGTCTAATATATTCGGCTATGAAAGATTGTTTCTTAGTACATTGACATATTTTCTTTATACTCGACATGTTTCAACCAAGTTGCACTTTAAATCCCAAAAAATACATTAACAGAGTTATTCAAAGTTTTATTAGGTATTTTGAATGTTTTAATTGCGTCATCCTTAACTTTTACCACAAAGTAAAATTTAAGTATTTCTGTAGACAATCTAATACTTATTGAATTAACTTACACAGCTGACTTCAATAAGAGATAATAATCTTGCAATGTTTTGTCGCTAGAGGCGCCACTAGCGCAGTTACGTAAATAAATACTGTTCGCGCCAGAAACGCGACGGTATCATTCAAATAAAAGATACGGCGGCACAAGCCGACGGCGGCGGAGCGAATGTGTGTGCGGGTGCATTCAGTCATTTGAGTTCTCAACGATCGGCCCGCCCGTGACGTCGCGGCGTTCAGCACAAGCCGATTCGATCAGCCATAGAGAAATATAATTTTACCATCAGCTCTCCGCCCCAGAACCTTCTAGCTAGAACTACTCGTGAATTGCCTACCGGCCGGTACACCCCTTCGTAAAGTGCGCGTGCGCGTGTGTGTGTACGCGAAATAAGCGACTTCTACCAGCATCAGAATGTGTGAAATGTCTTGAACCAGGGCAAACTGTACATCAAATTGCTGGTCAAACAACTTTTAGCTATGATTGCTCTCTTACACTTAGTAATCTTTCTTTCCAAAAGGATACAGTCGAAAAAGCGTTAAAAAGACTTGACCTTAGCAAGGGATCTGGGTCCGACGGACTTCCTTCGTTTTTCATTTCTAAATGTCGTGAAGTCTTAGCTGAACCACTTTCCATACTCTTTAATGCGTCACTTTCGACAGGTATCTTCCCATCTGCATGGAAAGAAGCACTAATTGTGCCTATTTTCAAGTCGGGAGACAGGACTGCTGTGCTTAATTACCGACCAGTATCGATTTTGACAGTTTTTGGCAAAGTTTTTGAGGCTCTCATTTATCCAATTTTGTCTTGGCATGTAAGACACATTTTAATACCTCAGCAACATGGGTTTATTAAAGCTAGATCAACAGCAACAAATCTGGTGAGTTTTGTTTCGGAGGTGGTAGACTATGTGGATCGTGGGACGCCGGTGGATGTTATTTACACAGACTTCAGTGGAGCGTTCGACAAGGTCGATCATAAAACATTAATTATCAAGCTTTCGCACTGTGGTATCACAGGTAATCTTCTAAGTTGGTGTGCATCGTACCTTGTCGGACGAACTTCAAAAGTTGTTGTGAACGGTTTCGAGTCTAGTTCGTTCATGGCATCCTCTGGTGTCCCACAAGGATCGCATCTTGGACCATTATTTTTCAATATTTTCATCAACGATGTGGCTTCTTGTTTTCTCCACTCACAGATTTACCTATACGCAGATGATCTTAAAATTGTAAAAATAATAGGGGACGACAACGACTGTCTATTGCTTCAGGAGGATCTGGGTAGATTTTCGCACTGGTGCGATGTAAACAAAATGATACTAAATGCCGATAAGTGCCACTTTGTACACTTTTCTCGTAAAAAGCAGCCTTATTTTAATACTTATAAAATAAATAATAATTTAATAAAAGAAGTAGACGAGATTAGAGATCTTGGTATTCATTTAGATAATAAGCTTCGTTTCCACAAACACGTTAATAAATTAGCAAGCAAATGTTTTAAATTATTAGGTTTCATAATACGGAATTGTAGGGATTTCAGAAACGCTTCAAGTAAAATAGCTATATATAACTCATTGGTAAGATCAAGTTTAGAGTACTGTAGCGTAGTCTGGAATCCTTATTATGATGTGCACAATCGTCGTTTAGAGTCGATACAAAAAAGATTCTTGTGGCACTTATCGTACCAGTGTGGAATGGCTAAGCAGCTTTCTTCATATAGCTCACGCTTAAAATATTTTAAACTTCTCAGCCTCGTCAGTCGAAGAAAGATTTTTGATCATTTGTTTTTATTTAAAGTAGTGAATGGATATTTGGATTGTTCGGATTTGTTGAAGCAAGTAAACTTTAATGTACCATATAAACTGGCTCGACCTTCACGATACTTACCATTTAAAGCGAGGAGCTCAAAGACCAATCTTGGACATTTCTCTGCTATCAACAGAATGCAAGCACAATATAGTCACTTGTCACGCTCGTCTGCAGTTAACATTGACATGTCTTATCCTGTACGTAAGTTTAGATCCATATTGATAACCGAATTAGGAGATCAATTGCCTGGAGGGGCCACAACCACAAGGTGATTGATACAAAATCGGCTTGTGGTTTCTTTAATAAATCTTGTAGTTCTTAAGTAGTTTGTTTGTGTGATTATATAAGTGTGTGCATAGTTCGCTTTCTAATAAGTCTATTTTAGTTTATGCATGTCGTGGCAACCTCTAATTAAGACAGCGCCTTAGAATGTAACCCAATATCTGTTGTTTTATAAATGTACATGGTGTTTGTTTTGTTGGTTGTCCTTAAATAAATAAATAAATAAATAAATAAATAAATCAGCTCCATCTCCACGACAGTCGTGTCGTGGCCACGCCGTCAACATCAGCTCGCCAAGTAAGTCCCAAATATCCCATTATTCATCATCCATCCCTCCTCAGCTCCCTATTCCTTCCCAATCTGCCCACTCTGCTGTGTCGGCATTGCTTTCCCGGCAGCCGATATAAATACTAATGCCATTTTCTTTTTAAATTTATGCTGTTTTTGAAAATTATGTTTCGTTTTGTTTTTTTTATTTGAGGAGTGCGTTAAGTGGCTTCTTCTAAACAAAGCTTTGTGTTTTAAGTCCAATCATTTCAAATACATACAGTGTTACTTAAACGACTACATCCAAGTTTTACATACACAGTTGTACAATTATACATTCTTTGTTGTTACATCAACAAATCCAATTATTTTTCTTTTTATATGTTGCCAGGACTCATTGCTTATCGAATCAAATAGATTATTCTAGGAAGAGATATGTTTGTGAAACATTGAATATATTTTCTTTCGCCGTTGAAATTATTCGTTATATGCTATACCTTTATAAAAATAATTGACTCTCAGCTATTATGGTGATGTGATTGTTAATATTATGATAATAATTGGATTAAGATTTTTTTAAATATTTACGGGTACCTTGATCTCACCTCATGTAAGGCCCATGAAGGAAGCGCACTTCACCCTGGATCCTCGATTAGTGAGGCACTGGCTATCTTATCTTTAGCTGCCGAATTACAACAACGCTTCAAACTTTGATATTATAGCGACATATTCAGATAATATGGTGGTAGCTAGCCAGGCGGACAAACAAGCCCTACCACCAACCAAACCGAGTACACAAACATGTACCCCCCGCTGGGAATCGAACCCGAGACCTCTGGGTCTAAACCGGTGGTCTTAACCACTAGACCACAGAGGCGGTAAGATATCGGCATAAAATCTAACCAAACCTATATAATTTATTATCTTTAAAAAAATATTTATGTAAATACCGACTTAGCACGTCCGCTCGACTGTAAAATGTTGTTAGTAGATAACTGTTATTGGTCCCATTTATCACCCATGTTAGGCATTTGACTATATTTAATTTTGTAATAACGGCTTTTTTTATTAAATAAATTATAAAATAGACGTCACCGCTCGCAACTATACCTACCTTAAGTTCAGTCTGTCAGCAAAGTCTTTATCAGAACTCAGGAGCTGTCGGGAATTTTGTATTTAAATAAAAAAAAAAGTTTAAATTAAGTTAAAAAAGTTATTAAATTTAAATAAGTTTTTAGATATGATTACTTTTACGTATTTTTCATGCAGTTTCTGGGTATTTGTTTCAAATTCCAAGACAACCATGGCCTTGTGAAAGGATCAAGCTAATATAAACTAGTCCTTTTGATGTATATGACCTATTCAGAGCCTAGCACCATTGACATAAAAGCACGTAAATTTTTGAAATTCTACCCCCTTAATAAATAAATAAATTATAAAAAAGAAGGCACCGCTCGCGACTATACCTACCTTAAGTTCAGTCTGTCAGCAATGTCTTTATCAGGACTCAGGAGCTTTCGGGAACTTTGTATTTTGCCGGCATAAAAAGCCTACGGCACTCTCGAGTTCTCCGACTATCTTTGTACATAAAACACTTCATTCGTTAAAATAAGGAGACCCAGAAGGTAAGCTTAAAACATATACTGCGCCGCAGTAAATGTATTTAGCCTCTTTAACCGCCTCTGTGGTCTAGTAAGGCCACCGGTTTAGGCCCAGAGGTCCCGGGTTCGATTCCCAGTGGGGGGTACATGTTTGTGTACTCGGTTTGGTGAAGGTAGGGCTTTTGTCAGCCTGGCTAGCTACCACTATCTTATCTAAATATGTAGCCATGACATCAATGTTTGTAGCATTGTTGTGTTCCGGTCACATACAGACATATACATATCTTTAAGGGGGTGCAGCGCGGAATTTGAAAATTTATGTGTTTTTAAGTTACTGGTGCTAGGCGCTGAATAGGTCTTATACATTAAAAGGACTAGTATAGGTTAGCTTGATCCTTTCACAAGGTCATGGTTGTCTTGGAATTTGAAACAAATACCCAGAAACTGCATAAACAATACGTAAAATAAAGATATCTAAAAATTTATTTCTTCAGAAACTTTGTAAATATAGCACAAATGAAACAATGATCCGACATCAAAATGTTTGTATTGATATTCCGCAGGTCACTGTTGTCTTATTTTTCAATAAAAAAACATGAATATGAAAATATTAAGACTTTTCTTATTTTTTACCCAAACGCCTATGATTTTACGAAAGTAAACATTGCTCTAATTAAATCACCAGCCTACTCTGTACAGATATTAGTGTGCGTGCGTATTCGTAGTCGTGCGCCGTTGTCACACCACTGCCACGCGCCGCTCGCTCGCTATCATAAAGAAACTTGAAACTCGCAGTTTTGCGTCCGCGCTGCACCCCCTTAAGTTATATATAAGTGCTCGTGTTCAATCTTTATAGCTTGTTAGACTACCAATATGAACCAATACATTGTAACAAGCGTATATTAGCTTTTCTGGATGAGGTAACAGAACTATTGTTAATGTATTAATAGCGCATTAATAACGCGTTTATGCTCATTGGGTTTATTGACTAATTCAATGCCTACATAATTGTACAAATGCCATTATAAATCGGTTGAAAAGACGGAGACAAAGAAATCGTTGATCTCGTTTGTTTTATTTGGATTAGCTAGGCCCACTAAAACAAAAAATTTAAATACTTAGCGCCTTACAAATAAACAAAGAATAAGCTTGGAATAGTTATTCCGTGTTTTGTTCCTGTCATGTAAACGTCATTTCAAATTAGAGTAAAAGAGACAAAACACGGAATAACTATGCGGGCCTTATTCTTTGTTTATTTGAAAGGCACTTAAACAATAACCCATTATTGTTTAAAGCGAAGGGTAAGGCACTAGCGCCGCTAATGGGTTTAATTTGATAACTGCTAAACTGGATTTTTTTTCAAACATTGCAGACCTTCCGACACTAGGCAAACATCTATTATTTAATAATTGCGCACTACTTTTGTTTAGGTTTGTTTTTGTATTCATTCGCTAACACCAACAGTGGCCATTGTTTGTGAATAAATGCGATAGCCCGTTTTGTGAATAAACCACGCAACAAAAAGTGGTGCACAATTATTAAATAAATACTATGGATGCTTTCCTGTTGTAGGACGGTACGCAATGTTTAAAAAAAGATCCGGTCCGTTAGTAATTGTAAAATTTTCAATTGGTGGCGCTAGTGTGCCTACCCTTCGACTTAAGTATTTTAAATTTTAGACAACATCGCATTATTTGCTCTGACTTTAAAGACAGTAGCTTAAATCACTTGTGTTATGGAAATCAGGAACAACGACGGTATCACAACCATCCAGACCCGAGAAAATATAAAAAAAAACATATTTCTACATTAACCCGACCGGGAATCGAACCCGGAACTTCGGAGATGGCAACACCAGAAACTGGCGTGCAAGCCACTCTACTATGGAGGTTGTCAAAATGTTGTTAAATCTGTTTAATCTCCCCATATGCCAATTTTCATGTTTAAGTTCTAAGTACCAAGTTCCACTACTGAGATCACGTCATCATCCTTCATCATCATAGCTTGTCAATGTTTTTGAGATATGATGGTGCATGGTAGCCTGCACACAAATCTGTACTCGAGTGAACATAACGAAGAGGGGGAAATAAATTAGCTATCAAGGTTAAATTGAATCCGGCATTTAACTAGATTGACGCCTCCCGCTTTAAGTTAGCACCCGGGGCATAGCGCAAGTGGCTATATTAAAGAACTGTCACACGGAAAGAGGTTTTAATGCATAATTTTTAAGGTTTACGTGCAGTCAATATTGGACAGTATTTTACTTAAAAAACAAATGAAATGTTCAAATAACTTTTAACGCAAATTTTGTTGCGAACAAATTATACAAACACAAATGTTGAAACAATGTCCACGAGCAGGATTTGAACCTGCACCCTTCTGACATACCGGGTCAGGTGTTCTCCCAATTGAGCTATCGTGGTTCTAACCAGCCCGTCAAAATTATCCAACACTTTTTACTTTGAAAGCCAAAGGCGCCCATTCAATGTCAACAACAAATGAAGTAGATTACTGTACGACTTTTAGTTCGTAGACGTGTATTTAATCTAAGGTTGCACATTATACAACAATTGGTTCGTCCAATGTTTTTATTATCCTTGTGTAGTTCCGCATTATCGATTTAGTCACCGCTTAACATGAGAGTTCGAAAGAACAAAGAAATTTAAGAAATGGTGACAAAATTGAATCCAGGTCGTCTGGTTATAACGCCAAGAGCTTAGATCTTAGCCACTCAGCCACTGAAGCGTTAAGTATGCGTGTAAGTAAGTCAATAAGTAAATCATAAACCTATTTAAGTAAATGGAGCATGGACATGTTGACTACTAACTTCGTCATAAACATGGCGGTCCAGTTCTCACTCGTGTTACTTACTATATTGCTTTAAAGTGCCAACGCTTTTTAAACTCAATAAAATACTAGTTGACTTCGCTGAAAAGGGTGGTGGTAAATGTCTGTGCGGCTTTAAACGTTAAAGTGGTCACGAGAAAGCTTCTAAAACCCTTTTAAATTACTTTGGGAAATAAATTCACTCAAGTGAGGATTATTTTAATATGAAAAGTTTTTTTTTACTAATTTACTTTTACACTACGCGCCAAAGCTTTAGGTTTTTACTGTTATTTATTTAATATTTAGTTAATCTTTATATATAAAATCTTCTGTGCGTGTGTATGTTATTGAACTCCTTCTAAACGGCTGCACCGATTTAGATGATATTTTCTGTGTGTTTAAGTGGATTCGAGAATGGTTTAGATTTAAAATTGGACCCGGTAGGTGGCGCTGCTATAGGGGTCCATCATGTGATACGGGTGTTCTTAAGCGGACGAATGATTTGTTTGTTTTGTTGTCATGGAAACTGTCGAAACGGTACGAAGGCCGCCGGTCAGCTAGTTAAATGTAAAAACATATACCTAGACATTAACTTATTACATTGGTTTTACGATACTAATAATGTAGCTACGAGTATAATCACAAACACTTACCCGAAACGGAAACCTGGTTTAAAAACAGCTACTACATCAGCAATACATTTAAAATGAAAACTTGAAACCACGCAAACAACAAGTAGTTAATTTAAATAGCAAAGCCACAAAAAACATTAATTTAAAATCACAGAACGGTATGACAAAGTCCTCGCTAAGAGTCTTCATTGAGAGAAGGATTTTAGCATCAGAGAGTAATAAATTTGCCGACGATTCCATGAACTAAACAATGTACAAGTTTGGTAATTAAAGTACAGAGTGTTTAATTGCCTCAGAACTTGCTTTCAGTGCGCGCAAAAACGCGACCGATTGGCTTTTGTGGCACAGTGGTGTAGGATGCAGTAGCTTCATTTTATTGCAATTCCTTTTTTTTGTTACAGAGCTGGAAAACGAGCGTGCGACGCGCCCGATGGTAAGCGGCCACCGCAGGTGATGGCCGCCAGAAGATATCACACTATAGCCAACAATTAAGCTTCAGTTATTTATTATACACACTGTTACATAGTTATCAGAACAGAAACAATCATAAATATTAGGATTTTCCTCAAAAACACCCTTAATTTTTTGGTTAGTACAAATAGTTTACAGCTGTTGTTTAACTATGGAAAACGTCCCTTATCTCTTATTTTACCGTTGAGTTATACGAGAAGGCTACTTTACCCTGCGTAAACATACTTAGCTAACCCTTACTAAGTTTCTTGTCGGTTATTCTTAGTACAAGGTCTCCCCGTATGCTAAAGAATCGTTGTCATAGTGATTTTTATTAGAGCTTATGTAGAGCATTAATTTAATAAATATTTTTAATTGTTGTTTTTAACTCGCGCTGTCATCACTTTCTTCTCCACAGCTAAAAAATAGAAATTCTGAATGGGCAGTAGGTAAAAAAATTTTCTAAAGTTTATTTGAGTAAAAAATTTTGAGTTTGACTTTGTATTTGACGACACATCCATAACATCAGATAAAATTACCATCGTTATTTAGTATCTTAGATTATTTAACATCTGAGGCAAGTTGCCCCATTGTTTCTCGAATTGTATTTCATAATGACTATTGTTTTTTCTCATATCATTTATTTTGCAAATTTATATTACTTTTGTATAAAAACTTGTACATACTTAGCAATCTTTACAGCTCCAGATATAGCTGTGAAGATTGTTCATTTCTCGTTGCACGAAAGATAAACCATTCAGATTACCATTACTCGAGACCTAAAGCTTTATAAATCCTCACTCTGAAATTACACTGTTGCAAACACTTACAGCTCGCAAGACGAAAGCTCACATAATAAGGAAGCATAAGCGAGTAAATGCACGTTCTTTTTCTCCAGTACGAGTCCAAAACTTATAAATCAATGCAAAAAAAAAAAATCTACTTACTACTTTACGTACACTGTGACTACTGCAAAGCAGCGTGTTTTTCAACGATTTGAATGAAAAGGGAAAAGTGTTTTAAACAAAAACAGCGATTTTAGTTTTATAAACTGTAATGGCTTGGATTTGTGCTCAATTTTATTGTTCACCAAAAGTTGTGAGAATTATCTTTTATAAACAGGGTACCTAATTAGTTTATTTCTCAAACTAAAATGGAATAATATTGTATTGAAGAAAATATTAATTTGTAGCGGCAGTGCTTGAAACCTTTGTTTCTCTGTGGCATCGTCTCACATGGATATACCGATTTCTATATGATGTTTTTTTATTGACAAGCCCGTTTTGCGAGGTCGCTTAAAAAAGACATAATAAATAAAAAAGTAAGGAAAGTAAACAGCCTAAAACTGTCCCACTGCTGGGCAAAGGCCTCTATCATTGAAATCAAGTCATCAGTACAATCGATGGGTATTGGCTTTGGCACGCTTGTCAAATGCGGGTTGGTGATAACGAACACGGGCGCATCGAAAAAATCCGAAACACACTTTGCCCGATTTGGAATTGAACGGAACTTTCGGGTATCGAGCCGAGCGCTTTGTCACTCAGCCACCGGGGCGTTATAAATAAAAAACTAGGTAGGAATTACAAATGAAAAAAAAATTACTAGCTGTGCCCTGCGGTTTCCAAAATATTTACGCGGATATTTTCCCGTTTTTGCAACATTTTTCATTGCTGCTCCACTCCTATCAGTCATAGCGTGATGTAATATAACCTATAGCCTTCCTCAATAAATACGAATTATGAATCCTGAGATTAGCGCGTTCAACCAAACAAACAAACTAACTGTTCAGCTTTATAATATTAGTATGATCTTCTTTATTTATTTTCTTTCTTAAAACTAGATTTTTTACAATATTTTAATATAAAAACAATAAAACATTATAAAAATCTAATCCTAGAGTACCACCAGCAGCGGGGCAGGGCCCAAGCTACCGGTGGTCAGGGCTGCAGAGTGAGGAACCTCCTGACAATACGTGCCGTGTCAAGTACTGCCTTTTGCATCTGACCCTTGACAGATAATTATTATTCTATGATTATTATTATTTATTGTTGTACTCGTAAGCGCATTAATAAAAATATATAAAATAAAATAAAATAAGTAATCTAACTGATTCTAGAGTAATGTTGTACTATACAGTTATAACTCGAAAGCACGCACTATTTGCTGTGCCATCGTGCCGCACCGTGGCTCGTGCACAATCCCCGATACCTCGTACCCTCACCACACTCAACGCTCTACTGGACTCCAACCCAGACTGCGACTTGTTTGCGGACGAATGGATGAAATTATTGTTTAAATGCTAAGAGTTTTGTGAGAGTGATATTTGAATGGATGTCAATGACGTTAATGCCAATATTTTTAATAATATTTTTAATTTAATTTTATATTTGTAATTCTATTTGATGTATTTTAATGTGTTTCTAATTTTATTATTTTATGATGTCTTTTAAGTGTGTTTTAAATAATGTAATTGGCTTATTGCCGTGTTATTTAAATAAAAATAAATAAATAAACTCAGAAATTCGTGTTTTGTTTACCTAGGTATAATTGCTTTTTCACAGCACTGCTATTTTTTAATATGAAAATGTCAGACCTATTAAAATAAATAAATTGTAAAGTAAATTAAAAGAAAAAATAAGAAAACCGAAGTGAAGTGCCCAGCTTCGGTCTTACCGTTGCTTTTCATCAGTTAAGATGAAAGCCAAAGTTTCATAGATAAGATAAGATAGATAGGTATATTTTAAAAAAGGTTCACGTACCGTACAAATATACGTTTTCCATTAGCAATCCCTTCTAAACGTGCTAGGGGATTGTCCAAAAACATTGTTGATTGGTTTCTGTGCTAGTGGCTTGTTCAGCAAGGATTCCATTGAAAAAGTTGAAAGGGCGCGATTCAAGCGAAAACTTTCACTTTATCGTGGACTAAAACGATTTTAAGTCTTTTGAAATTATGGAAGTTCAATTTTGATTAGAAGTTTTGTAAGAGTGAAGCCTTTTTATATTTGAGTGACATAATTTCACTACATAAATAATATAGTTTAATTAGAAGTAACTATGATTACTTCGTTTGTAATCTATAGAAGGATATCAGTTCGAATTGTAAGATAAGTACTACTAAGTAACTACAATGATTCTTAATATTAAAACTAGGTACACGGATATACTAATATTCAAAATATTTTTTACTTATTAAAACGATTATCTATAAATATAAACATAAATCTTCTGTGCGTGTGTATGTTATTGAACTCCTTCTAAACGGCTGGACCGATTTGGATTAAATTTTCTGTGTGTGACCGTGTTCAAGTGGATTCGAGAATGGTTTAGATTTACAATTGGACCCGTTAGGTGGCGCTGCTATAGGGGTCCATCGTGGGATACGCGTATTCTTAAGCGGACAAAAACAAAAATACACACTTTAGAAAAAAATACAGCTTAAGGAATATCGTCGTATAAAGGGCGGCCATATCACAAAAAAGCGATTTATTCCAAGCAACTTAAGGATAATGTCAAAGTCAAAGTCAAACATTTATTAACACAATATTGTGTGTGTAAAGTACATTGTTAACAATATTCTGCCTTAATTTAATTTAATACAGTATAAAATTTTTTAAACAACATACCTACATAAATGCAATTTTTTACTTTAAATAACTATATAATGAAATGTCAATAGAATATACAAATTTTTAATCTATTACAATTTGTCAATTAATATTGTAATGAAGTAATTAAAAAAAATATATATAAATATATTTAGTGCAGATTGTATCTAGGTATGTGCTTTTACTAACTGCAGTGTTTATCTTTATACCTAAGAATCTACGATGTCAACTTTATTATTATTGTAGTGTATGTCAATATTAAGTTTTTTTGCTTTGTGTGTATGAAATTGTATAGCTTTAGTTTTTAATGTTTTTGTTCTATTTATCTTGTTTGGTTATATATTATTACTTATTATTAAAGCTATGATTAAGTGTAGGACAACGGTAAGTACTAAGGACTCCACAAAATCACGCCGTTCATTAAGGTTGAATCGGCGAAAGTGTTACAGTATGTATTATATTTAGAATTATTAATTCTTTGCGCAGCGTTCGTACATTTATGTAGTAATTTAGTGTAGTTCTGATATTGTCTCTTATTTTTATTTGAGTATATATAGTTGTAGTATATATACATATATTGTAGTGGTTTTGTAACCCATTTAATTTAAAAAAAAATTGAGATCTTTCTTTATTTTTGTGACAGGAAAGCAAAGATAGTAAGGAAGAGAAAAGACTTCATGAAATGCGGTAAAAGTCTCGATAGGCTGTGTTTCCTCAAATACATTGTTAAATGTCAGGGTATGTATATGTCTATGAAACTGTTCTCCATTTTCAGTACTTAAATCTGTTTGCAGTTCATACCAATATAACTTTTTAAACAGGATCGATATTAAATAACATAGACGGAAAATGGAACAGATCCGTAGTGTTTTAATTTAAAACAAACAAATAACAAGTCTTAGAGAAAAAAATGTTGGATATATGAAGATATTGAAAACGAACAAAACGATAAAGTTTTTGTGAAAAATCTGCTATTTAGATTTCTTATGAAATTCTATTTCCACGCGACGAGGCTCAAAAACTTATTTAAAACAAACTTTTCGTATACTCTACCGTCATGTTCCATTTCTTTTAACAGACATATTGATATTGATTGATTTACAAGAGATTTAGGTTCATTTATAAATACTGTTTCTTTTCTCTCTCTATGGCTTCACTCTTAGCTATGTTGACAAAGATCTCTTTTTAACTGGATTTTATTCGTCTCTTTTCCATAACATATCATCATCATCATCAGCCCCCCTCGACCCACTGCTGGGCATAGGCCTCTCTTCATCTATTTAGATCAAAGGTGGTTTTCAACACACTCTCTTACATTTTTGTAGTATCGGTTTTTTCATACACCATCTATGTCACTGCTTAAATAACGTTCGCGAACTCATTTCGAATCTCTTGTATACTGTCGCATCATTCATTTTAGTTAGTATGAAAAAACACTTAAACGTAATGGCGTCCTTCCGGTACAGAGAGAGAGAAAAAAAATCATATTTTTCTGGTATCAAATGCTTTTGATTAATAATCTTGGCGCGCGAAGACAGCCGTATTTTTCTCACCATAAGTTACAATTCATTCGTCTATATTAGGGTGGACTGCCCCATAAAATAGCATTTATTGTGTCAATTTCTCGGAAGCTTCGAGGAAAATGGTCCATTCCGGCAGAAATAGTTTTATTGGTTACTCAGTGGGTATGATTATGATGACAGCCGGTATATAAGTAGCACGCTAACATGATATTTATTTAGGGGTGTTTGTGTTTTGTTGTTTTTATTATGTCTTTTTTTACTAATTATTATAAAGATATTATTTCTCGTTTTTTTAGGTACAACAGGGAAGTATCAGATCTGAATGAGCTCATAAGATTTTTTTTTTAACTAACTTTTTTTTCGTATGCCATGACAAGACTATCCCATAGGAACGATGGAACCAACGATGGAAGCATTTTTCCTAAAATTACTCCACTACTGAGAGACTGTTATAACCACCATCTTATCTAAATATGTCACCATAACATCAATGTTTGTAGCATTGTTGTGTTCGGGCAGCTAGAGATAAGATAGCCAGTGCCTCACTAATTGAGGATCCCGGGTGAAGTACGCTTCCATCATTGGCCTTATCATCATTTAACATCAGGTGAGATCAAGGCACTGTGCTTACCCGTTAATATAAATAAAACCTACACTATTTGGGGCCCAAGCCAATCTCTCCTGTGCGTGGTGCACCCTGCTGACCAACAGACGAGGCTCTGGCGACCAACCGATGACGGGATACCCATCACAGCCCGAACGTAACTAACAAAGTGCACAGACCGGTGTCGGGCAGCAGCGACACTGGTGCGATTAGCTACGCACTGCGATTGCCAAACCGCATGCCCAGCGTGATAATTATGGGCAAACCCTCCAAAAGACGACACGAAACAGACCACGGGCTCCAGTTCCCAGCCGCCCTGCTATTCCTGATCACGGTGGCGGTCACGGTAACGGCAGGGCAAGGAGTGCGACGAATCCTCGGGTTACGGAAGGCCGCCAAAAACACCTGACCCTGTCCACGTACAACGGACGCACGTTACGGCTTGACGAGGACCTGGCGCAGCTCGAAGAGGAACTCGGGAAGATTAGGTGGCATATTCTTGGGTTAAGTGAAGTCCGAAGAGAGGGGAAGATATGTATGGAGACATATCTAAGGCCTTACACTTCACCATCAAGGCCCACCACTACGTTGTCATGGGGGACTTCAACGCTAAAGTACAGAATCGCCACAAATCGGTAGTAGGATCACATGGATTTGGCAGCTGAAATCATAAGGGGCAAATGCATGTCAACTTCCTCGAAAGAGAGGGGCTTTTCTTGATGAATTCTTTCTTTAAGAAACAGCCCCAAAGAAAGTGGACAGGCAGAGCTCCGACACTATGACAAAAAATGAGATCGATTTTATCATGACGGACAAAAGCACATATTCAGAGACGTCTCAGTGATCAACAGGTTTAATACCGGCAGTGATCACTGACTTGTCCGAGGCTCTCTGAATATCAATTTTAAGCTTGAACGTGTCCGTTTGTTGAAGTCCAGGCTCCGTCCTAATCTGCTCCAAACTATCGTAGGATCTGAAACATTCCAGTAAACCTGGAGAACCGATTCGTTGCCGTGGAAACCACATATGCAGTTGATGTCAACCAGGCTCTCGAAAATGGGGTCGAAATCATCAGGGAGGAAGGTATGAGATTTTGTGAGATGTGATGAGCGTAAAGGCAAGAAGTCGAAGTTTTCGGAAGAAACCCTTAGGCTCATGAGGAAACAACGCGAGGACCCACCTGTCACTTCGTCCGAACACCGGGCTCTTAACAAGAAGATTGGTAAACTGGAGCACTACGACCTCCGATGCTCCAATACACGCTCGATTGAACGAGCAATTGAGCAAAACTGGGGGTTGAAAGTGTTTGTTCAGTCTCTTGGGAGAAGCCACTTGACGAAGTTGCCTACAGCCAGTGGAGTAGTCGTTGCCTCGAAGCCAGAGATTGAAATCGAAAACTTCTACAGTGATTTTCGCAAGGTGGCTGGCAAGAGCTGGATGAGAGTACCCGTGGATCGAGCTCGGTGGCGTGCACTAGTAGAGGCCTATGTCCAGCAGTGGACTAGTATAGGCTATTGATGATGATGAATCAATTTATTATTTTATTTTATATTATGGTGAATATCCACGTTACTCCCAACTTAACGACTCGGTCCCATGGCAGTGCATTCTTTCTAGAGTAATGAATGAGCCGCGGCTGTTAGCAAAACAGATCTTGTAACAGAATTCATTTTTCCATTTATAAATATTGCAACTTCATTCAGTTCCAATTTCGAATACAGTTCGCGTATTGGACGCTAGATTTTAACGCTCAATTATGCAAAAAAGTTTTGGGAAGTGAAAAGAAACGATTGTTTAATGAATAAAAACTATGTGGCGGTACAACTCTTATTTATCTTATTTGGCCTTCGATCAATTATGTACTAGATAAAGGATCCGGAACAAAATTGCTTCTCGGAAGTGGTCCTGTTTGCTCATACCTATACATTTAAATTTCGAATAATAAAATCTGAAAAAACCGGCCAAGTGCGAGTCGGACTCGCGCACGAAGGGTTCCGTACTTTATGACGGATAAAAAAACAACTACTTACTAGATCTCGTTCAAACCAATTTTCGGTGGAAGTTTGCATGGTAATGTACGTCATATATTTTACCACTTTGAAAGTGTCTCTCGCATAAACACACAAACAGTTTAGAAAAAAATGATATTAGAAACCTCAATATCATTTTTGAAGACCTATCCATAGATACACCACACGTATGGGTTTGATGAAAAAATTTTGAGTTTCAGTTCTAAGTATGGGGAACCCCCAAAATTTATTGTTTTTTTTTTCTATTTTTGTGTGATAATCTTAATGCGGTTCACAGAATACATCTACTTACCAAGTTTCAATAGTATAGTTCTTATAGTTTCGGAAAAAAGTGGCTGTGACATACGGACGGACAGACAGACAGACAGACAGACGGACAGACAGACATGACGAATCCATAAGGGTTCCGTTTTTTGCCATTTGGCTACGGAAGCCTAAAAACATTGGATAGCATCAACAACTTCAGCTTACTATGAACCTTAAATTAATTACAAAAACACAAATGTTGAAAAATTTCTACGAGCAGGATTTGAACTTGCACCCTTCTGACATACCGGGTCAAGTGCTTTCCCAATTGAGCTATCGTGGTTCTAACCAGCCTGCCGAAATGACTATTCACTTTAACTATTTATTTTGATTGGATTTGGTTGACCAAAAAATTATCATTTCGAGCTCCTCCGTGCTTCGGAAGGAATTAATATTTACTGTCATCGCCACAAACGTCATTGTGGCTCCGTGGCCCCAAAGTCGCCTATCGTTTTTTAAAGCGATCATAATAATAATAATAATAATAATAATAATAATAATAATTGTGCGCTTTGTAAGGAGGGAGTTCTCTGGGGTGGCTATAAAGTTGACTAACCCAGAATTTTCTCGGAAACTTACGGAGCGCATCGACGAGCTGAAACAGAAGATATCTGCGTGGGCGAAGCGCATCAGAAGGTACTCTGAAAGGGTTGAGAGATACGAACAAAATCGCCTCTTCGTAAGTGACCAGAGGAAGTTTTATAAGTCTCTGGAAAGCTCCGAG
This sequence comes from Eudonia mercurella, assembly GCA_963082485.1. Classification (NCBI taxonomy): domain Eukaryota; kingdom Metazoa; phylum Arthropoda; class Insecta; order Lepidoptera; family Crambidae; genus Eudonia; species Eudonia mercurella. Next base: position 12,557,073 of record OY720039.1, on the reverse strand, counting down.
TCTCGCAATACTGCTAAAAGACCGAATAAGGCCGACGTTATAGACTTCTGGCGCAGTATCTGGTCGTCGCCGGTGGAGCACAACGAAGGACCTTGGATTGGGGCGATAGAGGAAGCGTGTGCATCGGTACCGGCAATGAACCCTATTATCATCACTGATGAGGACGTGACCGCTGCAGTGCGTAGAGCTCCGAACTGGAAAAGTCCAGGGTTAGACGGGCTGCAAAATTACTGGCTGAAAGGGTTCTCGGCATGCCACGTTACCTTGGCCCGCCAATTCCAGGAAGCGCTAGAGACTGCTGCTCTTCCTAACTTCCTCACTACTGGAGTCACTTATCTAGCTCCAAAAGCACAGGATACCGCGGACCCAAGTAAATACCGTCCAATAACGTGTCTTCCTACCATCTATAAGACACTGACATCCATTCTGAGCACCAAAATTCGGAACCACTTAGACACGAACAGTCTGATGTCCGACGCTCAGAATGGATGTCGGGCTGGTAGCCGCGGATCAAAGGAGCTCCTCCTCATTGATGCTGTCGCTAGCCAACTGGTCAAACGCAATCGTCGGAACTTCTCTGCTGCCTGGATTGACTACAAAAAAGCATTTGATTCGATCCCTCATACATGGCTTAAGAGGGTCCTCGAGCTGTATAAAATTGATTATACAGTTCGACACTTCCTCGGGCAGTGTATGGAGCAATGGAGTACAATTCTTAGTCTGGAAGGCGAGAGAATGAAGGCTGTAGAAGACCGAATAAGTATCAGGAGGGGAATATACCAGGGTGATTGTCTAAGTCCGCTTTGGTTTTGCCTGGCCCTGAACCCTCTTAGCAGATTGCTGGAGAATTCGGGGACAGGATTTCAGTTTCGGAGAGGGAGTGGCCGGGTATCGCACCTCTTCTACATGGATGACCTAAAGCTGTTGGCCCCGACGGCTCATAAACTGAAGGAGCTACTAAATATCGTTGTCGATTTTAGTGGTTCCATCAGAATGGAATTGGGAGTTGATAAGTGTGCGGTTATCCATGTTACTAGGGGAAAAAGTATACGGTCACAGGAAGTCGACCTTGGGGCCGTTTAACTAAGATCATTCTCCGAAACTGATACATACCGGTATCTAGGTATGGCACAGAGTATAGGTGTAAAAGAACCGGACGTAAAACAGTCCGTCGGCAAAGCCTTTTTTGAACGCCTCACAAAGGTACTTAACAGTTCTTTGTCTGGCGTCAATAAGGTCAAAGCCTATAACGGCTGGGTTATGCCGATTCTTCTATACACCTTTGGCATACTTAGATGGACTGAGACCGAATTAAACGCCCTGGATCGAAAAGTCCGCACTACTATGACACTCCATAGAATGCATCACCCCAGGTCATCGGTTATGAGGATGTATATCTCGAGGAAACGTGGTGGTAGAGGCCTTTTAAGCGCTAAAACCATGCACGACCGCGAGTAATCCAGCCTTAGAGCCTATTTTATGACGAAGACTGATGTGAAGATGCACCGAGATGTCATAGCGTGTGATAAACGACTCACTCCACTTGATCTGGGCAACGAGTCATGGCAGTCACGAGCAGTATTGAGTGTATCCGATCGGGAGATCGTATGGAAGGGAAAAGAGCTGCACGGACGGTTTTTCAAGGCTTTACACGAGCCTTACGTAGACCAAAAAGCCTCTGTGTATTGGCTTCGCTTCGGTGACCTCTTTGGGGAAACTGAGGGATTTATCTGTGCGATACAAGACCAGGTTATCAGGACGAACAACTACCGAAAGTACATCATAAAGGACGGTACAGTGGACATTTGTCGGGCCTGTCGCCGTCCTGGAGAATCACTTCGCCATGTGGTTTCGGGTTGTTCGGCTCTTGCTAACACCGAGTATCTGCACAGGCATAATCAAGCAGCCAAAATCCTCCACCAAGAGCTTGCTCTGAAGTACAGTCTTATCGATCGTAGCCTTCCCTACTATAAATACACGCCGGAGCCAGTACTAGAGAATGACAGTATCCGGCTCTACTGGGACCGGCCCATCATAACTGACAGGACTGTTCTTGCCAATAAGCCCGATATAGTGCTGATGGACCGGGCGCAATCGAAGGTGTTTTTGGTGGACATCACTATCCCTCATGACGAGAACCTCGTGAAGGCTGAGACTGAGAAACAAAGGAAGACCTATTACACGAGGTGACCGAAATGTGGGAGGTGGCGTCCGCCGAAATCATCCCGATTGTCATATCAGCGAACGGGCTAATCCCAGCCACGTTGGGTAAACATCTGAAAAGGCTGGGATTTGGCGGCGGTTCGCTTACAACAAAAATGCAAAAAGCGGTGGTACTTGATACCGCACGCATTGTCCGCCGATTTCTCTCCCTCGTGCCCTGACGCCGGCTGACTGTGCTATTGCCGGACTTAACCGCCATAGGCGAGAGGTATTTTACCAATAATAAATAATAATAATAATAATAATATCACCATTCCGCATGACGAGAACCTTGTGAAAGCCGAGAAGGGAAAGCTTACTAAGTACCTTGACCTGGCTCACGAGGTGACCGCTATGTGGGATGTGGATTCGACGATCATTGTCCCCATAGTCGTATCTGCAAACGGCCTTATAGCGAAGAGTCTCGACCAACATCTCAAGAGACTTTCGCTGGATGGCTGGATTAAGGGTCAGATACAGAAGGCAACACTCCTGGACACGGCACGTATTGTCAGGAGGTTTCTCACTCTGCAGCCCTGACCACCGGTAGCTTGGGCCCTGCCCCGCTGTTGGTGGTACTCTAGGATTAGGTTTTTATAATGTTTTATTGCTTTTATATTAAAATATTGTAAAAATCTAGTTTTAAGAAAGAAAATAAATAAAGAGAATAATAATAATAATAATAATAATAATAATAATAAATCTAGTACATAATAATTGATCGATGTAAGTACCTATTTGGTACTACTTTTTAAATAAAGGGATTTTAAGTTAATATCTCTTTAAAAAAAAACTTAAATCTAGGTAGGTATTACAAATATCTGAGATCAATGGCAAAACATTTTTTATTCATTAAATAAAACTATTTTATTATTCAAATATTTTTTTTTAAATCTTTATATTTTAGATATCTATTAACGAGTTAATGAAACGAATATGTTCAGTATTAATTGCGATTAAACCGATTTGCGATGGTAGCAATAAGAGAGCGTTTGACCTTTTTAAAGATTAAATGCTAATGATAATATAAGTTCAGAGTACTATTGTGAGTTTGCCTCCGTCTACTCTGCGTCGCTATACTCCATATTACCATAAACGAGAAGTGTTCACAAATACATAACTCAAAACATGATTTCAGCACAGCAACATAAAGTGAGACATTTCCCCCCGTATACTCGAGTTTGTTGAATATTACACGTAGCCAGAAGGCTTGTAAACAACATCCCGGCGTAAAACAATACAAGATAGTATGAGTCCCGCTAAATAAGCGAATGTATATGTAAATTGAAACGGTTGCACCTTCCTGCAGATTATCATGACAAACGAGGCGCGTGTATGTAGGATGTGCTGACGGGACGATGTTTGCATAACTCCTGCTAATATATCAGCAGCTAATACACACATTTTGGTTAAATTTTCGACGGTAATACCTACGTCACGAGTTAGTTATAAGTTCTATTACGAGTATTGTCTGTCTGTACAGGATGTATATATCAAGTTGCTCGATGGCGCAGTAGTTAACGCGCCCGGTGCTGAGGTTAAGCAACTTTCGCAAAGGCCGGTCATCGGATGGGTGACCGAAAATTTCAAAATTCAAAATCATTTATTCAGTTTGTGCTACAAATAGCTCTTATGAAGGTCATTATGCCATCGGTTCGTAAGTCTACTCTAGGCGGGAGACCTTGTACTGAGAAGAACCGGCAAGAAACTCAGCAAGTGTCAAGCTTTTTTCTCCTTTACAGCGTCAAAAATATTGGAAAATGCCCTATCATAAAACGACACTTCCCATCACAAATATAAACACAAAATATAAAGGACAATCACAACATATAAAAAAGAAAACACAAAAAAGATAAAATAAAGAAATTAAATATTTAAGTTTGCAAAAACATATTTTACCAGTTTATTTTTTTACAATGTCATATAGTACTAGTAAAAGTCAAAATCTGTCTAAGAAAAAACAAAGTTAAACTATAGTTAATAATAAAAAAAATAAGACAAGTATGTATGAGCAAAACATTTATCTCGAACTCCTCCGTGCTTCGGAAGGCACTTAAAACCGTTGGTTCCGGCTGGGCCACCAATCCGCACTGGGCCCGCGTGATGGTCTATGCTCGTTCCATTGGGAAGGCTCGTGCCCCAGCAATGGGGTCATAAAATGAGAAATTAGGTATATATGGCACACGTGAGTAAAACTCCGTAAAACTGTGAAAATACCTGAAAAAACAAACACTAGAGTCACAGTCGGATCCAGCTGATACATTTTTGTATGGAAAAATAAATCAACGTAATATGGTTTGCAAATTATCACGGTGTCCATTTTACTTGGCTGCTAGGCTATGTTTCGGGGTTATACTAGATGATATTATATTAAAATTTCTGTTATTATGAGCTTGCGTTGAAATGTGGTATACTGTTAAATAAATAAAAAATAAAAACTAACTAACTGGGGTGGCGCAAATACCCAAGATGGGTTTTGGCCTCCGATAATAACTGCCGCCACTTCTCCCGATCCCGCGCCACTTCCCGCCAGTTCTCAACGCGGAGCTCGCGCAGGTCCTTAGCGACCTCGTCCTCCCAGCGATACCTGGGACGGCCAACCGGGCGTTGGCCACTCGGCCGTCCCACGTATGCACGTTTCACCGCCCAATCCTCCCTCATTCTTTCTAAGTGGCCGAGCCAGCGAAGTCTGTGTGCCTTTGTCTCGCCGATGATATTCGGCTCGGACACTAACTCTTCGATTTCTCTATTAAACCGCCCGCCGCCTCCAAGTTCCGTCTTCGTTTTGCACCGGTCCAAGTATCTTTTGGAGAACTTTTCGCTCCGTCACCAAGAGTTTGGTCTCCTCCTTCAGAGTCAGTGTCCAGGCTTCACATCCGTACATCAGGATCGGCCTGACCCCCGTTTTATAAATCCTGATTTTCGTCCTCTTGCTGAGAAGCCTGGACACCAACACCTTGTGTAGGGCTGCACTACAACGGAGGGAGGGAGGGAAACAATAGAGAGAGAAGCCAAGATAGTAGTAGGTCTTAACATAAACCAAGAGAAGACGGAATACATCTATATGCGCAGATACAAGAATACCAGAGTACCGAGACCCAAGCTCAAAGTCGGTGACACCACCTACAAAGGCGTAGGGAAGTTCAGGTATCTGGGCTGCACTATAACGGACGCCAAGACAGAAGAGATAGATATCCGAATACAAAATAAAAAATAAAAAAAATAAATTTAAAAAATTCTTTTACCATTAGAATGCTACATTAGCGTTGAGTAACATACGCTATATTAAAAAAAAAAAATTGGTTGTCTGTAAAGTCGGTTTACTGACGATAGTTGAACGTGACAACGTCTTAAGAAGGTGTCGGGAGGTGTTAACGTCAAAAAAGTCACGTCCGCCATCTTGGATCTCGAAATAGATGTTGTATTCGAAATCGGCACCCCCGAAAACCATGGAAATGATACCCATATTGATTTTACATAAAAAAGTTGCGTCCGCCATCTTGGATCTCGAAATAAATGTTGTATTCGAAATCGGCACCCCCGAAAACCATGGAAATGATACCCATATTGATTTTACATAAAAAATTTGCATCCGCCATCTTGGATCTCGAAATAAATGTTGTATTCGAAATCGGCACCCCCGAAAACCATGGAAATGATACCCATATTGATTTTACATAAAAAAGTTGCGTCCGCCATCTTGGATCTCGAAATAAATGTTGTATTCGAAATCGGCACCCCCCAAAACCATGAAAATGATACCCATATTGATTTTACATAAAAAAGTTGCGTCCGCCATCTTGGATCTCGAAATAAATGTTGTATTCGAAATCGGCACCCCCGAAAACCATGGAAATGATACCCATATTGATTTTACATAAAAAAGTTGCGTCCGCCATCTTGGATCCCGAAATAAATGTTGTATTCGAAATCGGCACCCCCGAAAACCATGGAAATGATACCCATATTGATTTTACATAAAAAAGTTGCGTCCGCCATCTTGGATCCCGAAATAAATGTTGTATTCGAAATCGGCACCCCCGAAAACCATGGAAATGATACCCATATTGATTTTACATAAAAAAGTTGCGTCCGCCATCTTGGATCTCGAAATAAATGTTGTATTCGAAATCGGCACCCCCCAAACCATAGAAATGATACCCATATTAATTTTACATAAGGCATAGCGAGATAACGCGGCATTAGCGAGCGAGGTAACGCGGCATTAGCGAGCGATATAACGCGGCATTAGCGAGCGATATAACGCGGCATTAGCGAGCGATGTAACGCGGAACTTTTTCGTGCGTGCAGCCGGCTCTATCGAATTATAAGACGTTGTCACGTCAAAAGAAATGCGGAATGAAGTCCGCCGGGTCAGCTAGTATTAAAATAAAACAACTTTTACGGATCGACTCGCGTTTATTTTAGACATAGATTTATTTTAATTTATCCTCACGTTTGCAAGATCCGTGGTCTCATGGAGACTGAGGTGTTGGTCGTCTCATAATTAATTTGTCACTTGCATAACTTCATTTCAATTTAATCGGGTATTAAACATATTTTTACGTACAAAGACCTTATCGTTTGCTTTGATCAGGCAGTATGGTGTTGAGGCTGAGATAGTTTATACGATGGGATCTCACGGCGGTAAACTCTAAACATCTTCACTATCTAAATTAGGATGTTTTTGTGAAGGGTTTGAAACGTCAGGATAAAATAATCTAAAAACATTGTGTAAAATAAACGCGAGCAGATCCGTAAAAGTTGTTTTATTTAAATGTGTAGTGTTCGCGTTAAATATATTATTTTGATATGGTTCGCGTATGGATGAATAATCTCTCTAATGTAATCTCTGCATGAGCTACTAATACGCTATCAGTTTAATTTTCGACGGTCATACGTCATCCGTTGTTAGTTTAAACGCGAACGGGATGGGAAATTGTCCTAGGATCCGGATATTATTATATTAACTGATCGTAATATTATGATCTAACTATATGAGTTTGCGGTAAAACGTAGTGTGGTTAAATATATTGAAATTGGATATGAGTATTTTCAATTGATGCACAGTTTAATACAATGAAGAGTATTCTTTTCTTTTAATTTGTTTTACCGGTAAGCACAGTGCCTTGATCTCGCCTGATGTTAAGCCAATGATGGAGGCGCACTTCACCCGGGATCCTCAACTAGTGAGGCACTGGCTATTTTATCTCTAACTGCAGAACAATGCTACAAACATTGATGTTATGGCGACATATTTGGATAAGATGGTGGTAGCTAGCCAAGCGGACCAACAAGCCCAAACACTAACCAAACCGAGTACTCAAACATGTACGCTGGGAATCGAACTCAAAACCTCTGGGTCTAAACCAGTGGTCTTAACCACTAGACCACAGAGGCGATGTAATATAATGAGCAAATAGACAACAATATTTATCATTTTTTTGGAGAGAATTTGCTGATTGCTTCCAACGGCATTGCAGTGCCACCGGATTTTTTTGAGGGCGGCGAGAAAATTAAACAGTTCCTCAAACCGTGTAACCGAAATATCTTCAAATGGTTTCTCGAGGGAATGGCATCACGCACTCGTGCGCATCCCCGTTCCCTACTAGATTATTCGAAGGGTTCGGATCGGTCGGACCAGAAAAGTATTCAACTATGTCTAATTATGAGGACAAGTTGTCCATAAACATATTTGAACTTGTGATAGTGGAAAAGAGTATTTTGAATAGATAGGTACTTAGTTAAGTGCGGTCATCATCAAATTGATCAATACGTACCTACTCAATATTCAAAGATCAACATCAACAAGTAAAAGAAGTTACAATGCGAAAAGTTTCAAGTCTCCTATTGCTTAAATCAAAAATGTTGACAGTGTTAGTGAAAAACATACCTAATCCCTCAGATCATAATCTAAATCTAATCACATAAAAGCAACAAGCTATTTGTGACCATCTAATCGGACGATCTGCGCCTAAACCAATGTTTCGATTAATTTTATGCTAACTGTACTGCCCTCATAAGCCAAAAGCGGTATCTCAAAAAAAGGCTATTTTCTGATTTTTGTTGCATCTGATAGCTTAACAAATTCCATACAGGTTATATGAAGCTAAATAGCACTTATCTCACCCAGAAACCGCCTTAAACCCATTAAGAAAATATTGCATATCTCAAATTTATACGATATTACTAAGAGGATGAGAGGTATATCATTACTTTTAATCACAATGACCGTATATTTACTTACGGTGGAATCACTTAAAAAAAGTTCTTATACAATTATAACTGTCAATACAGTCAAAATTTCTAAGAACATTGGCGGTATCTGTAGAATGCGAAGCGAAGTAATAGATACGGCTCTAGCGCTTAGTAAAATTAGGCGAAAATAGTTCGCAAAATGTGAGATGTCGCTGCAGTCGCACAGCTTGTTGTACAAAAATAAACGCTACCACATGAACAATAAGGGCGATATGCAAGTGCAAACTATTTATCAATCTAATGTTTACTACCAAAAATTGGATTTTGTTTTTTTTGCTTGAAGTAACAGATCGTGCAGTTGATATGTGCAGATGATTGAGACTTTTACTTTAAAACTTTTACTTGGAGACTCTGACTTTGAGACTCTGACTTTGAGACTCTGACTTTGAGACTCTGACTTTGAGACTTTGACTTTGGGAGTCTGACTGAGACTCTGACTTTGAGACTGACTTTGAGACTCTGACTTTGAGACTCTGACTTTGAGACTTTGACTTTGAGACTCTGACTTTGAGACTTGTAGTATATATTTGATATATTTTTTAGTTTTATCATTCTCTTATTTTAGAAGTTACAGGACACACATTTTACCACTTTGGAAGTGTCTCTCGCGCAAACTTCAGTTTAGAAAAAAAAAATATTAGAAACCTCAATATCATTAGATGACTTTTAAATAGCTCATAGTAACACCTAAGCATTGCGTTGTCTTTTAGGTTTTAAGTTTTTTATAAGAGGATGACCTATATCAATTACTCCTTTCAATAGAAAAAAATGAAATTAAAAACAAAGTACAACAGGTGTTTTTTTTATTTCGTGATGTCATCCATATTTTAAATAGCTTATGGTTCGACCACGCATAGAGGCAACGTGTTGAATACAAAATAAAGTTCACAACTGATTTTTGGGGTAAACTTTTATTTAGCTGTGGATCGTGACCGGCTTCACGTTTACCGCATACGTCCACGAGCATGGATATGTACAGTCAACAACAAAAGTCGCTGACCACTTAGAACCGTGTCAATATTTCTTCACCAGCTCATTTTTATGTCCTCACTGCTGCGGCACAAGCCTTCCCTATGGATGGATAGGGAGAAAGGGCCATAAACCACCACTCTGGCCCAGTGCGGATTGTTGATTGTTAACGACTGCTAATGTAGCTGGGACCAACGGTTTAACGTACCTTCCGAAGCAATGAGGATCTCAGATGATACATTTTTGTTCACCCATCCGATGACCAAACATGCGAAAGTTGCTTAACCTCAGCAATCGTAGTCCGGACGCGTTAACTACTGCGCCATCAAGTTCCTTATGCCAATATTAATCAATCAATATTGTCACAAATTAAAAAAATGGGTTACAAAAAAGGAGTGTAGTCTATGACCTCTATGTTAGGTACCTATAGCACATGAGTAAATATACTTTGTGCCTATAGCACTGGTATGACAGATTTCTGAGAGTATGTACAAGAAACTATGTAAATATTTATGTTAAGGTGAAGGGTAAGGCACACTAGCGCCACCAATTGATAATTTGACAATTACTAACGGACCGGATCTTTTTTTAAACATTGCGTACCGTCCGATAACAGGAAAGCATCCATAGTATTTATTTAATAATTGTGCACTACTTTTTGTTGCGTGGTTTATTCACAAAACGGGCTATCGCATTTATTCACAAACAATGGCCACTTTTGGTGTTAGCGAATGAATACAAAAACAAACCTAAAAGTAGAGCACAATTATTAAATAATAGATGTTTGTCTAGTGTCAGAAGGTCCGCAATGTTTGAAAAAAAATCCAGTTTAGTAGTTATCAAATTAAATCCATTAGCGGCGCTAGTGTGCCTTACCCATCGCCTTAACTATAACACTAGCTTTACTAGAAGTTGTAACAAGCGCCTATCAGATTATTTAGTTTGTTTGACATAGTTCTGAGATATTCAGCAACTTTTGTTGCTGACTGTAACGGCAGATACTATAGTACATTAAACCTAAAGCTTCAAAATTATAAATAAGTTAATATTTCAAACGCAAATAAATTAAAGTGTCAATAAATGAAATAACTCCGTGTAGCTACTTAATAAGACTACGTAATGTGTTTGCAGTTATATGTATAAAAAAAGATTTAAACTTTTTTATTTTTTTATTTAAAATTTAAACATTTCGAAAGTTGCTTAACTTGCATGATCACTCCTCGAACGTGCAAAGTGCATTACCATCAATAAACTGTTAAGAGAAACCTAACTTCTATTTTAAATGTATATTCTCAACCTGATTTTGATGGTAAAATTGTATTTTGTTTTGATTTATTTGATATTTACTATATTTTTTCTTTCGCACTGTTGTTCAACAAGTAGTTAATTCTGTACAAGTTAGCAGTGGAAACTTTAAATGCTACTGTAGGTATTATATTAATTGTTTATATGTGTGATATAAAGCTGTATGTTTCCTTAATAAAATAAAATAAAATAAAATAAAACCTATTCATTTAAAATAAAATAAACCTTTTCATTTTCATAAATTCTAGTCTAACTGAGAAAACATCAAATACAAGGACAATACAAGGAAGGAAGGAACCATCAAATTCTCTTTTAGTTTTTTCCCCTTTTACCATTTATAATGCAACACAAAACATTAAAAGCCAACATTCCCATTTGAAAACTATCCGTGCCACAACAGTCCGCCATTGTATGGAAAGCCGTGCGTTACGGGCAGGCCAACCCTCATAATTTTATCACGTCCGACCCTTTATTTGACATTTTATCAAACCGCGAGGGCTTAAAGATTTAGAATCATGTGATATATTGCTGGTAATCCTCTAAGAAACTGTGTTATACCATGCGAAACAGTCATCCGTATTACAATATACTTATAAATATATATAAATAAAAAATAAAAATAAGTATCGTTTATTTCAGCAGTCGTTAACAATCACAAACCCATCTGGGCCCGTGTGGTGGTTTATGACCCGTTCTCCCTATCCATCCATAGTGAAGGCTCGTGCCCCAGCAGTGGGCACATAAAATGAGCTGATGATGATGATGATGATGATGATGATGATGATGATGATGATGATGATGATGATGAAGATAATGATGATGATGATGATGATAATGATGATCGTTTATTTGCCATTAAAACAGCTTTACATTATACGTAGACAACCTCTCATAGAGCAAAGGTTAATAGGACTATGCTTCAGTCGTTACAGAACATTCTATAACCTCTGCTATTGTGATATATAATTTTCCCATATAATAGGTACAACTTCGTTACACATGACTTTAAAGTTTATACTGACACCCCCCACCAACCTTCAGGTCATAAAGTAGGTCTCTACAGGTAGGTGGGAGATTCTCGTTGCACTGAGAATACAACTCGCCGTTTCCACTGCTCGGGTCGTCAACTCTAAAGTCATAGTGGTACAATACAATTACGACGTAGTAGGTACAGTACAATAACGACGTGTGTGTCAATCTTTTTGAATGCAGTGAGAAACTCACCGTCCAAGTACTTACCACCGCGCCCGCGGCTCAGATGGTTATGTGGGAGGCCCTGCCCAGGCCCGAGGGTCTTGACAGGGATTCGGGAAAAGGAAAGGCGTACCTACTAAAAACCACTGTACGTCCCTTTTACGTGCCACTACGGTGACTGGGAATACCGGTTTGGCAATCATCAATAGTCACTTTAGACAACGACCTGCCAGAGAGAGCACGCCCGAGGATATTTGAGCGTGCTCCAGACGGTCCTGAGGCGAGCGGACGGCCAGGGATTCCCGGTACCTGACAGTCTCCTCAATGAGGGGGAATGAGGCGGGCGTATTGCCACTTCCTTCTACCACTAAGTCTGCGTCGGATCAGGTCCGCATTTATAGATTCCTCGCGGACCCTTTCCGCGTGCTACATTGCTACCTGAACATGCTCGCTGCTCTGACACCAGTAACACTAGCGGACTATACATGAGCGGGTCAAAGAACATATCGCAGCTGTAAAGAACAGGCAGTCTAATAAATCAGCGATTGCAGAACACCTACTTGAAAGAGGCACAAATCACTGGATTGAATTTTACCGTACGCAAGTCCTCTCCACAGATCGCCACTTTTATTCAAGAGTAGTGCGTGAAGCGATTGAAATAAAGAAGCACCCTAATAATTTCAATGGGGAAGACGGCCACAAACTATCTTCAGTGTGGAATCCAGTATTTGTAAAAAGACATCCTCGTTTTTCTTCGCAGTCGGTAAACAACCAGAATAAGGCTTGTATACGTAATAGGGACACCGTTAGTTTTGTGTGTGGCGGTAGTTGGCAAAATAATGTGACGGTGGATGAAGACTGCCGCGCAAACGGAGGCGCAACATCGCGACAGCAGTCAACCCGTGACCACGGCCGTTGTAACTCGGTCGAAACGTCGGGTATAAAGAAGGTATGATACCTTTTTATTAATTAGTTTGCGTTAATACCTGTTTAAATTCTTTGTTTAATTATGGAACGCGAAAGTTTAAAAGTGTATATACCAGTAACACTATTTAATTGCCTGTATTCATCATAGTCTGTATGTTACCAGAATAAGAAGTCATACTACAATCTTCACAAATACTCTTAGCCTTTACAAAACTATAACAATAAACTCGTCTAAACAAGATTCTAGCATTGCACCGTTCCATTACAAACAAACAGGTGCGATTGAATTAAACCACAGCAAACCGCAAACAACTGGATTGAATGTAGCACTGATAGCAACAAAAAAACGTGTGTACAAAATTACACTGTTATTTGGAGGCAAACGAGGCAATCTCACCGCGACACCGAGCGGATTGAATATCGCCTGGTTTGACCTTTTTGAATCAATAATGAGTCCAATCTCACCCTCTTTTATGTGCTCGTTCGGATGCAGGTAGAAGGAATCCACTCGGACTATCGGACTGTTGCCCATTTGAGACCCATGCGCAATGACTGTTAAATATGGGTAACTATAGTTATGTTAGATTCTAAAATTATTAATGGACGACGCTATAATGTTTTTCTGAATCGCGGTATACTCGTATATGTTTTCCGGATAACGTACATACTTAACTAAATGGTTTTCATAAAAAATTAAATCGAGACTTGCGCCATTTTCCGTCAAAGCTAGCCTATAGGGGGTTGAACTATTTTTAAGGCTAGGTATTCCTGTCAAAGTAGGCATTTAGCGATGTCTCGGCGGCGTTTCGCGCGGACGTAGCGGTAGTGAACTCGCATGACACCGCCCGCCCGCTCGCCACCGATACAGTATAGAAATAAGCAGTAGGGTAATTTTATTTTGCTTTAGAAGTGCATTTTTATGATCAAACTTTGTTTAGTAGTGATAAAGTAGAGTTACGAGTTTCGTAAATAAATAAAGTAAGTAATTAATAATGAATTTATGTTTTTTGGTATCCATTTAATTATAATATTATTATTTATTTTCAAAATTATTTTTCTTACTTCAATTTCATGGGCTAAGTTAAGTATCCACCAGAAAGGATTGCACGGTTATTTATTTCAAAGAATATTTGGCATAAATGGAATGAGGGTATCAAATTAAATTCAAAATATTATTATGTTTAATCTCAAAATTCTTCAAAATTTATTTCTCTTGTGCTTGTACCTGGCTGCAAATTTGATATGGTAAGGCTGTGGAGTCTACATAATTTACATTTTCCTTGTCATCTTGTAAGGACAACGTTCTTATTGGCATTCCACGTGCTTGTCTGTCACTATCTACAATGAAGATCAACGAAAATTTTTATTTAAATAAGTAGATTTACAGTCACATCAAAACCAATTAACCAAAAAAGAATTATTGAAATTGGACCAAAAATGACGAAGTTAGAGCGATTTTCGTGCTGCATTCTCAAAAACGCAGACGTCATCAGCTACGCTCGCACTAGCTCGGCAGTTGCCGCTTGCCGCCCGCCACTGTATTTTACGAATAAACTCAAAAACTACTAAACCGATTTTAAAAATTTTTCCCCTATTAGAATGCTACATTATCCCTGAGTAACATAATTTATATTTATTACTAAAAAAGAATATTTAATAATAAATAAATAGAAATACGATTTGTTTATTGTTGTCAAATTGTTTTTTTGTGTTCCAAAAGACCCAAAAGGATTTCTAAACAGTCGAAATACAACAATGCTTTTAACATTTTTATTATGGCGCCGGTATTAGATAAGATGGTGGTAGCTAGCCAGGCGAACTTAACAAGCCCAACCACCAAACAAATCAAGAACGCGCTGCTGATAGGAATTGAACATTGGGACATTGGGTCTAAGTTCGGAGGCTTAGCCACTAGACCACAGAGGCGGTTAAATGTTTATTATTTGTTTTTTACTCAATCACGTGGAACCGGCTGAACAGATTTAGATGAAATTTTGCACATAGATAGACCCGGATAGGACTATTTTTATTTACTTACAAAATATTCAGCTAACACACACAGATGATAAATCAATAAATAAAAAAAACGTTTAAAACACAAACACAAAACATGAAACATATCAAAATATAAAACAAAAAAAAACGATTTTTTTTTACTTTAGGTTAGTAGGTACCTACTTATTAATGTGTCTGCGAAAAAGTACAGCATCTTAGAACTTATTTAAAAAACTAAAATCCAGGCGGACTTAACAAGCCCTACTATCAGCCAAACCGAGTAGGTACACAAAGATGTACCTCCCGCTAGGAAACGAACCCGGGACCTCTGGGTGTAAGACCGGTGGCTTAGCCGCTAGACCACAGAAGCGGTTAAAATTTAATAAAAAGCTTGTTTTAAATTTTTTTCACTTTTATCTTTTTAACATGTAAGTACGTACAGTCTAGGAGTTCCTCTGACCTCCTTTCAGTTTCATCATCAGATCTTGAGCACCACACAAGGTTAGTTTTTATCAAGACAAATAAAATAAGCACAAATATGGCGGGGTTACCTTGTTTCATTGCAAAGTTCCTAGTTAGCTCAGTAAGTGAAATGTGAATTTCTTATGAGTTAAATAAAACTCTATAACCTCAGTTCCTATGATCACCTTCCGACTGCATCATCAGACCAGTTCCATGATGCCATATTATTGAATTGCTATCGAAGTTGCGTAGATATACCAAGTTTCATCTCCATCGGTCCTCGGGAAGTGATCCAAATATTCCTTGTACGATTTGACCCGTACATACGGTCGCACGAGTCCGCACGACTTATGTACTGTGACATCATCGTGAGTGGCAAGCAGGCGCGCGCGTTTCAAAATAGCCATTCAGAAAAACATTAATAACTTCTTCATTTCTTGACGGATTATAATATTTTATGAATAAAATGCTTAGTAGTTGATTGCGCATACGATGTATATAGTAAAAATCAGATTAGCTATTATGTGATTGATCCTCATTTCCGGCATTAAACATTTCATGTAAAATTGGACCAACTTTGGCTCCATTTGCGTTTTCCAGAAATTATCGTCCCTTTCGATGCGTTTTGTAAGCAAAGGTTTATTTTCTCCAGCCCAAATTTCTAGCAGACTGAGTCGTCTTTCAGTAACGTGAAGCTGCCCTTGTATTTGATAGAACCAATTAGAAGTATCGAGAGAGAAGTATCGAAAATAGTTTCACGCATTCACAATTCATTTTATACGAATTTTAAAAATTAATTAAAAATATTCAAACGTAACTCCGGCAGCCGAAATTGTTTTAGGGGATCTTAGACGAGCTTCCCTGAGCCCCCTACGCATTCAGTTTTCTCAGATTCAGGCGACTTATTTCTAAATCCAACCCGGCAGAGGTACCGATATGAATTATTAAAAATCATAGCAATGCGATCTTCAGTATGTACTGATAGTCATACTGATATTATTATACTATCGAATTATAACCATAATATAAGTTTTAAACATGAATGCAAGAATCTTTGTAAGCGTTTATTGTTTATTGCCCATTATGAATAACTTGCAATAATTATATAATTATTTACGACAAAAACGGATTGATTGGCAGTCACGGAAAAAACTGACACAGGTCCGTCGTCCGTAAGCGCCCGAGCGCGACTGATCGGGCCTGCCGAGCAGCCGTACTCGCGCATTTCGTAGATATTTAAACATAGTAAATAAGACAATCATTTTATCATGTCAAACTCTGCGAATTCCCCTGCGAAATATTATTGTCTTCAATTGAGTACAAAAAATAAATGGAAAATATCAGTAGTTTAGTCATCATATTGAAAAAACATTACAAAAAGGGGTAACTTTGGGATTTTTTTTTATCGAGTGAAGTTCAATGGATCTTGTAACTGAATGCGACTTCCACTAGATTAGATCCTTAACTAATACATACTTTTTTTCCAGAATTTAAAACCTTGTTTTCTATGTCTCAGATTGTTTGAAAAAACTCAATAGCGCGGCCTCTGCAGGAATACCTAGCCTTAAACGGTTTTATTTAGCTTACCCTGTTTATTTATTTGTTTATTTGGTTGGGTCGCGAATCTAGTAATTGAAATTTGACCTCCTTCCTGTTGACGGATTGATCTGAAATTTGGTACACACCTTTAGTTTCGATGACAATATAATTTAATACATTCGGTATCTATCATTGTAAATCCAAGATGGCTGCCACTACATAATGGCGGGTTACATAAATATTTTATCACTACTACTTCAATATGGGTATCAAATGAAAGGGCTTGATTAGTAGAATAGTTCTATAAGTAAATAAAATGAAAATCCAATATGGCCGCCAACAAAATGGCAGGTTAATTATTTTTTCACAACTCTTCAATATGGGTATCAAATAAAAGGTCTTGACTAATAGAATAGAAAAAACACTATGAAAAAACTAAAAACTTGAGAATAAAAAAAATTGTAAACGATTTTATTAAAAATAAAGATTAAAAAAAAAAATGTAGACAATGTTCTAAAAGCCTAAAAATAAGTCAGTGGGTCCTAGACACCAGTCATCACACCACTCTCCTCATCAACCTAGGGTCCTAGGGCATTGATTAGACAAAAAAATATAATCAGTTATTTTCTAGCTTTTAGTGGGTACATTGTCTACATCATTTTTTAAAAATCTTTATTTTTACAAAATCGTTTAACTTAAAAACTTTTTTTACTATTTTTGTAATTATAAGAATTACAAAAATTATTAAATATATCAAAGATTACTAAATAATATAAACCACCTCACAAATATAACTGGCATTTCTGAAATACCTATTTCGTGCTAATTTATCTGTCTGTAAGTTATTATAAGTATGCTTAACAAATACTTCACTTTGAATGAATTTTATTCGTCATACTTCTTCGAATAACCGTTAACTGTAACGATTCCAGTCGTCATATAGAGCTACCAAGCCATTGGATTTTATGTGAGATCCTAAACATTAACGTAATTATACTGCCCACGTACTAAATACATCTTGCACCCGTAACCTGGTAGGAACAAGGTTCAAATTAGTTTAACAAATGTATTTAGTACTGTATAGAAAGTCAATGTTGCTATTGGTCAGTACTGACATTGTAGTTCTCTTATTTACCTAAAATAGTAGGCAACAGCTGAGGTAACCGTATTATTATTAAAGGAGTGAAGTTAAATTTTGTAAACGTTATATCATCAGCAACTTATAAACGTCCACGGCTGGGCTCAGGCCTTCCCACAATGTAGCTCATTGGATAACGGGCTATAACCCATCACTCTGGCTACCCCGTGTGGCTGTCGTAGAAGGCGACTATGGGACCATTCCAGAGGATGGGCAGCGGCGTCTCTCTGTGACTATTCCCACCTTACTGCGATCGCCAACCCGCCTGCCAAGCGTGGCGATTATGGCAAATTCCCCTCACATTGATTTATCCTTGAGGGAGGCCTTTGTCCAGCAGTGGACGTCTTTTTGGCTGAGATAACTGGCTAGCAATGTGGGTTGGTGGATTTCCCATCTTACTTACAACATCCAAGAGTGAAAGGATTTATATGTCATCCGTAGCATGGAGAAGTGAAAGATATTTTAATTTGGTCTTCCAGTGACCCGACAATACGAAAGTTGCTACAATTCAGAACTCAAACGCGCAAGGTATCGATTTTCTTGACATGTATCATAATATTTACTAAAAACTTAGGTTTTAAAGTAGATTTAATGTAAATATTCCTAACCTTTCCTTTATTTTAATAAGTTTACTAAGCGATTACTATTTAGGCAAATAGGAGAGCTACAATGTCAGCACTGACCAATAGCAATATCGCTTTTTCAAAACGTTAAACACTTTCTGTTAAACTAATCTTGTTTTCACTGAATTAAGGGTGCAAAACTATATTCAGTACGCGGCGCGGGGCACTATAATTACGTTAATGCTATAGGCACCCTCGCATAAAATCCAATGGCTAGGTTACGCTGTATGACGACTAGAATCGTTCCATTTAACAGTTATTCGACGTTTTGTTCCCTTTCCGGTAAACGATATTATTATTCATACATATGTTTGACTTAAATAGAATTAAAGATGGCTCTTCTATTCACTTTTCGTCTTATAATCATCTTCTATCTATACTAATATTATAAAGAGGAAACCTTTGTATTTTTGTATGTATGTATGTTTGCAACCAATAAACTCAAAAACTACTGGACCGATTTAAAAAATTCTTTCACCATTACAATGCTACATTAGCGCTGAGTAACATAGGCTATATTAAAAACAATAATATTAAATGAAATACTAAAAACGACAATAAAATTTTCCAATACAAAATGATTTGTTTGTTTTGTTGTCATGGAAACCATTGATATATATTTAACTCAATGATGGAAACTGTCAAAGCGGTACGAAGTCCGCCGGGTCAGCTAGTATTCAATAAAAAAGGCTTACGTTTAATCTTCAAAAATCATTATGAAACCTATAGAACATAAATAGTTGACTAGGTATTATTGGTATTTATACGCTCCTGATGACGAAAAGTCATTAGTAAGTATATAATTTTAAAACGTGAAGAAAAATCTTTGCTCCCCTTTGCAAAAATAAGTGCAGAAAGATAAAATGTATATAGGTATAATATATACCAAGTAGGTACAGATATATTATAAATACATTAAAATAAAAAAATATAAATATTGGTCGAATTTCGACCACTGAGTGACCACTAGTATCTTTCGCCTTCACAATAGGATTGTTGACAATTCTAGAACATTAAACGTACAAATAAAATCTCGTAACCGTTTTTCTTTAAAACATTAACCCATTTTATATTTAACGCATACGCATAAGCTTTTCTGTAACCTAAAAAGTTATTAATAAACAAAACCTTAATAGCAACCACCTTTGGATAGATGGCACCACCATGCCGCTTTATGCACTCAAAAAATTAAATGGCTGTGATAAAATTCAGCGATTACGTCAGCCTTCCCGGTAGCATAGCGGTCAGTGCAGCCGCCCGGAAGACCCAGGTTCGATTCCTGGCTGGGTCGGGTGGGCGTTTAATTTTTTTACTGTAATTTATAAATATTTATAAATAATAATAAACACTCAATTGACGAAAACAAAATAGTGCGCGGACGGAGGAGTATGAAATTTCGCACACTTATAGTTTATATAGAGAAGGTCATCCGAATGTTAATATTTTTTTTAAATTATGCATTAAAAATACATTAAATCAACAAAAACAACATTACATACACTACCATGTATTTGACACACACGTATTGTTTGTCTTTAATGCGGCCGACATCTGTCAATGCCAATCCCAAACTCACATTCTATCTTTTTTAATATTTCATTGCTTAGGATACAATCCGTGCAGCCTTAATAAAATTACGGTCGAATTTCGACCACTGGGCGACCATTAGTAACATTAAATACCTCATTGTTCTAATATTTCATAGATTGCTCCAGAGCTATTAGCACTCGCTGAAGTCACAGAGTTGCACTAATTCCGTGACGCGCTGACTCGAGAATTAGCGCCTTTCATAACGCCTTTTGCATCTTTCAGTTCATACTTCGCTGGGCACCGTCAGTTTTTGTTGTTTACATATTTTCCTGGTGTAATTCCTATTAGAAATATAAAAAAAGTGTTTGTGAAATAACTTAATAAAGCAGTGGTTATTTGAAGAAAAGTAAAGCTTGGGGCGAACTTTGATAACGACGTAGTGTTCCAATTATTCTGTTTTCTTCTCTGTAAAACCTTTTCATAGAAAATGTTTAATAGCGGATTGCCTTAGTAGTCTAATAGCTCGACTATCTGACCTCAGATTCAGGGTCACCGGTTCGATTCCTAGCGGCACTTGTTATTGTTCTACTAAGTTTGTAGGTAGGTTTACACTAGGACTTATTTTAGGTCCGCCTAATTACCTATCACCA
The DNA here is from genome assembly GCA_963082485.1 of Eudonia mercurella. Taxonomy (NCBI): domain Eukaryota; kingdom Metazoa; phylum Arthropoda; class Insecta; order Lepidoptera; family Crambidae; genus Eudonia; species Eudonia mercurella. The sequence continues at coordinate 12,536,281 of OY720039.1, read as the reverse complement.
TCACATTATCTAAGGTTATAGCGATCACAGCATTGTTAGTACCATTGTCGTGTTCCGACAGTTGGAGATAAGATAGCCAGCTCCTCTGAAATTAATGATGCTGGGTGAAGTACGTTGCCACCTTCCTTATCCTTATCGCCTTATCATCAATTATCATTAGGTGAGATAAATCCGTAGCTGTTGCGGTATACTACTAAAAATTATACTACTAAGAACTAAAGTTAAAAGTATAATATTTTAATTAGGTAATTTTTATAAGAAAAACTTTGTACCCCTTTAAAACACATTTCGTGAACGCAGAAGTGTGAGATTAAATTCATGTTGGAGGAGTGTATTAAATATTGTATTTTTTGTGAATTACGGTCGACTTTCGACCACTGAGCGATCATTAGAATGTTTAAGAATAATAATGTATACTTATTCAATCAGAGAAGTAAGGGAACGTGAACTTTGCTGATCAAGAGCGGGTATTCACTGTTTAAAATTGCAGTAAATTGGAAAATCGCTCGCGCAAATACAGACCTACGTCGCCATTTGGAACAATGCATTTCTTTCTCTCAGTTGGTGGTTGTCATTGAAATGTTTTAAAATATTATCTTGAGAGTTTTCCATCGATATTTCAAAGGGATATGAACTTTCAGATATTAGTGCGTATTCATTTTAAAACTTCAAATATACATAGGTCGTAGGGTATCAAACTAAGTGACAAAATAAGAAACTCAGTCATCCGGAGTCGCACTAAATTAACCGACGTGGGGCGTATCATTGCGCAAATTAATTTGCACCACTGCAAGGCCGCGACTGCCCTTCTGGCACGCGAGCTTAAAATGAATAAATTTGATATTGCCCTAATTCAGGAACCCTATCTTTATGGGGGACTAATAAGAGGCTTAGGTGGAACTCCTGGCACTCTATTTTATAACTGTTCCACTAATGACATGAGGATTTGCATCTATGTCAGAAATGACCTACATGCAATGCCTTTAATCAAGTTCTGTTACAGGGATCTGACAGCTGTCAGGATCCACACAGGGGAGGGGGGGACTAAGCAAACGGTAATCTTATCGTCAGCTTACCTCCCTTACGAGAAGGCAGACCCAGTATCACCACAGTTACGGGAACTGGTAAACTACGGCAGCCGAGAAAACGTAGATGTCATCATCGGCTGCGACGCGAATGCTCATCACGTCGTCTGGGGCAGCTCAGACACCAATGAAAGGGGGGAGAAACTTCTGGAATATCTGGTAAGTTCACCCATGCAATTACTTAATAAAGGTAGCAAGCCTACTTTTGTCAACGCCCGCAGGGCACAGGTGATCGACGTAACTATTGCTAACAACAGAGCGGTAAGGAAGATCACAAACTGGCATGTGTCGGATGAGGTCTCTCTTTCCGATCATAATTACATATGCTTTAGGTACAGACTAGGCGAGACCATAGAAACTGTGCATAGGAGGAACCCCAGGAACACTAACTAGGAGGGCTTCAAAAAGAACCTCAGAATGGAGCTGGATGGTCCTTGCTGTAAACTTAACTCAGCCTTGGACATAGAGTTTGAAGCTGACAATTACAGAAGCACTGAGGACGGCCTGGCAAAATAACTGCCCAGAGACGAAATCAGTGGCAAGGAGGGTACCATGGTGGAACCCGGAACTGGCTCGAATTAGACGAGCCACACGACAGGCGTTCAACGAAGCAAAAGCGAGGAACGACTTTAGCGACTACAGGGAGGCCTTAACGCGGTATAGTAGTGCGGCCCGTAAGGCAAAGAGATCTGCCTGGAAGAAACATTGCGACCAGATACAATCTGTTCCGGAAGCAATGCGACTAACCAAGGCTATCTCTACAACAAAGGCGATTCCATTAACCACGTTAAAGAATGAAAATGGAGTACGCACAGAATCAGGGAGTGAGACGTTGAAGGTTATGTTCGACACTCATTCTACTACAACAGGGCGCCTCCATCCTGGGACCCCATCTCTGCAGGCTGTATAAAGCATGCATAGCCTTTGGACACATTCCCAGAACATGGAGGCGTGTTAAGGTAATCTTCATACCCAAAACGGGAAAATCAGATTACGAAGAACCCAAAGCCTTTAGGCCTATAAGTCTACAATCCTTTCTCCTGAAGACCCTAGAGAAAATGGTAGACAAATATATCAGAGCGGGACCACTGAAAAGATTCCCACTCCATGGACTTCAATGTGCATATGAGGCAGGGAAGTGAACAGAAACTGCTCTTCATCATGTGGTGAGTCGAGCAGAATTTGCGCTGGAAAACAAAGAGATTTGCATCTGCACTTTCGTAGATATCGAAGGTGCATTTGATCGCACTACCTTTGAATCCATCAAGGTTGCAGCCAAGAACCATGGTGTGCCACTACCGATCTGTAATTTGATCGAATGCATGCTAAAGGGTAGAATTATCAACTCTGAATTGCTAGGTGACAGTCTACTTGCACGAACAACCAGAGGATGCCCGCAAGGAGGGGTTCTCTCGCCCCTTCTGTGGAGCCTTGTGGTTGATTCAATCGTAGTAAGGCTGAATAAAGGACCATTCTATACGGTTGGTTATGCGGATGACCTGGTCATCTCAGTCAGTGGGAAGTTTCCCTCAACGGTATCGGGGCTAATGCAATGTGCCTTGGGTTTGCTGGAGGAATGGTGCAATGCCCATCACCTCTCTGTAAACCCGGGAAAAACAACAGCCATCCCCTTTACAAGAATGAGGAACACTACGGGTCTGGGTAACCTAACACTTTATGGTACCCAGATCTCTTGGTCCAAGGAAGTGAAATATCTAGGCTTAACGCTGGATAGAGAACTTACTTGGAAACAGCATGTAGACACGACCGTAGCCAAGGCTTACAGAATCTTTGGCATGTGTCGGTCTACCTATGGCAAGACGTGGGGACTCAACCCCAAAATCATTAGGTGGATCTACATGACGATGGTGAGACCGATCCTCACATATGGCAGCATCGTCTGGTGGCCCAGAACCAGGCTGAAAATCTGTAAGAATGCTCTTAGCAAACTTCAGAGAACAGCTTGTTTGGCGGTCACTGGTGCCTTTAGAACCACTCCAACGGCAGCGCTGGAGGTCCTCACAGACCTTCCACCCCTGCACATCGTAATAGAAACAGAGGCAAAGAAAGCGTTACATAGACTAAAGGTGGCCGGACTGTGGGACGCATCTAAACCTCTGACTAGACACACTAAATGGGAAACAAGTGACATTCCTGACAGGATCATGGAAATGGGGTGCGATAAAATATCCCCCATATTCATGTTCGAAGAGAAATTTAAAGTTTATGTTCCAACCAGGGACGAATGGAAACGAGGGCCACCGTCTCCGGATGAAGACAGTCTAATCTGGTATACCGACGGATCAAAAATGAAGTCGGGTACAGGGGCAGGCGTCTATAACAACGACTTCAAGCATAGTCAAAGCATGGGAAAATTTGCCACTGTTTACCAAGCTGAAACTTTCGCAATTCTCCTATGTGCAAAGCAGAATATAGAGTTAGCTATGAAAAAGCGCAATATATTCATCCTGAGTGACAGCCAAGCAGCGCTCAAATCGCTCATATCGCCCCGAATCAACTCTGGCCTTGTTCTAGAAACCACCAAAGCTCTAAACAAGCTAGGTGGACATAACAAGGTGCGATTGATCTGGGTCCCAGGCCATATGGGAATCCACGGCAACGAGATGGCGGATGCACTTGCCAGGGAGGGCTCAGAGACCCAGCTCATTGGTCCTGAGCCGTTCGTGGCACTTGCACCAAGTACCATCAACAAGGCCTTAAAAGATTACATCAAAAACAGGCACGGCATCGAATGGAAAGAGCAGCCGGGTATGAAACACTCCAAATCCTTCCTAGGCGAAAACGCCTTAGGACGGAGTAAGTTCATATGCGGAGGCAGTAGAAGGCAGGCCCGACTAACCATCGGTGCCTTGACAGGGCACTATGCCACAAAACAAATGCTCCACAGAATGCACCTATCAACAAATAACTTGTGTAGGGCATGTGGAGAGGAAACGGAGTCAATGCAGCACCTACTGTGTGACTGCGACTCTCTGGCTAGGAAAAGAATGGAACTCCTGGGGTCGGCTTATCCGAGACCGGAGGACTTCAGGCTCTTCGCTCTTAAGGACGTGGCCAAACTTATGGCATCTATCTTTACAGAGGAAGAAGAGTGAAAGGACGGGGTTGCACAAAAGATCCCGATGGGTCGAAGTGTTACTGCAAGAGGGAAACCTCAGCAGGCCCCACTAAGATAAGATAAGATAAGATCATTGCGCAAAGAAAGTGGCGATGAGCGGGTCATGTAAGTCGCAGAACCGATGGCTGGTGGGGCGGAAGGTGCTAGAGTGGAGATCACGGACCGGCACCAGAAGCGTGGGCTGCCAGAAGGCTAGATGGGCAGATGACATCACGAAGGTCACGGGAAAAACTGGATGCAGAAAGACCAAAACCAAATAGAATAGCGTGCATATGAGGATGCCTACACTCAGCAGTAGGTGATTATAGGCTGAAGAAGAAGAAGAAGAGGTAGTAGGAAAATGTATGTGGAACATGCTATCACATAATCTAATTTTATGAGTTTTTATACATTTTTGTATTCTATACTTAAAGTTTGATATTTTTTCAAACCAACATGGGCAAGAATGTAATGTAATTTGACTATGCTCAAAAAATGTTTCCACTATATGAAACTTTAAAAGCTTGTCCTCCATCAATAGTTTTTCATCAAAAACTTTTTAGAGTAGACATAAAGCTCATTGAACTTACAAATAAATGCACTGCGCTCAATCCTCATTCAGACCACTAAACTAGACCTCTAACAACGCATTTACAAATGATTCAGTCATAACAGTTCTTCGAAAGATAAAGAAAGCGGCGGCCAGCTTAAGCTGGTCAGCATAATCTTTGCCGGAGGCAGTTGGATAGCTAACTTTAGAAAGATACAAATAAATCCGAATTATTTGTTTGCGACGAAGCAAGCTTTTAGCTCTTGAAATTTAATTTATTAAAATTCAATTTGCAAACTTGTTAGACAAACACGAACTGACTTTGAAGTACCTTTGTTCCTTTTAATGTTTCATTGGTATTTGTAAGGGTTCCACGAGGTATTGTATTGGAACATGAAACGAATGATATTGTTATGTCAATTACCGAAGGTCAGTGTTTATTAAATTGTTCGAAGTTCGTTATGTTGTTCAAAAGCTGGGAGCAAGAAATGTTTTTTTAATGTTTAACTCTTTAAGGCATACTGTAGACTACAGGCGACAAAGATATGTTTCCTCTCTAACTTGAAACGGGATTCGTACATGCATTTTCATAAGTAAGCCCGTTTTACAATATCAGTTCAACTATTTAAAAAATATTTATTACGACAGTGTAGTAAAATAATGTAACTAGCTTAAATAAAAAAAATAAGAAACATACTGTCTATTTTTATAAAATGTACCGAAATCCATGTAAATATAAAAACTAAGTCTTTGATATAGGGTTAAGAATTTTTCGCGATGATGTAGCAAGGCTTTTCTGCAGAAGAACAAAAGTGCGCATTTATAAAACTGTTATAAGGCCCATCCTTATGTACGGTTCTGAAGCCTGGACGCTAACCCTTAAAGAGGAGAATCAGCTTCTAGTGGCAGAGAAGAGGAGTTCTTCGGAAAATCCTGGGTCCAATAAGGAGGGAAGATGGTAGCTGGAGAGTCCGGAAAAACGCAGAGATTGAAGACCTCGTGGCTGAGCCTAACATAATAGGAGAATACAAATCACACAAACAGACAGATTTATTGCACTTTCATGTAGGTACTAACATAGGTGTTTTTAATAAAATTTAGTTCCTTACACGAACCCGGTTATGGCATAGCAACATAAACCTTTTAAGCCTTATAATAAATAATTAACAAAATAAAATAAAACATAAAACATATTAATAAAATCATTTGCAGCGTAATTAAAATCATTATTATTATTTATTATTGTTATCTCCTTTATTTATTTTCTTTCTTAAAACTAGATTTTTACAATATTTTAATATAAAAACAATAAATCATTATAAAAACCTAATCCTAGAGTACCACCAGCAGCGGGGCAGGGCCCAAGCTACCGGTGGTCAGGGCTGCACAGTGAGGAACCTCCTGACAATACGTGCCGTGTCCAGGAGTGTTGCCTTCTGTATCTGACCCTTAATCCAGCCATCCAGCGAAAATCTCTTGAGATGTTGGTCGAGACTCTTCGCTATTATTATTGTTATTAGGTAAAAATAAATTAAATTAAAGATTATCATTAAAAAATGTCTGCAAAGTATAATAACATTTAGAAATAAGGATTGCATTCAGACAGGCAGAGATTTATTTATTGCCACTTGCTACAATCCTTACACGCTTATCATCATCATTATCATCACCAGAACATCTTTAATTTTTGTCCCCTCTGCTAGAGCACGAGCCTTCCCTATGGGGAGAACAGGCAATAAACCACCACGGCCTAGTGCGGATTGGCGGTTGTTAACGACTGCTAATGCAGCCGGGACCAACGGCTTTACGAGGCCATCGAGTCATCGGCCATCAGCTCCTCTATAGTAGTTATTTCATGCTTTCTTACCTTCTTTATAATCGTACATGCTCACCGGTTTAAGGTACATAAATAAAAGATTTGGCGTAATAAAATAATATATTCACAATACCCCATATAGTTTCAATTTCTCCGTTCTGTTTTGGCAACCTTCTGGGAACAAGACAGTCTTGGCTTTGTGGGAAACGAAGCCTGTTTTGCTGGAATGGATTAGCCCCAGCCCGTGGAGGGTTGCGTGGGCGACTTCCGCAGGTAGTGTGCACGTCGGTGTTATAAGAATCAACTGAAAGATATATGGCTATGTTTGATTAAAATAACAAAAAATAAAAAATAAAATTCATTCATTCATTAATTTTTGTGCAAGTTTTCGAAAAATCACAATAATTTTTTTTATGAATGAAATATGGCAATCCTTCTCTAATCAGAAATTATCAAAAATCAGTAAATGGGAACATAAGCCTGATCATATTGTAATTTCTAACAAAACAATTCAATATTTTGAATTTGAAATTTGTAAAAAATATTCGAAAGCATTAATATAATTAGTCCATGGTAACTCTATCAAAAACAACTGCGCGATAGCAACAAAATTATGAAAGTTAAATTGGGTCATTGAAATAAGGTAATTTTTAAAAAAATACAAAAACTATTCTCAATTGTAATAAATGTAGTCTTAAATAAATTTAAAAACTTGTCAAGATGTTTTAGCTTATTTGTTTATTTAACTCGATTGCTCCCAATCACTGCTGCAAAATTACATGTTTGTCATTTGAAAAACATTTTTATATTTTGAAAAAAGATAAAGTGTTGAAAACACTCCACGAGCGGGATTCGAACCCGCACCCCATGACATGCCGGGTCAGGTGCACTGCCAACTATGCTATCGTGGCTCAATCCAACTCGCCGAAATTAATATACACTCTCTACTTTTACGTTATAAGCCAATTCAATGTCGACAACTACGTCATCAACATCCGATCTTACCTAATATTTTTACAAAATATTGAAAGATCAGTTAAGAATTAGGCAAGCTATATTTATGATTATTTACATATAATTTTATGCAAATATTGTTCCGAACAAATAACAATTTGAAAAAAGACAAAGTGTTGAAAAAATTCCGCGAGCGAGATTCGAACCCGCACCCTATGACATGCCGGGTCAGGTGCACACTATGCTATCGTGGCTCAATCCAACTCGCCGAAATTAATCAACACTATCTACTTTTACTTTATAAGCCAAAGGAGCCAATTAACCAACACTTCTACGTCATCAACATCCGATCTTAATTTTTACAAATATTGAAAGATCAGTTTAGAATTAGGCAAGCTCCGCTCGTGGAATTTTTTTATCATTTTGTCTTTTTTCAAATTGTAATTTGTTCGCAATAATATTTGCGTAAAATTAAATGTAAATAATTTTTTTTATACATATATATTTTATAAAATATTTTTTATGAGAAATTTCCCCAAAATTTGGTAAAAATTATGGAACGCTCAGGATGCGTGCGGGTCGTTAACGGTGACCGGGGGTCGATAGTTTCGCGTCTCGAAGATTGGATCGTCAATCATATTTTTTGTTGCGGCAAGCATCGAATGAATTTCGTTGAGAATTTACTTGCTCATAGAAAAAAGTATTGATATTCTTCTATCCTACGTTCCATTTATTTGCAGTTATAGATTTTGCTCGTTATAAAAGGACTTTTTTGCTTCGACTTTCATGACTTATATTAATTTATTTTTTCGTATGTCACTTAACTTTTAGATATCATTACCAAATGAACATTACCATCATAATCAGTTTATTAACATCCCACAGCTATGTTAAAGCGTTTTCTCATGAAATGAGGAAATTAGACCATAGCCTACCTGTCTGTAACGCCAATTGTGAAATGAATGCTCTAAAGAACATTCTGACATTCTTTAGTAGCTTCAAACGATACAAAAATGTCATATGCTTTAGATTTAAATTGCATGACACATTTTACGAATTTACTCGCATTTAATTTATATTTAATTTTATACTGATGTTTTGAGGGTGCGTGTGTGGTCACAGTGAGATTGAGGTATTGGACATCTATAAAGGGTAGCGGTGGGCAGGTAAGCTTATCTAGTGGTACCAAGTATAATTTATTTTTTCGTTACTGTTTATGACAATGCTTGGTTAAATAAAACACCGTAGAAACAGTAAAATTCCTTTACTCAGAATAAAATACAAAAACTATTTTTTACCGTAAAACGTAAATTAAATGCGAGTCAATTCGTATAAAGTTTAAATTCAATGTGTAGTGTTAGCGTAAGCTTCAGATGACAATATTACTTGGTATCACCCACTAGGAATGAATACACAATGCAACACATACCCTTCGTCCTACTGGTTTGGAGTAGAACCTCAAACAACAGCTCTCAAGGACTCCGGAGTAGGTGTAGTAGAGGTACGTTGCATTCGGTATTTCAGCCATAGCGATCGGGTTGTGCTCTTCGAACTGCAGGCAAGACCTTTTCCTTAGGTACTCTAGACCATTTGTTACTAAGTTGACCAGTCTCCTAGGGCCTGTATATAATTATAACATTCAGAAATCAATATAAGTACATAAATGATTTGTATTATATTAAATAGTTGGGAAATAAACATTTCTTTCTTGTTTTATGTCCGCCTGGCTAGCTGCCACGATTTTATCTAAATAGTTACTTTTATCGACAATGCTAAAAGAACACTTAATTATGAAAAATAAAGTGTAGCGTGCACATCACTATATCCAAAATTGTCAAATTTCTTCAATCTAATACCTTTAAACGAGCAATCCTAAGTTTAACCACCGGTGTGCGGCTGCACCTAGTTGTAGCTGGCTACAACTAAATGCAGCCGGCCACATGCAGTTAAAGTTAGATGTATCCTACTCATCTTCGGTTAGAACTAGGTTTAGCCTTCATCATAACGGCTAGAACTAGGTGCAGCCGCACACCGGTGGTTAAACTTAGGTGTATCCTATTTATCATCGGCTAGAACTAGGTTTTCAGTTCAGTTAAGCATTTGAGTTTTGTTTTAAGATTTTTATCTTGCGTTTCTCGATTGATTCGATTATATTGAAAAAACAAAAGACTGAGATGTTGAAGTGACATTTATAACTGGGTATTTGTCAAATTTTAAAAGAGTATTGGAAAATATTATATATATTTTCTTATATCCCTTGCAAATATCATATCGATACCTGTAATATGAATTAATGTAAAGGACAAATTGCTACTTTTCAGGAGAAGCAAAAAACTATTTTTATTTTGGGAAACTGCATATAACTTTTTTATTACAAATAATACATAAATTACATGTATGACAAAGTTTCATAAAATTTTAAGCTCTATAAGTCTATTTCAATAGAATTATTATATTCCTTATACTTTCTAAAATAGATTGTCCCTTACATTATTATATTATTATTTTTTGTCCCTTACACTAAGATTTTTTCCGAAAATAATTTAAGTTGCTTCAAAATACATAATGTAACTCCTAAAAATTTAAAAATACTTTAACGTAAGTATCAACATTTATTATGTTTTAAGTTACGCTTAAAATAATGTAATTTGACACGTAATGAAAGAGCATAAGGTAGAAAATTGTTAAAATTATTTATAATGAAAAGCAACAGACAAAAGTATCTTTTCAATTTATGAATGTCTTACCTCGATTTTATTTTAAATATATATACTTACCTAAAGTATACTTATTTATAATATTTGTATAATAAGTATAAAAATGAAAATCACGTGTAAGTAATTATTTTTTATAAGAACAAACACAAAAATGGCACTTCTTCGCCAACTTTATAAAAATAAATATTTGATATGTAGTAAAAATTAAAACATAATAACTATTCATCTCTTCTCTCTCTCAAAACTTAATCAAACTTAATAAATATATATTTTTTTATTCACTATTTGCTAGTCAGTGTAAAATAAGACAATTACAAAACAGTACCTTCCTAGTAACCTACATAAACAATCGCCAGTTTTAACAAAAATAATGGCACTCAATTCACATGTCTCTTTGCAGGGATTATCTTTCATATTTCTTGCTGCTTTAATTTTTCCGGATGATGTTTCATAAGATAAACCCTTTACTTTTAACTCTCTTCTTTTTCGAATTTTCGAATGTTTTCACGTCTTTTTTTAATTGGTATTATCGTTTCTTTTGCTTTTAATTGCTTTTTAAAAACTTTATTTTTCTTTTTTTTCCCTCCATCTAAGCTGCTGTCGCAATATCCTTTGGGGACCATAAATCAGAGCTTCCTGAAGAAAAATCTTAAAAATCATCTTCTAACATAAAGTCCATACATGATCTTTTAAAATTAAAAGTAGAATGATGACATTTAGTTTTTTTTAATGCACAGTTATTTATTTTGGCGTTTTCAGCGGGTTCTTGAATACTATTTATTATACGTGTCAGATATAGATTTTTCCTCTACTGGCACGCTGTTATTACCTGTTTTAGTTGTACTTATTTCAACAAGCTTACCAGGATCATTATTTATTTTAGTTGTCCCATCAGACACATCTTCTTTTCAGAAGTAACAGAACTAAACAACTTATGCAAGATAAAAAATTGAAACATAAAAAAAAAGTTTTACTTCATAACTAACAAAAATCAACCAAGTCTTTGTTCTCTTCTCTCATACTCTATGTTAAAACAAATAAGATAACTTTTTGATTCAGTTTTAATTATATAAAAAAACAATCAACAAGATAAAAAATTTAAACAAAAAAATAAAGTTGAACTTCTTAACTAACAAAAATCAACCAAGTCTTTATTCTCTTCTCTCATACTCTATGTTAAAACAAATAAGATAACTTTTTGAATCAGTTTTAATTATATAAAAAAACAATCAATGAGATAAAAAATTTAAACATAAAAAAATAAAGTTTTACTTCTTAACTAACAAAAATCAAACAAGTCTTTGTTCTCTTTTCTCATAGATCTGAGTTAAACCACCGGTGTGCGGCTACACCTAGTTCTAGCCGCTATGATTAAGGCTAAACCTAGTTCTAACCGAAGATATGTAGGATACATCTAAGTTTAACCGCATGCGGCCGGCTGCACCTAGTTGTAGCCGGCTAAAACTAGGTGTAACCGCACTTCGGCTATTAGCCGTAACATATATATAAACGGATACGGCTCCAATGATTTTCATAAAATTTAATATGGGTTTCGGAGGCGATAAATCGATCTAGCTAGGTTTCTTTTTTAGAAAATATAATAAAATAACTTCTCTTCTCTTCCAGGTACTATAAGTTTAAACGTATAGGTACCTAGGGCATAAAGTTCAAGTCTATTATGGAAAGTTGACAGTTTGTGGTACTCTGATGTGCAGGTGAGTGTACTTTACATTTTTTAAATTACTTTCCTTTTTTATTTTTTATTTGAGTTATTTACAACATATCCAGTTCCTCCAGCTCCTCAGTAATTAAAGATTCGGGCTTATAACTTGTTACTCACTTACTGAGAAAAAGTTAAAAACATATGGTATAGTGCTGAAACTCCATGAACACGGCCAGTCCCGGTTCAGAGCTCTGGGTGATATTGCTAAAACAAATTGTAGATAAGTAAATAATTTATTTGGCTTTGACAAATTCGTTATTAAGAAATTACAATTAAAATCATTAAAAGTGGAGTTAAGACAGACGCCACAACGCCATCTGCCGAGCCTTATGGTAGATTTGTCAAGACAATAAAAAATTACAAAATTTTTAAAACACGAACAATACACATTGAAATGAAAATACTTTTACGGATCTACACGCGTTTATTTTACACATTAATTTGATTTAATGTTTGTCTTGACCATTCGAGACCTTAGCAGGGTTCCAAGTGACAATACTTATACCAATACTATGAGCAAACATAAATTTTTTGACACCGCTTTTAAAATCACTTACAGTTGTTATTCAGCTTACAAGGTTGACATGGAAATGTGTTGAATAAACACAGTGAAATAAAAATATTTAACACCCAGTTTCCGTCTTTAGACATTGCAACACGCAATACTATTTCACCAGTTTTTATTTTATTTTATAGTCGTGTGTACACACACACGACTATAAAATAAAATAAATATTTTATAGTCGTGTGTGTGTACGGTTCAGAAGAAATTATTTATTTTCAAACATCAGTTTATGATTAGTTCTATTTCGTTGGCTTGAAAGTGTATTCGTTTTATTTTATTTTATTTTATTTTTATTTAAACTTTTGCAACACAACTATTACATGGCGGACTTAATGCCTGAGGCATTCTCTACCAGTCAACCATAGGGTGGTGCAGAGATAACATTGGCAGGTGCAATTTATTTGTATCATAAATGAATTTATAACAACTTTTCTATGTTAGTGACTGTATTACCAGCTACCAGCGGTTTCCCTCATATATTTTACACCATGATAAACAGTAAACTATTGATTTTAAAAATAAAATTGAACTCCTAATCATCATCAGCTCATTTTTATGCACACGCGCGGCACATTCACATTCGCTTCACCTAAATAAATATTTCATTTACAAGTGCATAACAAATTATTGTTAATAGTTATCTATCTAGCAACTCTTTTCCTGCTTCACATCAACGACCTGCTTCAGTCAGGGATAGTTGGGTACGCAGACGATAGTACTGTTGCAGAAAGATACATTCCGGCTGCGGGAGCCAGAGAGGGAAACATTCACTCTCTAAGAGAGGCCATGGTTGAGCGAGCAGACGCGACCTTAAACCTCGTCTCCAATTGGGGGGACGACAACCTGTTCCGTTTCAACGCCTCCAAAACACAAGCGTGTCTGTTCTCCGCCAAAAGGAGTCCATTTCTTCTGACTCCTACTTTCCGTGGTACGTCCATCCCAATCAAGGGCACCCTTGAGCTGTTAGGCATGGAGTTGACTGCAAATCTCAACTTCGGCTTAACCATCGAGTCCAAAGCTCAGACTGCAGCAAAAAAGCTGGGCATCCTGAACAAGGTGCGGCAGTATTTCACACCAGAGCAGATCCTTAGCCTGTACAAGGCTCAAGTCCGATCGTGCATGGAATACTGCAGTCACCTCTGGGACGGATCTGCCAAATACCAGTTGGCCTCACTCGACTCGGTGGAACGCAGAGCTATAAGGCTCATCGGTGATGATGCGCTTGTCGAGGCCAAGCTTACCAGCCTCGCACATCGGCGTCGTGTCGCCTGCCTGTGTGTCTTTTACCGACTTTACCACGGAGAGTGTGCCGGGGAGCTTTTCGAGCTCATACCACCATCGCCCTTTTACCACCGAACCTCCAGACGTACTGCAGGATATCATCCCCACCTAGTTGAAATTCCACTATGTCGCACTAAGCGCTTCATGTCATCATTTTTGCTGCGCACTGGCAAGGAGTGGAATTCTCTGCCATCGTCTGTGTTCCCAAAAACTTATAACCTGAATTCCTTCAAGGCGAGAGTTAATAGGCATCTTCTAGGGCAGCTCGCTCCATCTTAGACCTCATCTACGCTCACCATCAGGCGAGATCGAGGTCAAGAGGCGTCTTATAAGGCATAAAAAAAAAAAAAAAAATGATTTAGTAATTCTGCATACACGACCTAGATTGGATACACATTGGATCTTTTTGTTTTTACCACACTTTTCCGTAACACGTTGTATACATTAAAAAAAAATAGTTGTTTTGAATATAACATCAGGTAAGTATGTGAGGAGCTCGATGGCGTTGTGGGGAAGCCTGGTGGTAGGATGGAATGCCACATTGAGGAAGGCCAAAGGGAAGATCTTCCTCCGAGCTGGGTGGTATAGCTCGGGGACCGAGGTCCCACGGATGTTAGTTGGAGGTGTTATATATAGCAAGGAGACGGTGAAACTTCGCTACCGCGATGCAGGCTTCCCATACTATTTCACGTCGTAGTATGGCGACGTCGTTGGTAAGCGTTTGTGGCGCCATCTGTTGACACAGTTGCGAAGGTGTTTTTGCTTCGTGTCAATGTGCGGCGTATGCGGTAGGTGGCGCCGCCACATCACTCCCCCCCTGAGACCGGAGGTCGAGATGCCAGTGAGTGTGCTCAGCAATGTATTTTGTGTATTGTTAACTTGTTCTTGATTACTTTTGAAATAACTGTCACAACCATCAGCAATAAAAAAACAATAAATTGCTGGAGCTGCGCCTCCCTCTCACTGGTTCCACAGAAAATCAGCGCCATGGCATATCTATGTCACGGCATCAAGCTGAGTGGCCACCATTTCGGTAGCATTTAATTGTATTTTGTCTAGTATGTTTAAGTTTAAATGTTCTTGCTCCGAATAAAATTTTTCATTCATTCATTCATTCAATCAGTGCTTCAGAGCTTGCAAGTGCCAGTGGAGAGTGCTGCTGCAGAATGCCCCAGTCTACGGTGAGTCGAGACGGGTGGGGTGAAGGCGCGTTGCCAGTGATGCAGTGTGCTGCTCCTGTCTGCGGTGAGTCGAGACAGGTGATGATGACGCTGCCACGCCGGAGTGATGCGGCCGACATTGATGCACCGGTCGTGGGCTGCGGAGACCAGGTCGGGATGATGCCGTCGAGTGTGCCGGAGGTCCAGGAAGCGTCGTCCAAGATGCTGCGGTGGAACCTTGTGGCTCGATTGCTGGCTTGCTGTGACTGCTGGCGAAGGTATCTGGTGGATGAGGAGTGTGATGGATGGGCGCTGCTGCGATGATGTTGAAGGTGCTTCTGTGCTCCGTAGGGGTTCTGTGCTCTGTAGGGGTCACCAATGTTGGGAAGCCTGGTGGTAGGTAGGAATGCCACATTGAGGAAGGCCAAAGGGAAGATCTTCCTCCGAGCTGGGTGGTATAGCTCGGGGACCGAGGTCCCACGGATGTTAGTTGGAGGTGTTATACACCGTTGGCCTGAATAACCCGAAAGATTTAACTTAACGATTCTACAGCCTAATTAGAGTATATAAAGTTATGTAACACATAGTCCTAAACCCCATAATAAAGGAGATATTCATTATTTAAAACAAATAATAATAAAAAAAATATCAAGTATAACACACCCTAAGGTATGACGTAGACACCTACTACTTTCACGCAGACGCACTTACCTAGGTGCATCGGTGTCAACCAGTTTTACCTAAGTAAGTTTGGTACCTGTCGACAAAAAGGTTTTACTGATTCGCTTACTCTCTGAAGTAAAGGCTTGACCATAAAGAAACACGCTATTACTATGATTTAATTTGTATTGAAAAAGTGGGTCAATTAAAACACACATTTCGACCCATGTTAATATAACGTTATTTACTCGTACTGTCGTTAAGAATACGTGGTTTAAATCTTTCGGGTTATTCAGGCCAACGGTGTATATAGCAAGGAGACGGTGAAACTTCGCTACCGCGATGCAGGCTTCCCATACTATTTCACGTCGTAGTATGGCGACGTCGTTGGTAAGCGTTTGTGGCGCCATCTGTTGACACAGTTGCGAAGGTGTTTTTGCTTCGTGTCAATGTGCGGCGTATGCGGTAGGTGGCGCCGCCACAGCGTAGTAGTTAACGCGCCCGGTCTGCGATTGCTAAGGTTAAGCGACTTTCGTATAGGCCGGTCATCGGATGGGTGACCAAAACTTTATTATCTCTAGCTCCTCCGTGCTTCGGAAGGCACGTAAAGCCGTTGTCACGGCTGCATTAGCAGTCGTTAACAACCATCAAACCACAGTGGGCCCGCGTGGTGGTTTATGGCCCTTTCTCCCTATCCATCCATAGGGAAGGCTCGCGTGCCCCTACAGTGGGGACACAAATGAGCTGATGATGATGATGAATGATGTGGTTTTTAAAGAATATGATTCGCTGGGCTCAGAAGTTATGTGGCTGTATCAGTATACAGAGACATAAGAGTCAGTACTCTTGCAAACAATATAACGGCCAGTTTCGATGACTAGCCACAGTAATTAATTTTCATTGTTGATGTAGCCCCGAGTAATGCGGCTTACCGAAGCTTGCTGTGTCTGTCTCGTCGGCCATACGGGTTGAACATTGACATTGTTGTGGCTTAACGCGTAATTTGATCACGACCATCTTAGATTCTAATCATAAATCATGAATAATTTGTACTATATTATGGTTATGCAGTGTTGTTCAAATGTTAAGCTATTGCCTTACATATTTTACGTGTAAGCAAGCAAAAGTCGACATTAGCAAATTTCAAGAGATTATACATTCTGAAAAAAGACAAAGTGTTGAAAAATTTCTAAGAGCGAGATTCGAACTCGCTGTAAATGTCGGATATTGACGACGTAGTTGTCGACATTGAATAGGACTCCTTTGGATTAATTTCGCCGAGTTGGATTGAGTCGTCAATCCAACTCGGCGACCAAGTATGGTACCAACTATGGTAGTGCACTTGACCCGGCATGTCATGGGGTGCGGGTTCGAATCCCGCTCGTGGAATTTTTTAACACTTCATCTTTTTTCAAATTGTGATTTGTTCGCAACAAAATTTGCGTAAAGTTACCTATATGTAAATAATAATAGATTATACATTCGTTGAAATCAGCATCTAAAGAATGATGGCGAGATTTGTACATAAAAAATAAAAAAAATGAGAAAATTATATTAATATGTTTTAAATCCTTGCCTTCAGAACAGTAACTTCCAGCAAGAATTATATTTTTAGAACCCGGGGAAAATGAGTTATTTAATTTTGTATTTAACCCGTCCCGCGCTGTAGGTATAATTAGCGGGCCACCTTGTGTACGACCGTGCGTTCACAGGGCGAACGAAACGCATTTTTCACACTACACAGCAAGTCGGAGCCATAAAAAATAACAGCATCTGTCATCTGTCTGTGACTGTCATGTCTTGTCTTTGTCACCATAACGCTTCCGCTGTCACGCACGTAAAAAAATACATCGATTTGTTTACATACAACTTTGCATTTCAATTTCAAACAAACAAACAAGCCGAAAAACCAAAGAGAAGAAAAGAACCCTAAAGAGCGGCACGTATTTTAACAGCTTTTTTTTGTAGGCAATGGAATTACACTATACTTATTAGTTTTTGTTTATTGTGAATATTTTGATATTGCCGGGTTTTAAAAGTTTCTATACGAATATACGTATTGCCAATAAGATTATCTTTCAATTATATAAAGTTTCAAACTCTCTATATTTTCTGTTTTTTTTTTGTACAAAATGTTGTATGGGACTCGCCATCATTCTTTACGTTCCAAACATTCCGTAACCCTAAATTGAGATTGCGTAAAACTTAAAAATATGTAATACCAATAAACCTCATATTATTATGTAAATTGGTCAATGGTTTTATGGCATTTAACGGTCATTGATTGAAAGACAACTAGAATATGGCCCTGTTTTTTATCTTGGGGACGGCGCAATAGTGTTTTTCTCTGTAGGTATGTATAATAATTTTCCTCGATCAACCGTCATCTCAACATTTTTTCTTTGCCATATCATCTTTCATGCAGCCTTTCTATCTTCTCTTTGGTATTCCTTTCCCCAAAATTGCCTTCTATTCATCTTTCTCGTCATAATATGCTGCTGACCATATCTCCTCATTACATGCCAATACCAAGACAGCCGCTTTCATCTCAAATAATAATTGATTGTTAAAATGAAAATCTGTATCTTCTTCATAATAATATACCTAGGTGAACTCTTCTGTAGGTATATTCTATCTACCACCCTTATTAATTACATGAAGCATCGTTTCGCGGCGTATTTATGAAAGCTACGCGGCGAGTTTTCCTTTAACTCGTTTCATGTTGAAGCGTCAGCAGCGCAAAAACTAATGAATAATTTTTTGTACCAAAGAGTTTTCAGCTTTGACTGTGAGCCGCGTTGGGCGGTTATTTAAAGTTTGTGGTCTTTGTTCGAAGTGAACACATCTTCTTGGCTATAACAAAGTTTTAAACTTTCATCATCATCAACATCATCATCTCAGCCAAAGACGTCCACTGCTGGATAAAGTTTTAACTTTATTGGGATTTTATTTGTACGTTTTCAGTTTTGCATATTATCAAACATCCTGCCTACTGACACGACAGGATATTTAGACAAAGCGCTTGGTCTTCATATCATATCCAGCTCAATTTATGTCCCCACTGCGGGGGCACAATGACGTGTTTCGCGATGAAAGTACTTAAGAAGTACAAATATTTTTCATACTTTTTTGGACTTTTCTAACCTTGATAGGTTCAATTTCGGAAACAGGTTAGCATGGCAGAATCTGGAACCTTTTAATCCAGAACACAATAAAACAAAACAACGCTGTTTGGCGGTAGTAATTCAGGGTGGTTTCTATGGATTATATCTAGTTCTTTGTATAGTATAGCTAGTTATTTCGGTGGCTTCTAGTACCTATACACTTTTCTGGGCGGAATCCTGGCACAAGCTTCAATAATATTACGCTGCACCTAGCCTAGCCATCTTTCCGATATTCCGACTATCCTAACCGTCGATTCATGTGTCCAATTTGGTAAATAAATTGGCATAAAGGCTGTAACACATGAAATCCCATTCGAATCAACGTTGTGGTTAATTTATCTCCGCTGATACGTCCTACGTTAAACAGCGCGCCGGCATCCACTCATTTATCTTATTCACTTTACACAAGGGCGTAATTCGGTCGAGTTTTACGTTTTAATTTAGGCTGTGGTTTTCATATGTCTGGGGAGAGATTCGTCGGCGACAACGCGACGATTTTTCACTAGGATTTAATTTGTGAATAACGTTACAATCTTACAATTCGGTGCGGAAAGATCCTGTATTTTATAATTTGAGTTTGAGATAATTGAAATGGAGAGGAAAGGAGGTTGATGGAGCGGCAGATAGCGTGTCTATGCTGATAAATATAGTGGGAGCAAGGCAATTATAGCTGAGTCCGGTTTTTGGATGGGTGATCAAATATAGTTATATTTGGAAGTCCTATATACGTGCTTTTGTTGCAAACCCAGACGTTATTTAATCTTTTTTCTAATGTAGACCATAAAGGTACTTTTGACGCTCACAATTTTAAATAATCTTTATCACCAGCTCACTTTATGTACCCACTGCTGGGGCACGAGCTTTCATGCTTTCATTTCAAGCATGGATGGATAGGGAGAAAGATATACATATTATCTTATTTATAGGTTTACTAGCTGATCAACGGAGTTCGTACCGCTTTGACATTTTCCATGACAACAAAACAAAAAAATGATGGACCCCTATAGCAGCGCCACCTACCGGATCCGATTGTAAATCTAAACCATTCTCGAATCCACTTGAACACACACAGAAAATTTCATCCAAATCGGACCAGCCTTTTAGAAGGAGTTCAATAACATACACACGCACAGAAGATTTATATATATAAAGATATAGATAAAACGAAATATGCTGCGGCTAAAAGTCTATAGTGTCTACCGGTAGTTATTTACAGATACCAATCGTGTTTATTTGGAATCAAACAGCGTTAGTTAAAGTTGGAAATTTTAGATACTCAGGTCTCGTGAAATCTGTCTATCCAAAATGCAGTACCCTTAAACTTTTTCCATAAACCCAGAATTTATCAAAACAGCCGAGAACTCTTCGGGCGGAAGGTAATCTGTGCTGCAACAGTTTCGGGTTAATTTCACGTTAGTCTTAAGTAGACTACTTGAGGGTTATGGCGCGCAAGCTGGTATTTATAGCGCAACTCAACTAATGACGTTTGCATTAGGTAGGTACGTACTTAATGTACACAGTGGGCAAGAAAAAGGAAATGAAAGGACCAAAGTCAGAAACTCCGACAAACTAAAAAACTTGAAACCTCTAGTAATACTTACTTACTACTTACTACTTACTTACTACTACGGTACTTTATCTTTGTACTGATCAACATTTTTTTTAAATTTATATAACAAAAAAAACGACTACAAAACATGATAAACACATCAAAAATCACTGAGATTTGTCTCGTAAAACACAATATATATTATATGTATTATATATATTAATATGTCCCCGCGAGTGCACGCTAAGCTCGAGTCAAGTCGCAAGCGCCGTATGCATAAATTTGCTTGTTTAATTAAGTCTACACTACAGGCTGATTTTAAAATGAGATTTTAAGTTTTTTTGATTTAATGAGCATTTTAAATATGATTTTTTTCATCTCGAGCTACTCCGTGCATTGCATTAGCACAACTCCATTAGCAGTCGTTAACAACCACCAATCAGCACTGGGCCCGCGTGGTGGTGTATGGCCTATTATCAGTATCCGTGCCACAGCAGTGGGGACACAAAATGAGCTGGTAATGATGGTGATGTAGCAACCATATTAAAAAGGCATGTTAACCTGACAATCCTCGTGGTTATTGGTTGATATTAGTCGATAGTACCTGATGCGTTTGACCGATCACCTTTTGTGTTTTTGTGCTTTTGTTCATGTGGCAAGTCCTGAGCCTAGTGTGACGTTTATAGGCCGATGCTGATGAAGAAACTCATAATACTAAAATATATAGTAAAACGATAACAGTGTTATTTTTACAAGAGTTTCGCCATCCTCTCAAACGATGAAGACCATTCTACAACATTGTTGTTATAACGAAAGGCTTAATTAAGATAGTGGTAGCTTGCCAACACTTAAAACATCACCTTAGATTTAAAAATCTCTACCGACAAACTCGAGTATCATAATATAAACCCTTTGCTGAGACAGCTAGGCCCATAGGGACTAAGGCCAGTCTAATGATAATACCACATGGTTGCGCCAGTTGGTGACTTTTAAATTTGCCGCGCAAAAATAATTAAATGCATTTTTCGCTATCGTTATATTTTCATATTTGATAAAAGTAGTTTGATTGGCGCTGTACTAGCTTCCTTTACCCTTCTTCCTCCAATACATACCTTTCTCGCGCACAAGAGCGAGACCGCAATATAGAACGCAGCACCTCTCCCGCCCAGAGTAGACTTACGAACCGATGGCATAATGACGTTCATAAGAGCTATTTGTAGCCTAAACTGAATAAATGTTTTTGAATTTTGAATTTTGAATTTTGCACGCCAACGAGCTCGCTGCAGCTGCAACCGCGAATTGGTGCAATAACAGAGTTTTGAAAAGATGGCCGCACGCGCTTAGAGAAGATCTCCAGTTTTGGTCGTCTGATAGCTATTACGTTACGAGTGTTAAAATTGTGAGATACCACGCGCTGGTGATCCAGGTCCGTGTACCAGCCAAGTTCATCCACCGGCCACCTGGTTTAGACCGCTCGCCTGCCGGACACGTGGTGCCTACTGCCGTTTGCTGATCAAGGTATTCCCTCCTTTTTTTCATCAAACTGTTTACCCATTGCCCATATCGCCCTCCCTCGCAGTTCGAAACATCGCCTACCTAGTATAACGCCAATAAAAAAAAAACAGTCCACTATAAATTACAGCATCGCCCGCGCCACTACCACAGATGCGCTTATAAACATTCAAATAAATAAACCTGAAATATTTACCAATTATATATAACTACCCCCAACAAATTCAAAACAAATGAAAAAACTAAACAGTTACGATTTTCCAGTTTTGCCATAACTTATTTATAATGTTACATTAAAGCTTGAGCTATAAATAGCTTATCTACCAGCAGCTGGGCTAAGTACATTTCTAAAAACACAAAGCGTGTAAACATTTTCATCAATAAACGTACAATTTCATACCGATTTATAACAAAACTATAAAAATATACGGCAAACAAAACCACAATTTGCTTCATTTGAATAACAAGGCGCAAATGCAACTTCGCTACGAAAGTTTAGTCATTAGGGAGCCGCGTTTTAAACACTGTGCAGATTCTTTAACGCAGTTTGTAAATCTTAAACAGGTAACGACCTCGGTTACTTATGCAAGAACCTCTCCAGCTATCTGGAAACAAAAACAAGCGGCAGCTCCATCTAAGCTGCTCCAGGATGGATGAGCCCGAACTTTACAAAACCTGACTGAAGTTGGTGCTCTTTAGCTATTAAAGTTAACTAGTGAGCTGCGAGGGAAAGGTTTAATAAAACAGTTTTAATGCAATTAAGAAAAATATTTTGCAACTATGCCTGAGACTTCGTGCCAGAAAAGTTTTGACGTGGCAAATACTCTTTGGTTGGTGAGATGTAAAGTCGCTTTAGGCCAGCCGCACTTTGGATGCGTTTTCGTCCGAATTTGACCAGTACGAACATGTATGATTAGGCACGATACACCTCGATCCTCCAAGTATACTAATACTACTTCTATAAAAGCTGTGCAGTTTCTTGCGCCCATTCTTCTCTACAGCAAAAAATAGACGTCCTTAATGGGTAGTAGGTAAAAAAAAATTGGACGATTCAAAAGCACTTACTCTCAGGTTTATTTAAAAAAATTAAAAACTTTGACTATGGAAACTCGCATACTTGGTATGCGCAAGAGTGTCCCATCCAAATTGCGGACTTATGTAGATCCTAACGTATGTAGGACAACGTGAAAATACCAGTTGATTGTATAACCAACACGTTATATTTATAGCAATTTTACAATGACAACTCTTATAAGCTGAATAAACATTTATGTTGGAAAGGAGAATAGGCGTTACGCACACTTTCCCGCTGGGCCTGGAAAAACCCGCGAGTTATTGGTACGCTTGTATCCCTCTTTCTCTGAGAGGGTGCGGAAGAGAAACTGTCCACTAAACAGTCACACAGTTGGGCTCATGTCTATCTTACGAACCAATTAAGATTATCCAAGATTGTTAAATTGGGGAACAGATACGTGGTCAGCCAGCCAGGCGTAAATCCACAAAATTGTTAGTTTAACCTTTGCGACAATAGTTACGAGTTATATAAGTAAGAAGTTTCTTGTATTCGACCCAATTGCAATTAAACCAAGATGACAAATTTAGGCCACATTTCTATCATCGGACGGGCTGGTCATTGGACCGGTCTTAACGAAAGTTGCACATACATCTATGACACAAGCATAATCTATATATTAATACGTGAAGCAAAAACTTTGTACCCCTTTTTACGAATATTGCGCGGACGGAGGAGTATGAAATTTCGCACACTTATAGTTTATATAGAGAAGTATTGCAGAATGTTAATATTTTTTTTAAATTATGCATAAAAAATATATTAAAATTAATAAAACAAACTTTACACACACTACCAGTATTTGACACACACGCTTACATATATACTTTTTTCAAAAATTTCCAAAATGGAAGAAGAGCGGCCAAAATCTGTCAAAGAAAATCCAAACTCACATTTAATCATTTTAATTTTTCATTGCTTAGGATACAATTCGTGCAGCCTTAATAAAATTTCGGTCGAATTTCGACCACTGGGCTACCACTAGTATTAATAATTTTATTTCAAATGGGGCATATTCCAAAAAGGTAACTGCTTACAAAAAGAATCCGATATAAACATCTAGCCAGAGAAGTAAACAAAGAGCTCATTAACTATGTACTTACATCAAAGTGTACCGACAAAGTATTGGTTTGGACGAATCGTGGAAACAAACGTAACGATCTTACTACAAACAACAATTGGAAAGTAATGAATAATGTAAGTAAGAAAGAAATAATGAATTTCGTTGAAATAAATTATTGCATTTTCATCATGCTTGATAATACGATTCGTACCTTTTTGCTGGATTATGTGTTTACTGACCAACATGGCTAACGGCTTTACATTTTTAAATCCGTATAACAGAATATTTATTCCACAGCGGAGACGCTTGGCATATCCCAGATGAGAATCTGACTTTATGCACCTACAAATATTAAAGAACACACAAAACAGCTTATAATTAATTTATACCATAGCTTTGTAGTGCAGGATTTTGAAAAAGAAACCGCAAGGAACTCGAAAAAAGGGTTATTATTTCCTTTATTATCATCAAAAAATATTATTTTCATTATTTAAAAACTTCTCTGTGGATCTCTAGAATCCCCAGTTTAATTTATTTTAATAATATATAAATGCGAAAGTGATTTGTTCTTCTTTTATATTAAATGGAAGGACGAACGAATGAACAACGTGGTTATATTATTTGGTGGTTAAAGAACCCAAGAGTGGCTAGACTTCTTTTATCTTGGTCAAATACGATTCAGGAGGCAATAAAAACTTTTGTGTCAAACAGAAAGCATTTCACGGGTTCGGAAGATAATGTAATAGGTAATACTAGCTGACCCGGACTTTGTACCGTTTTGACAGTTTCTATGACAACAAAACAAACAAAACGTTGACAGTTTCCATGACAACAAAACAAACAAATCACTCGTCCGCTTAAGAACACCCGTATCCCATGATGTACCTCTATAGCAGCGCCACCTACCGAGTCCAATTGTAAATATAGACCATTCTCGAATCCACTTGAACACACACAGAAAATTTCATCCAAATCGGTCTAGCCGTTTAGAAGGAGTTCAATAACATACACACGCACAGAAGATTTATATATATAAAGATACGAGTACCTAGAAATAATTTTCGATTCGTCTTTACGGGACTTAATCTGTGAAGTGGTGGTGTCTGACCGTGTGTATTAGGGTAAGTGTAGTACAAGTCTACTATCCACACACCGCTATAGTACACTCTGTGTGTGCTGTGTGCACAGACCATATAGCTCTGTGGCTGTGTGCTTTGTTACACACAAAAGTTTATTCACAGTTTAAATTTACTGAACGTTAGTAACAGACACAAGAAAAGACAACAAAGACTGTGACAAAAACGAAATGAAAAAATATGTTTAAATATAGAACGTGCCTCAAAGCCGAAAAAACAATTGAACAAAAGGAAACAATAAGCATAAAACCTCTTTTGAACGAAAATGGAGAAGTGAAGTAACCAACCAATAATAAAGAAAAAACGTGGCTTACTAAGATAAAAAAGTTTTTCCTATAAGTCCATACCTTTTTCAAGTTACCTCCAGTAAGTTCGTCCTCAAATTATTTATTGTTCCGTAACATATTCTGATGAATGCACATTTCATATGGAATTGAGTTGTGCAAAGAAGTTCACGTTCACACGCACGGGTGACCTCAAGAACCCAAAGCTTGCAGCCTGCATACGAATAAGTCAACCGTTTCAATGTATGGAGGCGAAGTCGGGATTGTAAGAAATTGAAATACTCTTGAAACGTGACGATATTATTATTTATGATAGGTATTTTAAATTGTATTTGTGGCTTAGAATAGGAATAACGTTTTGAGGACTCTTGTGTGTATGTGAACATTTAACTTTGAAACCTTGTGGTCTATGTCACAATTACTTTTTAAGATAAAATTTTGAAAGACACCTTTTTAAAAGAAAAATATTTAAGTCTCGTCAAAAATATGGCAAAGATCATGTTCTTACGTGGCCCCTTTAGTGGTATAACATTGCAGTATCATCTATTGACAACGGAAATAAGTGAAACAACAGACTTTCCTATTTATTGTTAGCATAAAATATTTTCACACTTTACCTAAAGAGAGAAACAGTGAAAGCAACGTTGTGCCCATGGATTCCGTAAATTACATTTACATTAATTTAAAAGTAGGTTGATTAGGAATAAATTTACATTTGATAGATGCCTTCAACTTTTCGGATTAAGGAGGTATTCTCTACGTAAACTTTAAAATAAATTCGAGTTGATTTTATTTTTTTAAGATTTTGAACAAAACTATAATAATAATAATAATAAACTTTATTTGCACACAAAAAAAAAACAGATACTGACAAATTGATAAAAACATATAGTACAAAATAGGCGGCCTTGTTGCTAACAAGCAATCTCTTCCAGGCAACCTTGGGCGAAAAATAATAAAACTAAGAAAAAATAAAAATGGGTGCAAGTAAAAATAAACTAAATTATATAATATATATATAACTATGATGATGATGATATTTCAAAACATCATCATCAAAAACACAAATGTTGAAAAAATTTCCACGAGCAGGATTTGAACCTGCACCCTTCTGACATACCGGGTCAGGTGCTCCTCCATCATCATCAATTCAGCCAAAAGACGTCCACTGCTGAACATAGGCCTCCCCCAAGTATCTCCACAACGACCGGTTATGTGCTGCTCGCATCCAGCGGCTACCCGCGACCTCCACCAGATCGTCGGTCCAACTTATTGGAGGCATGCTAATATTTTAAGAAACATTCACTTTGTATGAACATGTAAACGAGATTATTTAGCTTAAACGTTTTAGTTTTAGTAAGTGAGTAGTTACAAATGATCTAGTTTTGGTGTCATAAGAACTTAGACAGAATGCGTAACATTATGAGCATGTACAGTTGGCGGCAGATCAACCTATCCAAATCAGTCAAATTTCTCCAATGAATATTAATCCTTATAATAATAATAATAATAATGATTTATTTCAGGCAGGGCCCATAATGGTGTTAGTAACAATCTCTTATGATTAGAGTTAGTTTATTACAATACAAAATTAGTACATAATACATATAACATATATAACTTTAATCAAATAAATAATAAATAAATTAAATTTGTATATAAAACTGTCAATTAAATCATTAAAATTATATATATTATAAAATCTTATCTCATAAAATCTTATTTGCCACTGTGTGAGCATGTACCCACCGCTGAAACAGTGGCATGTCCCATCTGTCAACAAAAACCTTTAGGATGCTGTTAGTACTGCCGCGCAACCGATTCAGCGCAGAGGCACATCGTTTCCTCACTATCGCAGGAAAGCCGTGGACACGAGCCTCCGCAAACATGTTAGAAGCGCTGCATCTCCATGGCAGTCCCAACAGCACCCTCAAGGCATTGTTGTATTGGACTTTTAGATCACTGAATGCTCGCCGCGTGTTGCTAACCCACAGACTGCACGAATAGAAGGATTGGCAGTATGCTTTAAAAAGCGTTAATTTGACTGGTCTTGTACAGCGCGCAAATCTGCGAGCTAACATATTGCAGCGAACAGCCAGCGATCTACGCTCCCTCTCGATGTCCAAATTATCCTCAGAGTCCTCTGTAACCCAGTGGCCCAAGTACTTGAAACTCCGAACCCGCCTCAGCGTCTCCCCACACAGTGTTATAACGGGAAGATTAGTATAGTTTAGCGTACCTGACTTAAACAGAATCCACTCACTTTTACTGGTATTGTACTTCAGTCCATGAGCCACCGCGTAACACTCACATATTGACAGGAGTTTCCTTAACCCGCCGATAGATGGACTCAACAGAACCATATCATCAGCGTAGCTGATATTATTTGTACAAACGCCATCTATGTAGCAGCCAACGTGGGCACCGTTGAGTCGACCTATCAGCTGGTTTATATAAAGATTAAACAATCGAGGAGAACTTAACCCACCCTATCTCACACCACATTGTAGCCCAAACTCCTCAGAATGACATCCAGCCCACTTAACAGTATTTTTCTGGTTATTATACCAGAACTTAAATATTGCCACAATCTCTTTAGGAACCTTAGTTTCACAGGATAGCTTTTGCTATAACTTATCATAATTGACAACATCAAAAGCCCTAGACAAGTCTAGAAAGCTAGCAAAAACAGGCGTCTTCCTAGAAGTATAGTAATTAACAGTTTGCTTAAGGGACAAGATGGCACTTTCCGTCGATAAACCGGGCCTAAAACCAAACTGGTTATCATACAATTCAATGTGATCAGCCAATATTTTATCCAGCAAACCGTCTAAAACTTTGGCCATAATAGTGGCTAAGGATATTGGTCTATAATTAGAAATATCGGAAGCGTCGCCCGTCTTGTTTTTTATAACAGGTACCACCATTGTTTTAGTCAGGTCTGCAAGTAAATAACTGTGACTTATGCATAAACTATAAAACATTGCAAGCACTCGAGGAACGTGCTCACCTGCATACTTCAGGTGTTCAATACTCAAGCCATCATAACCGGGCGACTTCCCCCTCACCATACGTTGAATAACAGCCGCAACAGACTTAGCCGAGAAACTGGTTTCTGTGGGACTACCGGTGATGATGGCCTCAGCATTGCTCATCCGTTCTACCATAGCGACCGGTGGCTCAACCTGAAAGTGCCCACGAAATGCATTAGCTATTTCTGTTGGTGTGTGCATTCCCGCCACACTCACTGGGAGGCCTGATTTATGATTTAAGCTATTAGTTGATTTCCAAAATTTAAGAAACTGCTTTTTTGAATGACACTGGGCTATTTTATCCATTTTTATTTGTTGTTCATTATCTTGTATGTATTTTAATTTCTTTTTAAAATAATTTCGAGAATTGCACATTTTATAATATAGATAACCTGATTTAGGACGGCCATATAAAATCCATTTTTTATAATGTAGTCGAGCCTCACAATGAGCATCTTATAACCAAACAATAAAGTTCAAAATTTATTATAGAAATTTGACAGGTTTGGATAGGTTAATCTGCCGCCGTGTGTACTTGGCTTAACTGATATGTATGACCGTCGGTGGTTTGGATTGTTTCTCATATAGGTCACACGGCGGGCTTCTCGCGTGTTGTTCGAGTTGATTGCAATATTGACACTTATAAAATGTAGGTATCTACTCGTAAATATATAATGTTAAGCAACTTTTGTTACAAACAAATTAAAATTTTTAAAAGTGTTGAAAAAAGTTCCACGAGCGGGTTTTGTGCTCTCACCCACTTAACTACTGGGTCAGGTGCTCTTCCAATTTATTATACCATTCTATATTATACTATCGTTACTCTGTTTGTAAGCTAAAGTAGAATAGACTAAACAGAAGTGAAAATTCCATATAAAAACACAGACCTAAGCTTCTCTAAAATAGCACAGGTTTTCAAATAAAACACTGAAGTTAAATAATTATCTAATTACTAACCAATCTTGGTTAGTCATGTTAAAAATAAGATAAACAGTTATAGGAGTACAATGGATGGCCTTATCACTAAAAGCGATACCTTCCAGGCAACCTAGGGATGGAGAGGATCGATAGGAAGGAAGAAGGAGCCAGATTTAATGTAACTACGTCATTAACATTTCACATCTTAACATTTTAATAAGAAAGGAAGGAATAGGGTTCCTAGGGTAATTAGAGAGTTCAGAAGTTTCGGGTTCAAGTCCCTCATGTTAAAAAAAAAATTACACTTTCCCAAAATATCGACACGTATTAAAAAAGTGTCTAATCATGCGACCTTTTTATTATATCTTCCACAAAACATGGACGGTCGCAGCTCGGAATCGTCGTAGAGTGGACAGTCCTCCGTCCTCCCATTAGAACGCCTCTTGCGTTCCTTCAAGGGCCCTCGATGCCTCACAAACCCGGATTTGTACGCGCTAGTGACTTTCAACATTGAGAGCGCTCGAATACTTGTGTTCTGCTTGTTATCCAATGATTTTATTTTACAACCGGAGTTTTTTCCCCCCATCTTTTGTTGTTCTTGTTTACGCTTTTGTTTTTTTTTATAGCTTGCTGCTGTTTGCACGTAGCCAGTTTCATATTTTGGGTATGATAAATAAAAGCTTGAACTTACATACAATTTTCTTTGTTTTGATGGTAAAAGATGATAGTGAATTAACGATAAGTGATATTATTCGATCGTCTTGGATTCCAGTAAAGGTGTGGAAATTTATTAAGATCTTACGTTACAGTTAGGTTATATTCGTGAAACCTCACTCGGACTATATTACCCCTATGTTTTGAGTTCAGTTCTGAAAATCAAGGTCAACTTTTTAGTCAGACAAACTAAGACTCAAAGTATAGGAAGTAAGACTTTTTAAATGAAATAAAGCAACAAATTGGCTCAAGGAGTCCGAGTGAGGCTGCACCGCATTTTGGGGTAAAGGCTACTATATTTTAAGAACTCCATAATTATTTTTATAAAGCCTCACATCTTTACTCACGGCTTTTGGTGGTCCGGGTGGTATAATTTCTGTTATACCATCCACGTGCATTAATAAATTGTAATATCAATATTACCTGTAAAAATAATAATAATCTTGACACTGGCTAAATGTACCTCTCCAACTAATGAAGGTTGGCAGTCAGCTCTGCATATTTGATCCTGTCCTTGACAAGACAAAATTGATTAGTGGCACTAGTTATACCTGTCCACACCCGAATGTTTCGCAACCACAACTTACTTCTACGACCAGGTTTTTTCTTTTCTACTTTTCCCATCATGACTAGTAGCAAGAGTTCGTGTCGGTCGTGCCTAAACACATGGCCCAGATATGCAACTTTTTTCTTTTCGATAGTTTAAATCGCCACTAATTGAAGAAGAAAATAACCTCCCGTGTGTCTTGATAAATTTGCTGCTGTCTGTACAATAAAGGCTTAATGTGGGACAGCTGTTCAGAAACAGTCGGGTTGGGCGGGAGACGTGAATTTGTGAATGCAGACGATAAAGTAGGCCCGGATGTTGGCGCGGTGCCGGCACCCGCTGCATCTCTAATCATCCTCTCCGATATTACTGCTGACTGGTGGAGAACAGATCGACTTGTAAAAAGCATTTTAAGCTATTTATTTAAAGACGGCGTAAATCTACTTAATTCTTAGTTGTGAAAGTAAGCGATTTAGAGCTCCTTGCTCCAAAAAATCTTGATCTTGGTGCTTGTAATATAAATAAAATGCTTAACAAGATTTTGACGCCAATCCTGTTTGCAAAGTTTTTTAGGTTTCATTCATTGTTCTTATTTACATTTTTGTTTTCCAAGCAGTAGTCACTTTTGTGTAAATTTGCAAAGTTTTTACTCGTATCTAAAAGTAACCTCAATAGCTTTTATCTTTGGCATCGCCTTCTGTGGTCTAGTAGTAGTTTGGTTTGTAGTAAGGCTTCTTCTTAAACTCTGCTTTACTAACAAGGAATTTAAACGGGGATTAACGAAAACTAATTTGCTGCTGCTTTAATCTGCTTGACTAAATACCACGATTTCATCCTAGCATGAGTTGATGGTGATAATGATATCCATAGCAACATTGTTGGTAGCATTGTTATGTTGCAATAGTTACATATAGGATAGCCAGTTCCTCATTTCTCTTTACTAATCCATAGATGCCAGGTGAAGAGCGCTTCTACCTTCAGCGTTAATACCAAGTGTCGATAGGGCTGAACGTGGTTAGTACCATCAGGTCCTTATCATCACTCCTCTTTCATCCTTCAATTCAATTAGCAGTATCGAATCTCTAGTAGATTTTTTTCTATCTATTATTTTTTTTTACTTTTATCACGCAGTAACAATGATAGTCCCATCACATCGAATCGGCTACTAGTTTGTGATAAATAAGAAAATTCTTAAATATTAAGACCAAATTTGGCCTTAATGGTAAGAATGTTCTTGATACAAAAAAAAACCCTATCAGGTGCGTCCCACACACATTCCATCAAAATATGATACAGGTCTGAGAATCCGAGGCCAAACATTTTCCTGTTATAGAATAAACAAAAGAGTGTAAGTAGGTACAAACAATGACAATGTAATTCCAAATAAATAGTAGAGGTATTGCTATTACTGGTAAAAGGGGAAAAGAGGATTGTGAATGCGAATAATAAAGCGCCTGTTGTTGGCATGGTGCCGACGGACGGCTCTAATCATTTATATATTGTCGCACTTGCTCGCGACTAGGAGTAGCAATTTAATGGCCCCGGGTCTGAAAGAAACTGTGCCCTATTTTAAATACGGTTGTCGATTTACTGTAAACAAGGTTTTTATGAATTGAGTAATATGTTTGTAGGATTGTTGAACAAAGAAGATACAACCTTTATATTGATAGAGACGTTTATTGTTACAATGTGCTGGACCCACCTTTCTTTCACGTGAATTTTTATTTATGATACTCACACTGAGTATTGAATCCTAAATGAAGGGTTCATATTGACTCATCTATAGTTTTTTACCCGAAATTGTTTTTCCTACCGATTTGTAATCCGAATGATCACTCTTTCTAAAGTTTTTATTCATTCAATTTGTAGTACTACAGACGATATTCATTCACTCATGTTTCCGCAAATTGTAATGAATAATATTACTAATGTAAATATATTTAAACTCCTACTGTTGTTTTTCATAACGCTTTTATCCCTAAATATAATTTTCATTGTAAACCATAAACAACAGATTGGTAATTGTTAACGACTGCTTATGCAGCCGGGCTCAACTGCTTTACGTGCCTTCCGAAGGAGTTCGAAATCATACATTTATAGTTACCCATCCAATGACAAAACTAAGCAAAAATTGCTTAAATTCAGCAATCGTAGACCAGGTGTGTTTATTACTACGCCATCGAGCATCTTTATCGACACAACAATTGTTTCAATTTAGTCTCTTGCAGTCCCCACATTGCATTACTTATCCATACCAGAAAAATATCTGTAGATAATTAGGTTTAATAAAACTTTAGTAATATTAAGTGCAAAAACATAAATGTTGAAAAAAAATTCCACAAGGTCCAAAGGTAGTTGTTGACATTGAATGAGCGCTTTTGGCTTTCAAAGTAAAAAGTGTTGAATAATTTCGGCGGGCTGGTTAGAACCACGATAGCTCAATTGGAAGAGCACCTGACCCGGAATGTCAGAAGGGTGCAGGTTCAAAACCTGCTCGTGGAAATTTTTTCAAAATTTGTGTTTTTGTAATTTGTTCGCAACAAAATTTGCGTTAAAAATTATTTGAGCATTTTAATATTAAGTGCTTAATTGTGGTAGATAAATTGAAATTGAATATTAATAGTGTATATTCTTCCATCGTTGAAATTAAGTGATCGCTACAGTTCATAAGTATTTTGCAAAAAAAAATAAATTGATAAGCGTTGTTCTCGCATGCCATCAATGAAATTAAATCAATGTAACAGCGACAAAATAAATAATAAAAGTACGTGGAGAGATGATAAATATCTCCAATTGCCAACAATGGGACGGTTTTTCTTTATTTAGACTTTGTTTGGGTGTGAGTTGGATATTGTGCTTTCTACAATTTTTTGGGGCAGTATTTTTGTTGGCTTCACAATTCATCGGGTGTCAGCTTTAGATTTATCAAGCTTGTTATAAGTATAGCTACCTTATACGACCTTATTTAAATCTGTTGCTATTGAAACAATGTTATATTATAAAGCAGCTATTAAAGGTCTGGAGTTTCTTGCGCCCATTCTTCTCTAGTTAAAAAATAAACGTCCTGAATGGGTAGTTGGTAAAAAAATGTTTGGATGATTCAAAAGCACTTTTTAAAGTTATTTGAATAAAAAAAATTTGACTTTGACTTTGACTTTGACTTTGACAGCATTTTCTTGTACTGACAGTTAAGAGAAAATATTGCTAATTTGATGAATTCAGAATGTCAGTTTTCAAATACTGATGTATTTGATGATCCAGGCTAACATCGCGCTTCATTCCGGTGTGTGATGAGAGGGGAGTGCTTTTTTATCATAAATAAAATAATCCAAAACCAATCTAAATAAAAGAATATAAGTAGGTATACAATAACCTACCGAAAGTATCTAAAGTACGTATAATATCCACGGGGAGTGCCTACACCTAAGATTCTCCGAGCCTCGATTTTTAGGGATATTATTAATAAAAATATAATTATAATTGTTTTTTGTTGTCCAGAATTTGTTTCAATACACCTTTTGTTCCACGAAGCAAAGGCGAAGCTTGAAATGCTTAAAAATACTTTGCGTAAACGGAAAGCTTACTCTGTTGAAATTCGTTCGTAAATTGTTTCTTTGAAATAACATTTTTGTATGCGAATAAACGTTTCTCAGGACAAAAGTGTTGAAAATTGCACAGACTCGTGTTTTACAAGTTTCCACAAAGAAGTTTCTCTTGAAATTCGATTAAAGGGTACCTACCGCAAGGCTTTTACTCCGAGTTTCAGGGAGTGTTCCGGACTCCGTAGTTTAGCGAGTACTGCGCTTTTGTAATGACCTAGATTTGGATTTTTTGTGCCTCATCGCGCCTAAATGCTTCTTAGCATAACCTAATATCGTTTTAGCTGTAATAGCTTTCTTGATAATTTGTGTTGATTTTTGCTTTTCTTTAACAATTGGGGATTCCATTGATCCTAGAAAAAAGGTTTTTAGAAAATATATTACTTATATGTTTAATAAACTGAAAAGTTTTTCAATTAACAAGTTACTTGAAACAAAGGTATTTATCACATAATTTTGCAATTATGATAATATTTATTGTCGTGTGGCAATATATATTTAGGTAGATAGAAAACAGAATACAATTGAACATGATTGACAATAGTTAATGACTGTTAATGTTCATAATTGAAATTCGAGGAATGCATATTTGAACATTAAATACTTTGTTTTACTTATCACCAATTTACTGTTTTAGACTGCTGAATTTAGAAATGATTATTTACATATAATTTTACGCAAATATTGTTGCCAACAAATTAAAATTTAAAAAAAACAGTGTTGAAAAGCTTACTCTGTAAGCCAAAGGAGCACTATTCACTGTCGACAACTACGCACAGTGTTTTAAAGAACCTCATTTTGTCTCACCTTGGTTTTATTGAAGAAAACAATAGTTATTATCATTAGAAACATCAGACTAAAACTCCGAAATTAATATGGCTTATAGATAATCTGGAAAAAAAATTCAAAGTTTGCTTATAACTGGGTCCAGAAATCCAAGAAAAAATAAATAAAAAAAATAACTATACGTTTTATTTGAATTTCGATTATTTCAATTAAATATACATACAATACTACACCTTTTGACAAGTTTTTGTAGAGTTACTGAGATCCTATCAAGAAATATAAATTTATTTATCATTTTTGGTTTTATTTTTTTTGTTCTAATATAACGCCGTATTAGAACGTGATTCTTATATTAAACGATAGCTTAAACAAGCCTTTATGAGCAGTATTAAATTCAATATCTAATACCGCGTTATTCAAAAGTTACAAGTAATATAAATTATATCCGGATTTTTTGTACCTAGGGTTATCACTTCTGGCCAATATTTAATGTGTCCGGAATAAGATTTATTTTATTAGTTTTTTCAACTTCTTACGTACGTTTCGATGAAATGCTACATGTGACATGAGAAGGAGTCCACCCTCGTAAAGCAAATGCCAAAACTCCATGTCAATACATGTAGCATGGAGGGACCGGGGCAATGTTTTAGAAACCCCGAATTTGTCTTATGCCCTTTTTATTATTAAAATCGTTAGTTTATATCATTCTCAGCACTACAGTGAAAATCCGGCACCAATACGACCTTTAGTTTCGACAAAAAAAAATGGAAAGTTTCCCTATATCCGAGTTCGGAAAATCACAAAAATATGAATATAAAATAAAATTAACGATTATTTAAAAAAATATTAAACGTATTGTTTACATTCCAAAAAACAAACATTCTGTCCATTTTTGGAATATGTGATGTTAACAGGTTATGAAATAATAATGGTTTTTTTGTATTTCATTTATATTTATTATTTTAAGTATAATGCCATATTAGAGCGAGATATTTATACAGTATATTCTTCATACGTTATTCTATCAATATCATGAAAACCACTATCTAATTCCGCGTTATTCAAAAGTTATTAAAGTTTAAAATTATTATTCAAAGAATCTCGTTAAGAGTTACGCATAACATTTGTCTTCTATCAATTGATTTTCTTTTAATTTTATGACGTCATGTTAACAGTAATGAAAAACAATATGTTATGTACCAGTTTTTTAAGTGTGAAAAACAAACGAATATACAGGCACAATACAACCTAAAAAAGCACAACAACAACAAACAGGTAAGATACTTTAAACTACATACTAGTATTACACGTATTTTTGGGTCTTGTTGTCAGACAATCGCTTTTTATAAGATTAATTCTAGGGCAGTTTATCTCAATATTTTTTTGTTTCAGATGCTGACGATTTCTTCGACCAAGAGCTGCACCCGCTGAAATGGAAATATTTAAAAGTACCTCGAGATCTTGAATCACCATTTGAAAAGCGCAAGAACAGTCGGGAACGCTTAAAGAAAATTTTTGGTTAGTTAGTTGATTTTTAACTCAAGAAAATGATGTTTATGTTTTTAAGTATGATGAATATAAAGGATGGGGTTTTGATTTATTGTTAGTTTAATAGTTTTAAAATTTAATAATTAAGGATATAACTTGATTTCTTTTAATAATTCAAGTGTTGAAACATTTCATAATAGATGAATTGTGTTACATTAAACTTATGGTCAAATACTTACTGGTTTTAATTTTTAATTAATTTTTTTCGGTGAAATGCTACATGTGACTTGGGAAGGAGTCCACCCTCGTAAGGCATTAGCTAAAACTCCAATTCGATACATGTAACATGGAGAAACGGGGGCGAGGCATCATGCCGTTCAAGACTCATGATGCCACCTTGCCTCAGCAGGATCTGACCCGGTCTGCTGAGGGATGTCTCTCTGGGCTCCGACCAGAGGACTTAATGGAAGGAGGGCATGAGGGCGCCAACCCTCATGTTGGTCAGCGAGAGGCATTATGTGAAGTTGTGGATCGCGCCACAACCACCACTCTTCAACCTCCGGGAGTAAGTGCCAATGCTCGAGGAGATGACTGTGAAAGCAGTTCGTCTGGCATTAAAGTGTTAACACGCTCAAAAGCGTTTGATCTTTTCAAAGGAAACGCTCGGGATTTGCCGGTAGACGAACGAATCGATGTTGTTTTTAATTATTTTGGCCCAGATTTTGAATTGTCATACAATAAAAACCAATTCAAAAGCATACTAGCAGCATTTCTTAGTAAATCTCGCGATTTGCTTAAGCAGTGCAAGGGAAATGAGCCTTATTTTAAAAAAAAACACGACATTTGGCTTAGTGGTACCCTAATAAGTGGTCAGCTAAAAAAAGAAAGCGACGAAACAGAAACGCTAAGCCCAGAGTCTAAAAAGTTTAAAAGTTTGAGCAGGGCTCAACAATCTAGGTCAAAAAGGAAACTTAAGGACACTCTACAAGATAAACCTACGTCAATGAAAGTTCAAGCTTTTGTGAAATCACTTAAAATAAATCATAACCCTCTACCCCATCAATCAGCAAAAAGCTTAGAAACTATAATCAGCTTATGCCTTACATCAGAAACTGCAGCAGTGGATATTTTGAACAAAATTCAGCAGTCATCCGAGCCATACACACCTGAAAATGCACTTTCTATCTTCATTGATAGAAATTTAACTGTTCAAACATATAATGAGTTTCGTTTGGACCATAAAAATCGTGGAGATGACATATACCCCCCTTATTACAAATTACTTGAGGCAAAAAAAATGTGTTACCCTGACCGAATCCAAATATCAGAATCTGAAGCATCTGTGCCTGTTGAAGAGTTATTGCAGCATACTTTGAATCGTATACTTCAATTAACTGATGAAGTTTTCAACAACTATTGTGAAAATAAAAACATCCAAACAATAGAATGCAATTTCATAGGGAACTGGGGATTTGATGGATCTACTGGTCAGTCTTTATACAAGCAATCCTTTTTAGATAAAGATGTGGACGAAAATAGTATGTTCGCGACTACTTTCGTTCCACTACAAATTACAACGAATAACAGTATGGACATATTTTGGATGAACCCTTCGCCGCAGTCATATCGTTTCTGTAGACCAATTCATATTCAGTACAAAAAAGAATCCAGCGAATTGGTACTAAACGAAAAACAAATCATACAGGAACAAATAGATAACCTCACCCCCTTCCATATGGAAACATCAAAAGGCCACAAAATAAAGATTCATTGTCAATTGGTTTGTGCTGCTATAGACGGCAAGATTTTAAATATGCTTTTGAATACACCATCTCAGCTTCGCTGCCCATATTGTCATTTGACTTCCAAGCAATTCAATAATATTGACAAGGCTTTTTCGACACCGATTGTAGATGACAGTTTATTGGCTTACGGGGTTAGCCCTTTACATTTCTGGATTCGATGTTTGGAATTTGTACTAAAACTTGGATATAAAGTCGAAATTAAGAACCATTTCTTAATTTCGACTTTATATTAAGCGTCAACAAAAACTCCAACGAAGGCCGCTTGGTAGAAGAGCGGAAAAAAAAAAATTCAATCCGAAATAAGGGAAAAAGTGGGTCTCTTAGTGGATGTAGTGCGTCCTACTTCAGGCTCTACAAACGACGGAAACACGGCCAGGACCGCGTTTTCAGATCAACATCGCGGAATACTTGCTGAAATTTTAAATCTTGACAAGTGGCTTTTGGACCACTTATTTATAATTTCAACAGTATTGTCCAGTAATTTACCGATTGATACTGAAAGATTTGCAGCGTTCTGTAAAAACTTGGCGTATAAATACATTGAAAAATATGCGTGGCATCCCATGACAGTCACACTACATAAGATTTTAGTTCATGGTGCTAAAATTATTGACTCGTCATTACTACCCGTCGGAATGTTATCAGAACAGGCAGCAGAATCACGAAACAAATTCTGGCGATTTGATAGAGAACATCATACTCGGAAAATCAGTCGTGAAGCCACAATATCCGATTTGTTTCACAGAGCTTTAGAATCGTCAGACCCGGTCATTTCCGACTATACATCAATTAAAAGAAAACGCAAAGCAAAAAAAATCCGTTGCCGGCATTAGCAGTTAGTCTACTGAAACCTGTGAATGTATATGAAAACAGTACCTCATTTTATGCAGATGACGAAAATTTGGTTATTCCGAATGAAAGCGAATAACCAAAAAGCATTTACTTACATGCATTTTAACCACCGATAAAAATAAATATAAGTCCGGATATTCGGAGGTGACAACCCTAACCAAAATATAAAAACACCAATATATTTTGAATAACGCGGAACTAGATAGTGGTTTTCATAATATTGATAGAATAACGTATGAAGAATATACTGTAAAAATATCTCGCTCTAATATGGCATTATACTTGAAATAATAAATATAAATGAAATACGAAAAAAACATTATTATTTAATAATCTGTTAACATTACATATTCCAAAAATGGACAGAATGTTTGTTTTTTTAAATGTAAACAATACGTTTAATCAAATTTTTAAATAGTCGTTAATTTTATTTTATATTAATGTTTTTGTGATTTTCCGGATCCGGATATAGGGAAACTTTCCATTTTTTTTTTGTCGAAACTAAAGGTCGTATTGATGCCGGATTTTCAATGTAGTGCTTAGAATTATATAAACTAACGATTTTAACAATAAAAAGGGCATGAGACAAAATCGGGGTTTGTAAAACACCGTGCTACGTCACGAATCCCGCTCGAGGAACTTTTTCAACACTTTGTCTTTTTTCAGGATTTAGAAATCTTCAGGGTGCAAACCCTATTCCAAAACTAACGATTACCTACTATTATATAATAGCCGTATTATAGTTTTCAGAAAAGATCATGTCCTAAAATTATGCATGCGTGGCCTTCGGAAAGTTGCAAGCCCTTTTCAAAAAGTTATATCTAATATTCTCCCACCATTCATTTTGTGAGGTTTAATCAAAAATCACACAAAGGCACACCAAATGGGAGTTGTTATTGTTTAAAATACCTACCGTAACGGCGGAGCTCAAACAATTTTGATTGGATATTGATCAGACTCCGACGGTATAGCAGACTGATTGTTTAAAACAAATCGTTGGTAAAAAAACTTAATTGCACCTTTGCCTTTGATGTTAAAGCATTTGTATGGTGTTATGATTACTTCTCAGAGCATAACATTTGAATTTAAATTTAAATATTAATATTAAGTCCATTTAATTCATCAAAGGCAAAGGTGAATTAAGTTTTTTTACCAACGATTACGATTTACATTGTCATTATATGACTTATGAGCAAATTGAGTTTCACTGATGATCATTGATGTTAAAAGAATGAGATTAAAAAGAGTTTATTCGAGTTTAACATTTAATAAATTTGCAAAACCTAGGCTTAAACATAAAATATAAAATTGTACATAAAACACTTATGCGGTTTTAAATTAACATAAACAAGCAATAAAGAACAGAAAACTTACAAAATAAATTACATTTTATTATAAAATGTATATATCTACATTTTACAAAAAATTGTTACACTGAAAGCTTATAGGGCTAATTAGGTAAGCTTAATGTTGAGGCAAATGCCTAAACGCTGGTAATATGTTGGACCAATGTGG
The DNA here is from genome assembly GCA_963082485.1 of Eudonia mercurella. Classification (NCBI taxonomy): domain Eukaryota; kingdom Metazoa; phylum Arthropoda; class Insecta; order Lepidoptera; family Crambidae; genus Eudonia; species Eudonia mercurella. Next base: position 12,495,616 of record OY720039.1, on the reverse strand, counting down.
TATAGTGCTAACTCGCTCTAATTAAATTTTGATTCTTGAATAGCTGCTCCTGGTTCTTCTTCTGCGGTTTTACCAGTCCATCGTTCCATCTCTTAGCAGCAGGTCTACCGCTACCATGTCTTCCGGTACGCGGTTTCTTCTGCTTTTAGAACAGATTTATGACATTTTGTCAAGACTATGTTGGTTATCTTTCTATTTCATATTCCTTCCGCATGCGAGCCTATCCCATCGGGATTATCTAAGTATGATTTCCTCATAGCCTTTTGAGCAACTTTTCCATGGGAGTGACGTTAGCTTCAATGTCGTATGACATCATTGGATGCACGCACACCACGACCTCATCCACAAACAAGAGCGTCTTTCGACAACGAAAGGTTATTTATAGTTCATTGCACCTTATACTACGGCAGTCTTACTCAACGGTCATAGAAAGGACGCAATGAACACATACATAGCGTAGTGCGCCGCATATTGACAGTACTCGTGGCTATAGGTGATGAAGAGTTTTTCCTTTCTGTGTTCTGTGTTTTTTCCTGTTTGTCCCATGGGACGACGACGCGCTCGAAGTTGTTGACGACTGTGTATCATGATACACAGTCGTCAACAACTTCGAGCGCGGAGTCCCCAACCGTCTGAGAGTAGGAATTAAGTATGTCATAAGAGCTTACCTTTGTGTTGTTCACGTAAATATAAAGAAAGAAAGACAGAAAATACATTTATTGGCACACAGTAAGTACAACAATAACTAATGGAAATGTTATTAATGTAATTTTTATTCTTTGAGTATAAGCATTCGTGTCGTTTTGAGATAGTAGAATTTAATAAAAAAAGGGCGGTTAAACAGCGTTTTTATAGTGAGGACAAAAACTACTTCTTATAGATACATACATACATACATACATACATACCATCACGCCTTTTTCCCAACGGGGTAGGCAGAGACCACATCCTTCCACTTGCTACGGTCCTGACACACCTCTTGCGCCTCCTCCACTCTCATTACTCCTTTCATACATGCTCGTCGGTTATGGGTACTCCTGACCTGACCTTTTCTTAGTACGTCTTGGACTTGTCCTAAGTACGTCCGTCTAGGCCTACCCTTTCCAACAGCTCCATCCACCCTCGCCTTGTAAATTTGTTTCGTTAATAAAGGTTTGGACGATTCAAAAGCACTTAATTTATGTTTTATAGTTAAGTTTGATAAAAAAATGATGAATGAATGATGACTGAGTTATAACTTTGATCTGATTAACAGCCGTTTTTATATGTTCGTTCGATGTTATAATGTACTTTCGATGTAATGACAGTTAAGTACAATATAATTGGCTCTCTTAGATCACTTGCCTTTCTTTATAATGCCATTCAATATAGCAAAAAGAACTTATGCAAATAACAGTCCGATGACGCTGAAAACGCCGTCTGAGCCAACCAGCAAACTCTCTCCAAGAAGACCTATGCAAACCATTCATCCAAGATCTTCATTGGATATCGTCATTAGATACCAAACGAACGTCATAAACTTCTCATAATGCTGTAACTATGATATTGTAGCAAATTGTGTCATGATAGGCTGCAGTCATCGCTTTCCAACTTGCGAACCATTAAGGCCATATGCCACTGCTGCTTCTTTCATCCAGCTTATGGCTTCAAGTTGTTTGCTTAGGTAAAAGAAACATCTGGACATAACACCAAAACTTATTTAGCTATAGCTGATGAAAGCATTAACCTAAAGCATTAACCTGTGGTTCCTAGTTTTATCGATTGCACCAGTTTCTTTGGGAACACTGAAAAGAAGCAAATTGAAGTCACGACTTCGCGGAATCGTTTATCACATGCATTTGCGATGAGGTACAAACTCACTCCGCGCATAGTTGACACGTGAAACGGTAACATTCATTTGCCTTCAATAATCAAAGAAAGATTTTTGACTTTTTTGGCGCTGATTCTACAAACGCTTAGCGCTCGGGCCGATCGATGTTCGGAAGTCCTGGCTTCAATTTCAAGGACGGGCAAAGTGCGTTTGGGATTTTTCGAGGTTTATGAGCCTGGGTTGGAACCCCCCATTTAGCAAGCCACCTAAAAATCATTTATATCGATTCAGTTGTCAATCCTGAATGCACAAATTTGCATTAATTATTTTACATGTTATACTTGCTTTCCACGATTAGTACCTACATAAGATAGACACATTATGGTTTTGCAATAAAAATATTATGTATTGAGTTGCACTTCTCTATTGTATATTAGGCGCAACTCTTCTTAAACTTCACATTACACCAACAGCTCCTTTTATGTCTCCACTGCTGCTGCACAAGCGTTCCCAATGGATGAATGGGCATTAAACCAGGTTGTTAACAACTCCTAATGCAACCGGGACCAGCTTTACCTAAGTGCCTTCCAAAACACGGAGGAGCTCGAGAAGATACATTTTTGGTCACTCATTCGAAGATCGGCTCTTGCAAAAGTTACTTAACTTTAGCAATCTCAAACCAATGTGCCATCAAGCTTATCGAGATTACTTACTTAAAGTTATTACACTGTGGAGCTGCCACGTTCCCGGTGACTAAATGATTGTGCAATTTTTCTTGAACACTTGCGTGAAATGTTCTTTTTCTTTCCTACCGTCGCTACCGCCATCGCCATGAGTCTACATTTTGCATTAATGTTTAACTAGAATTAATGGCGTTTGAGCCGGTGACGATGACGGTATCTGAAATAAGCCCCATTATCGATTGAAATATTGTTAAAGTCTGGCCATTTTAGCGTGCCTAATCTTTGACTTGCTTACATAATAAAACTGTAGGCAATTTTCGAAATTGAATTAACTAGCCACAGATACTTAATTGAAGAACAAGACTTGTCAGCTTTTTATGTGGGCGTGTTATTAGGTATATGGATGTAAGTTAATGACTTTTAAATATTAAAATTTCGTTTATATATATGTGAAAGTGAAATTATTCATAATTTTTTCAAAATTTTATATCTGAATTTCCGTTTTGTTTGGCAAAGTAGCAAACATGTATTTATTTACTATTACACTTAAGCAAACCCTAATAAAGTAGAAAAAAGTATAACTAGCAGATTAAGATATTTTAATTAATAAAAAAAAATATTAGAAAGTTTATTAAATTAATTTGGGACTATTTAATACCAAAAATAATTTTAATATTGTATGAATTATACATTATACCATCCCTAAACGATTACAAAAAACCTAAATTTTACAATATGGTCACCCCTTCGGGCATTGCGAGAGTTGCTTAAAATGCACATTCGGGTACAACCCTGCTCCATCGAGTTTTTCATATTTATTTACCAAAATAATGCATTGATACGCTTCAAGATTACAAGCTTGACAACCACGACATGTATTAATAAATGCAACTAGAAAAAAAAGAGAAAAATACAATCAAGAAGATTTTAAACCAATATGGTTTACTTAACCTCCTTCCAATAAAGATAGGTACGTAAGTACGTAGGTAACAACATCAACCTCTATGGTTATACAGGGTGGCTCATTCAAATCGGTCAGTATGGGAATGTCTGAAACTATAAGACATACGAAGATTTGTTCTTAGGAACCATGTCACCGATTTTGATAAAAAGAAAAACTGCATTCATACATTTGAAAAAAAACTGTACCCAGCTCGGGAATCGAACCCGGTTGTTTTGAAAAAATAAACTTACACTTTTTCTATTTAAATATCGATTGTGTAGGTCTTAAGCTGTAAATGTCTCTTAGAAACATGATGTCTAAAATGAATAAAATGCATTGTTTTGACATACTTTAATTTATCATAGTAGGTGTTCGAAGTGACCACCGTTACAATGTTTTTAAAATCATTTTAAAACCATGTGAAGAATTCGTTTCCAGGTACCTATATTTAAAATATCTTAATACGATACACGTATTTGGTCCAATATACATTTTGTACAACAAAGCATTTCGTCCAACATGTTTTTCGACTAAAAGGCATTTATTTCGTCCAACGTGTACAAGTTCAATACTGTCTGTCTGTCTGTCAATTCAGAAATTTTCAATTTTAATTTCAATTTCAATTTAATTTCAATTTCAATTTCAATTTCAATTTCAAGTATTTCAAGTATTTCAAGTATTTTAAGTATTTTATGTATTTCAAGTAATTCAAGTATTTTGAGTATTTCGAGTATTTCGAGTATTATGAGTATTTCGAGTATTTCGAGTACTTCGAGTACTTCAAGTACTTCGAGTACTTCGAGTACTTTGAGTACTTTGAGTACTTCGAGTACTTTGAGTACTTCGAGTACTTTAAATACTTGGAGTACTTGGAGTACTTGGAGTACTTCGAGTACTTCGAGTACTTGGAGTACTTCGAGTACTTGGAGTACTTTGACCAAAGTACTTGAGTACTTGGAGTACTTTAAGTACTCGAAGTACTCCAAGTACTCGAAGTACTTCAAGTACTCCAAGTACTCCAAGTACTCGAAGTACTCGAAGTACTCGAAGTACTCAAAGTACTCGAATTACTCGAAGTACTCGAAGTACTCGAAGTACTCCAAGTATTTAAAGTACTCCAAGTACTCAAAGTACTCGAAGTACTCGAAGTACTCGAAATACTCGAAATACTCATAATACTCGAAATACTCGAAATACTCGAAATACTCGAAATACTTGAAATACTTGAAATACTTGGAATTGAAATTGAAATTGAAATTAATTCAAGTATTTTGAGTATTTCGAGTATTTCGAGTATTATGAGTATTTCGAGTATTTCGAGTACTTCGAGTACTTCGAGTACTTCGAGTACTTTGAGTACTTCGAGTACTTTAAATACTTGGAGTACTTGGAGTACTTGGAGTACTTGGAGTACTTCGAGTACTTCGAGTACTTCGAGTACTTGGAGTACTTCGAGTACTTGGAGTACTTTAAGTACTCGAAGTACTCCAAGTACTCGAAGTACTCCAAGTAGTCCAAGTACTCGAAGTACTCGAAGTACTCGAAGTACTCCAAGTACTCCAAGTATTTAAAGTACTCGAAGTACTCAAAGTACTCGAAGTACTCGAAGTACTCGAAGTACTTAAAGTACTCGAAATACTCAAAGTACTCGAAGTACTCGAAGTACTCGAAATACTCGAAATACTCATAATACTCGAAATACTCGAAATACTCGAAATACTTGAAATACTTGAAATACTTGGAATTGAAATTGAAATTGAAATTAAAATTGAAATTGAAATTGAAATTAAAATTGAAATTGAAATTAAAATTGAAATTGAAAATTTCTGAATTGACAGACAGACAGACAGACAGACAGTATTGAACTTGTACACGTTGGACGAAATAAATGCCTTTTAGTCGAAAAACCTGTTGGACGAAATGCTTTGTTGTACAAAATGTATATTGGACCAAATACGTGTATCGTATTAAGATATTTTAAATATAGGTACCTGGAAACGAATTCTTCACATGGTTTTAAAATTATTTTAAAAACATTGTAACGGTGGTCACTTCGAACACCTACTATGATAAATTAAAGTATGTCAAAACAATGCATTTTATTCATTTTAGACATCATGTTTCTTAGAGACATTTACAGCTTAAGACCTACACAATCGATATTTAAATAGAAAAAGTGTAAGTTTATTTTTTCAAAACAACCGGGTTTGATTCCCGAGCTGGGTACAGTTTTTTTTCAAATGTATGAATGCAGTTTTTCTTTTTATCAAAATCGGTGACATGCTTCCTAAGAACAAATCTTCGTATGTCTTATAGTTTCAGACATTCCCATACTGACCGATTTGAATGAGCCACCCTGTATATATCTATCAACCTATGGTTAAACCTTAACTTTCGAACGAAAACTCCAAGAACAGCGAGCGCACGTATGTGACCAACTGCACTTTCCTATGCCACCATACAAAATCACGACACCAATTTTCTCCATTTACGTAGCTCCTACGCCGCCATATCAGTAAATTAGGGGTGGTTCCGTAGAAATATTTTTACCGCGCGCCGGACACAATATAAAGGCGCTGTCCCACTGCGGCGCACGGTCACGCTACGCACGTTGACTTAGCTTCACGTTGTATGAAAATGTAAAAATAACGTCTGCTGCAGCCCGCGAACTGGTTACGCATGAATGCGTTGTTGGTACGTCTTTGCTACACGCGTGCACTGAATGGACATTTTACCCACCGAGCTCAATGCTGTGCACGCTATACACGCGACACACGGAAGCGTGCATAACCTGTGTACCTATGGATTTGAACTGCGCTACGCTACAGTTGTACATAGCGAGTCCCCTGCCCCGCGTTCCTTGGCTATGCTTAACGCTTTCCTGGACAGTAGCCCTGATTGTGATTTGATCGCGAATGGATGAAAGGGAATCTTACTTGATTGCTTGCGGTTTTGTAAAAAGATGCATGTATGTAAATGTAATTCTTAATGTACCTTATTTTATTTAATTTAAATTTGAATATATTTAATTATTTATTTAATTATGTGACCGTTTTTTTTCATAAAAAATAGTCATGTATAGTGTGTGCTGCAGCGGAAACATAGACCAACGCTGTCTAGCTAACGGACGCACGCTTTGCACGGGCCGCATTGCGTACCCGTGCAAAGCGTGCGCCGCAGTGGGACAGCGCCTTAACATCCAGTAAGACATGGTAAGACCGCCCGCCAGTAAATGGAGTGGATTTTGCGCTGCCTCGTTAACTGCTGACTTAGGGACCAAGACTTAAGACCTTGCACTCCTTTTTGTTGCTTTTCACTTTGGCCCGCTGGAACACGCTGCAACAACGCTTACAATATAAGTTAAGTTATCCCCGTGTTTTTTTATAGCGTAACTCGCTTCAGGGGTTTCATTTGAACTTTTATTCTGGTACGTTATAAAAATTTAATTAAAAATAATATTCGTTTAGTTTAACTCGTCCGCTGGTTATATAAGTATCCATAGTCAATGGAAATGGAGTTTTTTTAATTACTAGTGGTCGCCCAGTGTTCGAAATTCGACCGTAATTTTATTAAGGCTGCACGGATTGTATCCTAAGCATTGAAAAAATATAAAAGATAGAATGTGAGTTTGAATTGGCATTGACAGATGTCGGCCGCATTAAAGACAAACAATACGTGTGTGTCAAATTCATGGTAGTGTGTGTAGTGTTGTTTTTGTTGGTATAATGTATTTTTTATGCATAATTTAAAAATAAAAATATATTAACATTTGGATAACCTTCTCTATATAAACTATAAGTGTGCGAAATTTCATACTCCTTCGTCCCGCGCAAGTTTCGTAAAAACGGGTACAAAGTTTTTGCTTGTATAGATTGTATAGATATTGTAATCGTAAATATATATTTAGCTCCACAGTTTTTCAGAAAGCACGGTACCGTTTCTTAAACCCATTCAGCATTTAGGGCCACTATTAGATTAGTGGCAGAAATAGAAAAATTAACTATTTGTATTAACCAATAAAGTGCTTATTTCAAGTAGAAAATCTGTTCTAAATAGAACTGTCTTCACTCCAAGTTCTCCTTGGTTTTAACGAAAGCTAGGTAGGCATGTTCTTTTAACGGTTTGAATACTACCTTTACCCTATTAGAATAACGAGATCCTTGTATAGGTGCAAACTATCCAGAGCGACCCATTGGCTGTTCATACTTAAGATTTGGAGGTCCTTCCAGTTTCGGGAGAAGATTGACCCAAAACTCAGTTGGCAGTGAAAATGGGGAGCTACGATAACACTTGAAAGAACTTTGTATAGTATAAATAGACATTATAGACGAAACAAGTATTTTATTTATAAAAAAAAATACTAAAAATAAATTGAAATGAAACCATTTTTACGGATCTACTCGCGTTTATTTTATACGTTCGTTTTAAAAGTAGTTTAGTTTAGTGTAGTCATTTCAATGCGTAGTGTTCGCGTTTAGAAAACATAAATAAAAACAAAATTACAATTAAAATGTTCAAAATAATTTTTAACGCAAATTTTGTTGCGAACAAATTACAAAAACACAAATGTTGAAAAAAATTCCACGAGCAGGATTTGAACCTGCACCCTTCTGACATACCGGGTCAGGTGCTCTTCCAATTGAGCTATCGTGGTTTTAATCAGCCCGCCGAAATTATTCAACACTTTTTACTTTGAAAGCCAAAGGCGACCGTTCAATGTCAACAACTACCGTCACTAACTTCCGATCATAGCACCTGACCCGGTATGTCAGAAGGGTGCAGGTTCAAATCCTGCTAGTGGAAATTTTTTCAACATCTGTGTTTTTGTAAAATTACAATTAATTATATATTTTAAAATTGTACTTATTTCTGTAAGTACTTTCTCTTTGCTGGAAGGAAGCCGCTATTTATATTCTCGGTATTAACCGATCAGGTGAGATAAAAACTGAGTATTAACTCAGTTTTTATCTCACCTGATGATATAACATGTACACATTATAAGCGACGCCATCACCAGAACTTACCAGAACAAATGATTTGAAACATGAACGAATGATAATAAACATGGTAAGAGAGATTACTCTAAAGTTAAAGGCGAAGGGTGAGGCACACTAGCGCCACCAATTAATAATTTGACAATTACTAACGGACCGGATCTTTTTTTAAACATTGCGTACTGTCCGACAACAGGAAAGCATCCATAGTATTTATTTAATAATTGTGCACTACTTTTTGTTGCGTGGTTTATTCACAAAACGGGCTATCGCATTTATTCACAAACAATGGCCACTGTTGGTGTTAGTGAATGAACACAAAACAAGTGCACAATTATTAAATTAGATGTTTGCCTAGTGTCGGAAGGTCCGCAATGTATGAAAAAAAAACAGTTTAGCAGTTATCAAATTAAATCCATTAGCGGCGCTAGTGTGCCTTACCCCTCGTCTTAAATAGCTATATCAGAACAAATGAGTTTGAGACACTGTAATGAGGTTTTCTAAGTTATTGATTTCTGTAGGTAGGTCTATTAAATTTTCATCGTTTACTTTGAGCCGGATTGCCACATTCTAATAGCTTTCGACAGAACTATGTCTGTCGGGTAAACTAGTACGAGTATAAATAATCATTTAAAATAAAGTACATGGTGCGATTTTTAAACCAGTGACTTATTATCACGCTATGATATCAATTACCACTGCTCCTTTATGATTTATTCAAAGTCACTGTTAACAAATTTTTAGTACCGAAAATTCTAGAACGGTATTTCATAGTCATATTTTGTCACTTTTAATTTCGAGATAACCGGTGAGATTCAAAAATCGTCCCCCAGATAGTAAATTACATATAAAAGGAGGCACATATAAAAGATACCTTACAGATAATCATACATACATATTTCTGTAGTTGTGTCTTTTTAAAATAAATAAATAAATAAATACAATAAATCCCGGTGAAGCTGAAAATGCCCAGAGGCAATCAGAAACACTCTAAAAAAACATAAAACTTTATATGTATTAATTTTCTGTGTGTGTTCAAGTGGATTCGAGAACGGTTTAGATTTACAATTGGATCCGGTACGTGGCGCTGCTATAAGAGTCCATCATGGGATACGAGTGTTCTGAAGCGGATGAATGATTTGTTTGTTTTGTTGTCATGGAAACTGTCAAAGCGGCACGAAGGCCGTCTGTCAGCTAGTCATATATGTATAGTCATATAGTCACATAACGCTACACGGCAAGACAGAATCCGAATAAGCAATCTTACCTCAAAACATCGGGACAACAATGCTACTGACATTGATTTTAAGGTGAGAATTTCCCACTTCATTATAAAAGCTATTCCGATACTGAAAGTAAGCCAGTATTTTTTATACGCAGCTAGTGAATTTAAACGTTTCGCTTATTTATTTAGCGGGAACGTGGGGAATGAAAGTGGCTCTGGGTCTGACAGGGAAAATATTTTCTTTCAAGAAAACTAATTAATTACGACATTTAAATTTAACTCGAAGATGTTTGTTACTTTCGAATTGGGAGTGGAGTCTTTCAGTATAAATTTAATTAGTTGTACTTAGGTATCTAATGAATGTGATATTTTTTTTGGTATGTTCTGAATGTATCATTCGTTATACCTTTAGAAATCTAACTTTTGTAATTTATTTTATTTTATATAAAACCACCATTTATTACAAATGTATATACTTAAAATGTACATTAAAAGCACTTGAATAAGCCACTTTATCAGTTGGGACTTGAATCCACAACTTTTGCAATCCATGCTTATCCTATTTGAGTTACCGAGACTTAAGGTTTCCCAGCATATGCTTTTAGCCTAAAGGCTCACTTACGACACGTCCGTCTCTTGTGTATATCGCAACAAATATAAATACAAATATTATATTGTTTAAATATAGAAATACAATTTGTATACATACAACAATTGTTAAAAGAAAATATGTAAAAGAGGGGGGGGGGGGGTTTCAAAAAATAATAGTTGATAAATGTACTCCACATTTGCGACGTTATCAACTATTATTTTCTCTCACTACCGTAAACTCGTCATACAGCGCATGAGTGTTTGTGTGCGGCAGCGAGCGACGGAGACAAAAACTTTGAACTTAAAATTATTAAACACTTTAAAAAGTATTTGTGTCCCATTACTTAATATTATATGAGTAGTATACAATGTACTAGTACCTAAACTAGGCCGAGCCTGTAAATATAGGTACTAGGTAACACCCAACGATCCGTCAATTGGCCAGTGTGTTAGGCAGTACCAAAAAGCCTTCCCGTGTGATCCCTGTCACATAGCTTGAGTCCAGCAGTTGGACGTCTACAGGCTTCTAATGATGACTAAAAAAAGACGCTCAAAACAGTATAGTGTCCAAACGCCGCTGGCCCTCACCAGTCTTACGTAATTATTTCCATAAATCACGTTATATTTTAAGCTCAACTCACAATTAAAGCTTACACGCGTGACGCGCCAAATCCCGCAGTCAGCGCTCCGAATCCCACCTTTTTGCGTCAATAATAAATACGAGTCCACCACAAAGGGAGGATAATTGTTCTATTTGTTGGAGTCCGTTTGAGGAGGGTCGGTGGCCACTCAACCCGTAATTTATTTATTTGGTAAGTGTCAGGGTGACACAAATGTAGGTAACTGTCCCTGGGTCAGCGAGTGATACCCTCTTTTTTATGGGTACGGGAAACCGTTTGGCCTCGCCTCACCTGATGGTATGGTGATAAGGCCAAAGGTCCACCTTTGATGCTACACTGATTTGTCTTTCCTACTTGCGAGGAGAGAACACAAACAAATCAGTAACTTCTTATAACAGCATGTCATCAGGACCTCGATTCAAAATTTTTCCTACGTCTACAGTCGTGCTTTAATAGCATGATTTTGTCTTTAAAACTATGGAGAAAACGCCAGAGTTAGGCCAGTTACGACATCTTTCAAAAAAACTAGCAATCTTACCTATAATTGTCGGAACCCAACCATCTCCCAAAATGTTTGTTATGGTGAAAAAGCTGGTCATTTGGACATACAAAAAATATTTTAAATTCAGGTCTTCCCACATAAATAATAAGGTGTATAGATAAGGCCATAAAAATACTAAAGGCCTTTAAAAGAGAAGTGGAAAGATCAGGCCATAACCCATCACGCTGATTGTTGCTGATTGTAACGACGGCCTTATTACACCAACAATCGAGGCCAACGGTCCCGAACGTATCTTCCGAAGCACGGAGAAGCTCCAGATTATAATAAATCTGATCACCAATCCAGAAATAGGTACACCATACTCAAGGTTAACTTAATTGTCTGACCGTAACCCAAACGGTCACATCTATTTTTAACAATAGATCTTTTCAATATAAAATAATAATAAAAGACATTTCGAATATTGAAACGTCCTCATCTTCTCATACATACGTAATCTTCACACTAAATTATAAATGCGAAAGTTTGTGTGTATGTGTGTAAATTTGTTGCTTCATCACGCTGCAGCGGATGGATGGGTTTGGATAAAATTCGGCATACAGATAGTTTATAACCTGGATTAACACATAGAATACTTATTATCCTGATATTCCGGCGGGAACGGACACCACGGGGGCGAAACTGCGGGCGGCCGCTAGTTAATATATAAGTAGGAACTACTGTTGTTTATTGTTAATTAGTGATTTGAACAATTAGCTACAATAAATTTGGAATGCCGTCTCTATGATGTCTAGATCTAGAACATGTTTTGTACATTTTTGTAGCGTCTGCAATATTTAAACCTTTCACAAATAAATACATATTTTTTTCCTTATTACTCCTAACGCATTTGGCCCTTATCTCACCTGATGTTTAGTGATGATAAGGCCAAAGGTTTGGGCACTTCACCCGGAGTCCTCAACTTATCTATAGCTGTCGGAACACGACAATGCTACTAGCACTAATATTAACGCCAGGCAGGCTTAAAACAAGCCCTACCACCAACCAAACGGAGTACAAGCTTGTAACCACCGCTGGCAATTAAACCCGGGACCTGTAGCTGTGAGACAGGCGGTCATAACCGCTAGACCATAGACGTGGTTAAAATCTATATAGATCCAATCTATTAATAGACATTTTGTTAACCTCCAAAGACATCAAATATAGTTACAGATTCAAATTGCCACCAAACGTTCCTAATTCCGTTTACAGAAATAACTTGTGTTACAAATGACCTATTCGGCGTAGTGGTGAGAACTTTACGCCGAACACTGCGGTCGCCGGTCCCATTCCCATTCCGGACAAACTAATGTGTGTTGCTGAAAGAGGTATTTGTTTCGGGTTTTGGTGCTTGTTTGCAATTTATATACTATTACATACGTGTAAAGGACAATTAATGGGGCCGGTGATGATATTAAAAGAGAATGGGTAAAAAACTTAACGTAAAAAATGTGGGATCAAATTTAAGTAACGCATACCTACTTACTCGAAAGGAGCTCGATGATGCAGTGGTAGATACGTACGGTTGTTGCGATTGCTGAAGTTAAGCAATTTTCACAAAGGCTGATCTTCGGATGGGTGCTCAAAAATGTATCATTTGGAAGGCACGTAAACACTGCCCAGTGTATATTGGTGTACAAGAACGGGCTATAGACCACGCGGGCCCGCGCGTGTTGGTCTATGGCTCTTTCTCTCGGCGCGTTTTCATCTATAGGGAAGGGTCGTGTTCTAGCATTGAGGCCGTGAGCTGGTGATGAGATGATGAACACGTACTTACACATTAATCAGGTTTGTGATCACTCTATTTTTATAGCGTTATTGTATATTTTGGTACTTTTTCATTGACAGTGCTTATTTCAGTAGTTACACGTGTTAGACGTGTTGTATTAAGCCAGTGAACGCATTGAATCGGAACTACTTGCTCACAGTGTTCGGCGCTCGCTCGCTGGGCGTTGGCGGGATGCGGCGTGCGGGCGGGGAAGGGGCGTACGGCACTCGCTGCTTCACTCACGCGCCTAACGCAATCGCTGTACTTATTTATCTAGGAAAATCTTATTAATTAATTAATAAACGTAAATTCTTATAATAAATGGTTTTTTGATTGTGCATATTTTGCGCATATATCGTCTTTTTTAGTGCATATTTGCATACATATTTCAGCATTTTGATAGTGCATATAATCCGACGTCTAGTGATAACCAACCTGCATACGTGCGGCATGTGGGGAGGAAACGGAGTCAATGCAGCACCTACTGTGTGACTGCCATTCCCTGGCAAGGAAAAGAATAGGACTCCTGGGGTCGGCCTATCCGAAACCGGAGGACTTCAGGCTCTTCGCTCTTAAGGACGTTGCCAAGCTTATGGCATCTATCTTTACAGATGAAGAGGAGTGAAAGGATGGGGTCGCACAAAAGATCCCGATGGGTCGAAGTGTTGCTGCGAGAGGGAAACCTTGGCAGGCCCCACTAAGATAAGATAAGATAAGATCACCAACCTGCATTTGACAAGCGTGGTGATTAAGCCAATACTTTTCAATTCTTGATATCAGTATCAGGAGTTTGTTGAGGCACTATTAGGTACCTACTTTTTTTTCAAAATGACTGACCATTATTAATTTTTTGTTAATACTGTAACAAAAATGTCGAAACCATTACTTATACTTTTTATTTCGCAAATACAATCAAAAGATTTGGCTTAAAAATTTAGCACTTAACTTTCAAACTTTCTCTCTAATAGTCCGGCAACTAGTTAGTATAAAAAAACGTCTTGAGATTTTTACTTTCAAATATTATTATACATTATAATTCGCGAAGAAATGCTGGTGCTCCTCTAACTTGAAGAATTAATGCGTTATACAAGTTTCCAGCATCGAAACTTAAAGAGCAGCCCATATTTTCCTTTGTGATCGCTAAAAGTTTTGTGAGCTGCTAAGTAAACGTATTTATTACTAGGAAACGGCAAAGTAGACTGAATAGCGCGAACATTTTACCGAGGTTATGCTACATTCGTATCATTATTTTATTTAAAATCAACATTTTTTTTAAACATTAAATCGTTAGTCACTCAAAAAGTCAGCTTACTATTATGTGAGAAAGGCCTACTTGTTCCCCGATGCCGCATAAAAGAATATTGGTTTGAATGGTTTGCCCTGCATATCTTTATATATAAAAATCTTCTGTGCGTGTGTATATGTTATTGAATTCCTTCTAAACGGCTAGGACCGATTTGGATGAAATTTTCTGTGTGTTTCAAGTGAATTCGAGAATGGTTTAGATTTACAATTGGACCCGGTAGGTGGCGCTGCTATAGGGGTCCATCAAGGGATACGGGTGTTCTTAAGCGGACGAATGATTTGTTTGTTTTGTTGTCTGTCTGTCAAAGCGGTACGAAATCCGCCGGTCAGCTAGTTAATTATAAGTAAGTAAGTAAATAGTCTGTAACTGTGCCACTACTGGGCTAAGGTAATAAATAAATAATAATAAATAAATAAGCGAAACATATAACATAAAGCGAAAGCGCCGAAATAAGTCTTGATATCCAGATCCTTACCGTTGTACGTCCAGATCTGTATCATCCTCCTCTCGACATTGCCATTACTTTGGAGACCACCATTCAGCACGGGTCCATGTTGCCTAGTAACATTCACAATGGCATGGACTGGAATTTTAACAAGGCCGATCAAGCTGCGCTATGTCGTTCTATAGATGATTTAGATTGGAGCTGTGTACTATTACAGTCTCAAGATTTACAATTAGCTTTAGAATCGTTTTACGAGTCTATTTACGGTGTCTTCGACCAACGTCCCAAAAAGTCGTATTAAAAGGAAAATTAAACTGCACCGGACTTGGAAACCAGTTAAGTCCTCGCGCGCCATATGTACGCACGGTCGTACGTAAGGTGGCCCGCTAATTATACCTACAGCGCGGGACGGGTTAAGTGTCAGAAGAGTTATATTCAGTTTTCTAATCTTCGGGCTAGTCTTAAGATACGAATCTCATTGGCGTATGAAAGCTACATTGGTGGCCTGGAGAATAATCTGCGTGGCAACCCTAGAAACTTTTATCGTCACGTAAACAGTTTAAGGTCCTCTGGCGGTCTCTGGTGCTGACGCAGCGAATGCCTTTGCGAAACATTTTTCGGGCATCTACGTTCAGGACAAGGCTACTTTAAAACCAGCACCAGTCACTCTTCCAACAACGTAATTGCATGTAGCTGTTGACGATTTCTTTGTTGCAGACGTGGAAAGTGCCATTAATAGGTTAAAATCCGGTTGGTCCCCGGGACCTGATGGTATACCGCCGGAAGTTCTGGACATGTGCAAAAAAACTATCGCTATTCCTCTTTGCCACTTGATAACCTTATTCTGCTACTTGATGTGTTTCCCTCTACGTGGAAGTTGACTCGAGTAACCCCTATTCCCAAAGGTAGTAACAAGTCGTTAGTTTAGGAGCATCGGCCCATTGCCATTCTTTCAGCGCCTACGAAAGTCTTTGAGATCCTTATCTACAATGCTATTCTCAAGCAAGTCCAGCCATATATTTGTAATCAACAACACGGATTTAGGCCAGGAAGGTCAGTAAATTCAAACTTATTTACCTTGGTGGAATTTATCTTAGAATCTATGGATAAATGAAAGTAAATAGATGATTATTGCAAGGCCTTCGATAGGGTCAATTGTGGAATCCTATTATCAAAACTCGATGCTATTGGTTTCTCTTCCAAGCTTATCAATTTATTTTCCGACTGTTTCAAAGGCCGACAGCAATTTGTACGCCACGGTTGTTATGTATCGCAACCCTATCCAACACCCTCTGGGTTGACCCAGGGATCAATACTTGGGCCCTTGCTCTTCTTATTGATGGTAAACGACGTGGTTGATGTACTTAAATATACAAATTGCCTTCTTTATGCCGACGACCTAAACTTATATGCAGAATTCAGTGACGAGGCAGATTGTGAACGAATACAAGACGATGTTAATGCCTTACTTAAGGGGAGTAACGAGAATGATTTGGGATTTAACTGTGCTAAGTGTTATGTTATGACCTTCAGCCGCAGACGTAATCTCGTTAAACGTAAATATATGTTAGGCAATGACAGCATTGTTCGCACAAATGCTATGAAAGACCTGGGGGTCACATTTGATCCTTCTTTGACTTTTAACCAACACGTTTCCGCTCTCACTCGTAGCTGTTTCAGTCGTTTTGGGTTTGTTTTACGTAACTCGCGCGACTTTCATAATCCTGACGTCATCAAAATCCTTTTTACCAGCCTTGTGCGAAGCTCATTGGAATCGAGTGCATGTAATTGGAATCCGCACGAGGCCAAATATATACTTATGTTAGAAAAGGTCCAGAAAGCTTTTCTTCGCTGCTATTATAAGCGGGTATATGGTTACTATCCCTTAATGTACCCAACAAATTTCTTGCTGGGAATGTTGGGGATGAACTCTCTAAAGGGTAGGTGAGCTCGAATGGAGTTGTCAACTGCTTTGGCGATTTTGCGTCGGGGTGTGGACTCGCTCGAATGTGTTGAGCAGTTGTCTCGCCTGTTTGTGCCTGATAACTATCTGCGTATTCGATCCGGTCGTAAGCATCGACTGTTTGCGCCTCCGCCGGCGCACGGTGTTTTACAAACCCCGATTTTGTCTCATGCCCTTTTTATTGTTAAAATCGTTAGTTTATATAATTCTAAGCACTACATTGAAAATCCGGCATCAATACGACCTTTAGTTTCGACAAAAAAAAATGGAAAGTTTCCCTATATCCGGATCCGGAAAATCACAAAAACATTAATATAAAATAAAATTAACGACTATTTAAAAATTTGATTAAACGTATTGTTTACATTTAAAAAAACAAACATTCTGTCCATTTTTGGAATATGTAATGTTAACAGATTATTAAATAATAATGTTTTTTTCGTATTTCATTTATATTTATTATTTCAAGTATAATGCCATATTAGAGCGAGATATTTTTACAGTATATTCTTCATACGTTATTCTATCAATATTATGAAAACCACTATCTAGTTCCGCGTTATTCAAAATATATTGGTGTTTTTATATTTTGGTTAGGGTTGTCACCTCCGAATATCCGGACTTATATTTATTTTTATCGGTGGTTAAAATGCATGTAAGTAAATGCTTTTTGGTTATTCGCTTTCATTCGGAATAACCAAATTTTCGTCATCTGCATAAAATGAGGTACTGTTTTCATATACATTCACAGGTTTCAGTAGACTAACTGCTAATGCCGGCAACGGATTTTTTTTGCTTTGCGTTTTCTTTTAATTGATGTATAGTCGGAAATGACCGGGTCTGACGATTCTAAAGCTCTGTGAAACAAATCGGATATTGTGGCTTCACGACTGATTTTCCGAGTATGATGTTCTCTATCAAATCGCCAGAATTTGTTTCGTGATTCTGCTGCCTGTTCTGATAACATTCCGACGGGTAGTAATGACGAGTCAATAATTTTAGCACCATGAACTAAAATCTTATGTAGTGTGATTGTCATGGGATGCCACGCATATTTTTCAATGTATTTATACGCCAAGTTTTTACAGAACGCTGCAAATCTTTCAGTATCAATCGGTAAATTACTGGACAATACTGTTGAAATTATATATAAGTGGTCCAAAAGCCACTTGTCAAGATTTAAAATTTCAGCAAGTATTCCGCGATGTTGATCTGAAAACGCGGTCCTGGCCGTGTTTCCGTCGTTTGTAGAGCCTGAAGTAGGACGCACTACATCCACTAAGAGACCCACTTTTTCCCTTATTTCGGATTGAATTTTTTTTTTTCCGCTCTTCTACCAAGCGGCCTTCGTTGGAGTTTTTGTTGACGCTTAATATAAAGTCGAAATTAAGAAATGGTTCTTAATTTCGACTTTATATCCAAGTTTTAGTACAAATTCCAAACATCGAATCCAGAAATGTAAAGGGCTAACCCCGTAAGCCAATAAACTGTCATCTACAATCGGTGTCGAAAAAGCCTTGTCAATATTATTGAATTGCTTGGAAGTCAAATGACAATATGGGCAGCGAAGCTGAGATGGTGTATTCAAAAGCATATTTAAAATCTTGCCGTCTATAGCAGCACAAACCAATTGACAATGAATCTTTATTTTGTGGCCTTTTGATGTTTCCATATGGAAGGGGGTGAGGTTATCTATTTGTTCCTGTATGATTTGTTTTTCGTTTAGTACCAATTCGCTGGATTCTTTTTTGTACTGAATATGAATTGGTCTACAGAAACGATATGACTGCGGCGAAGGGTTCATCCAAAATATGTCCATACTGTTATTCGTTGTAATTTGTAGTGGAACGAAAGTAGTCGCGAACATACTATTTTCGTCCACATCTTTATCTAAAAAGGATTGCTTGTATAAAGACTGACCAGTAGATCCATCAAATCCCCAGTTCCCTATGAAATTGCATTCTATTGTTTGGATGTTTTTATTTTCACAATAGTTGTTGAAAACTTCATCAGTTAATTGAAGTATACGATTCAAAGTATGCTGCAATAACTCTTCAACAGGCACAGATGCTTCAGATTCTGATATTTGGATTCGGTCAGGGTAACACATTTTTTTTGCCTCAAGTAATTTGTAATAAGGGGGGTATATGTCATCTCCACGATTTTTATGGTCCAAACGAAACTCATTATATGTTTGAACAGTTAAATTTCTATCAATGAAGATAGAAAGTGCATTTTCAGGTGTGTATGGCTCGGATGACTGCTGAATTTTGTTCAAAATATCCACTGCTGCAGTTTCTGATGTAAGGCATAAGCTGATTATAGTTTCTAAGCTTTTTGCTGATTGATGGGGTAGAGGGTTATGATTTATTTTAAGTGATTTCACAAAAGCTTGAACTTTCATTGACGTAGGTTTATCTTGTAGAGTGTCCTTAAGTTTCCTTTTTGACCTAGATTGTTGAGCCCTGCTCAAACTTTTAAACTTTTTAGACTCTGGGCTTAGCGTTTCTGTTTCGTCGCTTTCTTTTTTTAGCTGACCACTTATTAGGGTACCACTAAGCCAAATGTCGTGTTTTTTTTTAAAATAAGGCTCATTTCCCTTGCACTGCTTAAGCAAATCGCGAGATTTACTAAGAAATGCTGCTAGTATGCTTTTGAATTGGTTTTTATTGTATGACAATTCAAAATCTGGGCCAAAATAATTAAAAACAACATCGATTCGTTCGTCTACCGGCAAATCCCGAGCGTTTCCTTTGAAAAGATCAAACGCTTTTGAGCGTGTTAACACTTTAATGCCAGACGAACTGCTTTCACAGTCATCTCCTCGAGCATTGGCACTTACTCCCGGAGGTTGAAGAGTGGTGGTTGTGGCGCGATCCACAACTTCACATAATGCCTCTCGCTGACCAACATGAGGGTTGGCGCCCTCATGCCCTCCTTCCATTAAGTCCTCTGGTCGGAGCCCAGAGAGACATCCCTCAGCAGACCGGGTCAGATCCTGCTGAGGCAAGGTGGCATCATGAGTCTTGAACGGCATGATGCCTCGCCCCCGCTTCTCCATGTTACATGTATCGAATTGGAGTTTTAGCTAATGCCTTACGAGGGTGGACTCCTTCCCAAGTCACATGTAGCATTTCACCGAAAAAAATTAATTAAAAATTAAAACCAGTAAGTATTTGACCATAAGTTTAATGTAACACAATTCATCTATTATGAAATGTTTCAACACTTGAATTATTAAAAGAAATCAAGTTATATCCTTAATTATTAAATTTTAAAACTATTAAACTAACAATAAATCAAAACCCCATCCTTTATATTCATCATACTTAAAAACATAAACATCATTTTCTTGAGTTAAAAATCAACTAACTAACCAAAAATTTTCTTTAAGCGTGCCTGTATATTCGTTTGTTTTTCACACTTAAAAAACTGGTACATAACATATTGTTTTTCATTACTGTTAACATGACGTCATAAAATTAAAAGAAAATCAATTGATAGAAGACAAATGTTATGCGTAACTCTTAACGAGATTCTTTGAATAATAATTTTAAACTTTAATAACTTTT
Source organism: Eudonia mercurella (assembly GCA_963082485.1). Lineage (NCBI taxonomy): Eukaryota > Metazoa > Arthropoda > Insecta > Lepidoptera > Crambidae > Eudonia > Eudonia mercurella. The sequence continues at coordinate 12,475,155 of OY720039.1, read as the reverse complement.
GAATAACGCGGAATTAGATAGTGGTTTTCATGATATTGATAGAATAACGTATGAAGAATATACTGTATAAATATCTCGCTCTAATATGGCATTATACTTAAAATAATAAATATAAATGAAATACAAAAAAACCATTATTATTTCATAACCTGTTAACATCACATATTCCAAAAATGGACAGAATGTTTGTTTTTTGGAATGTAAACAATACGTTTAATATTTTTTTAAATAATCGTTAATTTTATTTTATATTCATATTTTTGTGATTTTCCGAACTCGGATATAGGGAAACTTTCCATTTTTTTTTGTCGAAACTAAAGGTCGTATTGGTGCCGGATTTTCACTGTAGTGCTGAGAATGATATAAACTAACGATTTTAATAATAAAAAGGGCATAAGACAAATTTGGGGTTTCTAAAACATTGCCCCGGTCCCTCCATGCTACATGTATTGACATGGAGTTTTGGCATTTGCTTTACGAGGGTGGACTCCTTCTCATGTCACATGTAGCATTTCATCGAAACGTACGTAAGAAGTTGAAAAAACTAATAAAATAAATCTTATTCCGGACACATTAAATATTGGCCAGAAGTGATAACCCTAGGTACAAAAAATCCGGATATAATTTATATTACTTGTAACTTTTGAATAACGCGGTATTAGATATTGAATTTAATACTGCTCATAAAGGCTTGTTTAAGCTATCGTTTAATATAAGAATCACGTTCTAATACGGCGTTATATTAGAACAAAAAAAATAAAACCAAAAATGATAAATAAATTTATATTTCTTGATAGGATCTCAGTAACTCTACAAAAACTTGTCAAAAGGTGTAGTATTGTATGTATATTTAATTGAAATAATCGAAATTCAAATAAAACGTATAGTTATTTTTTTTATTTATTTTTTCTTGGATTTCTGGACCCAGTTATAAGCAAACTTTGAATTTTTTTTCCAGATTATCTATAAGCCATATTAATTTCGGAGTTTTAGTCTGATGTTTCTAATGATAATAACTATTGTTTTCTTCAATAAAACCAAGGTGAGACAAAATGAGGTTCTTTAAAACACTGTGCGGCGCCGTTTCGCACAGTGGCGTGCGAAATCACCGCTGTGTCGCATGCATCAGGCACTTAACGCGCTCCTTGTGGCTTACCCGGATTTTGACGTGTTTGTGGACAGCCTTAAGAATTTTTTAAACAAAATAGATATTTGTTTGTGAACTAGTGCTTAACTATACTTGCTATTTGTGTTTATATACACATAACTATTCATAATTATGTAATTGGGTTACGCCCGTTTAATTATGATAAATAAATGAATATTTATTAAAGTAAACTTATTAGATATCTTATTAGATTACTGGGTGGGTTTTTTATCTATAGTTAGTAGTACCTAAGTAATAGTTTATTGTTTTTATAAGTTTAATTTTAAGTAGTTTTACCGAGTCAATAGCAGTCTGCGGCGTTGTAGCACTCCCGTAGTGCTCGCTACGAAGGGGTGGGGCTAGCGTCGTATCTGTAGCGGCCGTAGCATACAGTGCTACGAACGAACGATCAGCTGACCAATTCTCATATTTATTACGTATGTTGCCGTGAACACACCATCCTAGCTTAGTTTGTGTAATGAACGGCTCCCCTTTAATACAAGTTATTGGCACATTCAAATCACAATTATCCTGATGTTTAGGTAATTCTGACTTAGTATTGTAATTACACAAATTTAATTCATCATAGACGTATTCGATCCGGTTGGCAGAAAAATGCTGTACAGGTTAATCTAAATCGCGTAATTTCCGCGCGCTTATCGTAAAACATTCGCCGTTACAATTTCTAAGACTAAAGTTTAATAGTTCTGTTTCACAAACTTATTCACCGGAGTGCCAGGCGCCATCTGGGCTCTTTTGCCACATGAACAAAAGCACATGGATTATTCTAGTCATAACCCACCAAGTTGGCACAACAGCAGTCAGCCCCATTTGGCAAACCAAATGGGGCTGACTGCTTCACGTGCCTCTTAAGCGTGAAAAAGCTCAAGACATTTAAATTTGGTCACCCGTCCAGCGAGGAATTCGATGGCGCAGTGGTTAACGCGCTTGGTCTGTAATTGTTCTCGCAAAGGCCGGTCATTGGATGCGTGACTAAAAGTTCATCATCTCGAGCTCCTCAGTGTTTTGGAAGACATGTGAAGCCGTTGGTCCCGGTTGCATTAGCAGTGATTAACAACCACCAATCCGCACTGCGCGCGTTTATGGCCCGTTCTTCCTGTGGTGTTTCCACCCATAGGGAAGGCGCGTGCCCCAGGAGTAGGGGCATAAAAAGAGCTGGTGACGATGATGTGATGACCCATCTAGTGACTCGGCATTGCAAAAGTTACTTAACCTGCCAGACCGCAACCAGAACGTACAACGCTGCACCGTCGAGCTCTTCATAATCTATATATTAATACGTGCAGCAAAATCTTTGTACCCCTTTTTACGAAAATTGCGCGGTCGGATGAGTATGAAATTTCGCACACTTATAGTTTATGTAGAGAAAGATTGCAGAATGTAGTTTAAAAAAAAATTATGAATTAAAAATACATTAAATCAATAAAACAAACTTTACACACACTACCATGTATTTAACACACGCATATACTTGTACTCTTTTCAAAAATTTCAAAAATGGAAGAGGAGCGGCCGAAATCTGTCAATGCCAATCCAAACTTACATTCTATCTTTTTAAATTTTTCATTGCTTAGGATACAATCCGTGCAGCCTTAATAAAATTACGGTCGAATTTCTACCACTGGGCGACCACTAGTCATTATTAATTTGCGGTGCAATAGAAATGTTTCTGGATCAGACAGCAATTAAGCGGTCGATAGACGAACGAGTAACTAGGTACTCAGGTTGAATGCGAAAAAATCGCGGTAGAATCCACACAGCTTCGTAAGCCTTCTGTCGTGAACCCTAACACAAGCGTGGCAGTTTTTTGGTTAACAGATTTTTATTAAGGCGAAGGGTAAGGCACACTAGCACCGCTAATGGATTTAATTTGATAACTGCTAAACTGGAATTTTTTTCAAACATTGCGGACCTTCCGACACTAGGCAAACATCTATTATTTAATAATTGTGCACTACTTTTAGGTTTGTTTTTGTATTCATTCGCTCACACCAAAAGTGGCCATTGTTTGTGAATAAATGCGATAGCCCGTACCACGCAACAAAAAGTAGTGTACAATTATTAAATAAATAATAGTATCCATAGGGATGCTTTCCTGTTATCGGACGGTACGCAATGTTAAAAAAAAGATCCGGTCCGTTGTCAAATTATCGAATCGAAATCGAATATCGAAAAATATCGAATTGTCAAATTATCAATTGGTGGCGCTAGTGTGCCTTACCCATCGCCTTAATAAGTTGGTTGTTTTTACTAAGGTGTTCAGAGCGCACAACCTTTAAGCATTTCATGTTACAATGGTAAAAACCTCAGTAATCTTAATAAAGCTTGCGCATCCAATTAAGACTATTCAAGAGAATGTAATACCGTACAAATTCTTCTTCAACGTAAAAAAACGGAATTAAATGTGATTTTCTCCATTCGCATTGCTTCCAACCATCTTTTTTTAAATCAGATTACTGTTCACCGCAGATGGCAAATTTTTGTTTCGTTAAACTCTTCTACGACCTACACATATTTCTATTTTTGCCTCTCATATCCATCTAATACTTCTTGAATTCACTCGTCTTATTTCAAAGCTTCTGGAATCATATTTTTTCTTTTAATTTATGGTTTACTATATTATCAATAGAATTAGATAATAAAAATACATATTTTAGTCTAAAAATTTAGTTATTGGAAAATCTATAGTCAGAATCGTTAACCAATTGAAAATATACATTTAAGCCTACAAATGTTTATTTTTTTTATTTTTTTATTTATTGAGACAATAAACTTATGAACATCGTCACCCAAAAAAATACTCTTTTTAGCCTACATAAAAAGGAAAATCGTCGCAAATCAAAATATCGTTTATCTATGTTTCACTATAGTCAGAAGAGTAAGTCAATAGAAAATATACATTTAGCCTACAAATTTATAGAAATGTAAACAAAGTGGAAACCTTTTTTATTGTCAAATACACAAAAGCGTTGTGAACCGGCAAACGGAATTTAATTTTCGCCAGAAATGCCTAAACGCAATTTGCGTTGAACTCAAACACAAACCAGTGAAAGGTTAGTAGCCACAGGCGATTCTGTGATTATCTCAATTTATACGGTGCCTTGTTTAAACATGTCCGAGTTTGGGAAATCGTGGCGCGAGAAAGTGTGGGTGCCCCAGGGCCACGTGTCGTTATTTCATAATAATGACGAAGAAGACCTTGATCATGAAAATATAACGAGTTTATAACTTAATTTATTAAAAAGTACAAAAACTTTTTTTTATTGCTTCATATTGTCGTAAAGTTATTGTATCATCTCTGTTATTTCTCAAACTACAAAAACTATTGTCCCACTGTTGAACTCAGCCCTTCCCACGTTCACCATCTTATCTAAATAAGTCGCCATAACATCAATGTTTGTAGCATTGTTGTATTACGGCAGCTAGAGATAAGATAGCCATTGCCTCAGTAGTTGAGGATTCCAGCAGGTGAAGTGCGTTTCTACCATTGGTCTTTTCATCACTTAACATCAGGTGAGGTGAAGGTAGGTACTGTGTTAACCCGTACGATATAAAAAAGAAAAAAATTAATAAATTTCTTTTAACGTTTCAATAAAACCGTTTACGGTTATTGAATACGGTTTTATTGAAAATAAAGATTTAAAAAAATTAACCAACCTACGGCATTGATCAGACAAAACAATAAAATCGTTAGGCGTGTGAAATTTCTATCAAGTCAACCGCTATTCACAATAAAACATAATTATTCACGCAGGTTACGTGCGCCCAACGATTTTATTTTTTTGTCTGATCAATGCCCTAGGTTGATGAGGAGAGTGGTGTGATGGCTGGTACCTAGGACTTACCGACTTATTTTTTAGCTTTTAATACATTGTCTACATCATTTTTTAAAATCTTTATTTACTATAAAACCGTTTAAGTTAAAAAATTGTTTAACTAATTTTTTATTTTCAAGTTTTTAGTTTTTAATATTGTTAGATACTTCTCATTCTTTTTAATTCCCTTAGTCAAGACCTTTTATTTGATACCTATATTGAAGGGGTTGTGAAAAGAAAAAAAAAATAACCTGCCATTTTGTTGGCGGCCATATTGGATTTTCATTTATTTTCATAAAGGACTATTCTACTAATCAAGCCTTTTCATTTGATACCCATATTGAGGTAGTGGTGATAATATATATATAACCCGCCATTAAATAACGGCAGCCATCTTGGATTTACAATGATACCGGATGTATTGAATTATATTGTCATCAGAACTAAAGGTGTGTACCAAATTTAAGATCAACCCGTCAACAGGAAGGGGGTCAAATTTCAATTACTAGATTTGACCCAAACAAATAAACAGGGCAAGCAAAATAAAACCGTTTAAAATGGTTTACTAGCGATCAGACTGATTGAAGGAGGTGTTCGTCCAGCAGTAGACGATATGTGTTGAAGAAGAATAGGACCCAGAGTTGATAATTGTTTTACTTGAAAGATAGCAAGCAGAACGCGCTAGTCACTGCGCATTCTAGCTTCTCAGCTAAGATGTTTCTAGCCGTAAACATGTGTAAAAGTAAAGTAATTTAAAAGCCTAAAATTATTGTCCCACTGCTAGGCACCGGCCTCCTTCAAGTATCAAAATCTTTCGTTTCGTCAATACAGAAACTTTTTAGTAACTGTCGAAACAAAAATGCTTTTTGTAATAGAAATTGTATGGAAATGGTAAACTATGACGTCACTATAATTGTGTTCCGTCAAACACTTTTTAGGTTACAGATATCCATGATTAGGTCAAGAACTGTCACGTGATGTCATTTATGCGTGTACCCCCCTATTCATAAAAACTATTTAAGCATTAATTTTAGTTAATCATTGTTTTGTCTCTTTTTCTCAAATTCAAAATGACGTTTGTGTGACGTTGACAAAACAATATTTAACTAAATAATGCTTACATAGATGCTTCTTGGCGGGAAAGTGAAGAGTCATGTCTGCGGTTTTGTTTTATTTTTGAAAATTTGTGTTATATCGAATATTAATGTGAAATAATGGTGGATTATTAACCGTTAAGTGTTCGTGAGTGTGCATGAGTGTTGGCAAATGTAACAAAACAGTGCAACGTCACTTTTCAAATTCTCTCAAGAAGTCCACCCGAAGACTTGTAAAGGCCCACATCTTTACTGATATATTCGAGGGGTTGGGGGTATATCATTTCCCACTTCTCATTTCTATTATCGTTCATCATCATCATACAGAAAAGAAATATTATTTATTATTTAGTTACCTACTTGTTAGAAAAATTACTTTGACACTGGCTAAATGTGCCAATCGCACGAAGCTATCAACAAAAAGAAAAAAAAATGCTTATATAGTTTTTAGGGGGTTAATGTTCTGGAATTAATTATTATTGTTTTCACCTTTCATATTTGATGGGTATGTATTTGTAGGTAAGTACTAGGTAAGCCTGAACGCTATATTCTATAGCTTGAGTCCGATCCAGTTTATACTCCATTTCTATCTGCAAACCGTTTGGTAAACAGTGCACACCAAGAACAATCCGAGTAATCTCAGCAGACATAAGTTACGGCTTATGTGAAGGTGAATACGATAACATCTCAGCTTTGTTGCTGTCTCGACGTGTGTTATTCGGGACTTGGACGAATGTGGGTGGGTCGTGTCTCGCATGTAAATAGTTTCTAAGCAAATCAAGTTATTTGAGCAGCCAATTTCGTCTGCCGTTTCTTTTTCAGTCTTTTTGATGAACATTATACCTACAGCCCCAAACAGGTCGTCTTGAAACCAAGTCTCCTTTCAACATTACGAAACGTTATGTTTATCAAAACTTTCTAGTTGTTAAGGGGGTGCAGCGCGGACGCAAAACTGCGAGTTTCAAGTTTCTTTATGATAGCCAGCGAGCGGCGCGTGGCAGTGGGGTGACAACGGCGCACGACTACGAATACGCACGCACCCTAATATCTGTACAGAGTAGGCTGGTGATTTAATTAGAGCAATGTTTACTTTCGTAAAATCATAGGCATTTGGGTAAAAAATAACAAAAGTCTTAATATTTTCATATTCATATTTTTTATTGAAAAATAAGACAACAGTGGCCTGCGGAATATCAATACAAACATTTTGATGTCGGATCATTGTTTCATTTGTGCTATATTTACAAAGTTTCTGAAGAAATAAGTTTTTAGATATCATTACTTTTACGTATTGTAGTTTCTGGGTATTTGTTTCAAATTCCAAGACAACCATGGCCTTGTGAAAGGATCAAGCTAACCTACACTAGTCCTTTTAATGTATAAGACCTATTCAGCGCCTAGCACCAGTGACTTAAAAACATGTAAATTTTCGAAATTCCGCGCGGCACCCCCTTAAGTTGTATCAGTTTCAAGTTGTACATAGGGCAGTGGTACCAATGTGTTCGACAGGAACCAGTGACCGACACGTTTCCCTTTTATAAAAATACGGGTCAGTAACGGATTTTTGACTTTAGCACTTTTAGCACTTCAGTATTTCACTTTTGTACTCGTTTCATACTAATATTACTGTTAAACAATTAAATTATTTGCCTTTCACAACACTCCTTTTCACAGCGCTATCCTTCCTTTATGGTAGAACTTTGTTTCCGCTCTCTCTGGTCGATGGTCGATACCATTCGTTGTGCTCTAAATGTACTTGCATTTGTGTAACAATTTAAATAAATATATTTCCACAAGTACTAATTGCGTGCCACTTCATAACCGTCCAATAATTACAAAGCTGAAGAGTTTGTTTGTTTGGTTGAACCCGCTAATCTCAGGAACTACTGGTTCGAACTGAAAAATTACTTTTGTATTGAATAGTCCATTGCAAAAGAAAAAATAAAAAGTACACCCGTGCGAAGCCGGGGCGGGCCGCTAGTTTTTAGAATAAAGTGTAATTAAGTAAATTATTAAGTAAATGTATAGAGGTAAGCATTATTTGTAATTCTGGGCTCTTGAAAATTTTTAATTATAAACATATTAAAATAAATATTGTATGATTTGGTAACGACATACTTTTTTTTTTAAATGTCGTTACTTCTATTAAAGCTGTGGGAGTTTTTTGCGCCCATTCTTCTCCACAGCTAAAAAATAGACGTCCTGAATAGATTACCTGGGTAGTACCTAGGTAAAAAATGTATGGACGATTCAACAGCACTTTTCGTAAGTTTATTTAAATAAAAAAAATTGACTTTGACTTTGACTTTAGCAAACAATTGAATACAGACCACCTTCCTAGCGGTCATACAGTGATATTTTAATGTGACTTTAATATGTTTTGGCGACGAAAATTGTGTCAAGCACTGGATTAGTGTACACTGCACTGCAAATTGTGGCAAGCACTGGATTGGCACCACTACGATAGGTTACTTTTATTTAGTCTGTGTCGGTTCTGTTTGTGATTAATCTATATATTATTACGTGAAGCAAAAACTTTGTACCCGTCTTTACGAAAATTGCGGAGGAGTATGAAATTTCGCACACTTAAGTATAGTTTATATAGAGAAAGTTATCCTAATGTTAATATTTTTTTTAAATTATGCATAAAAATACATTAAATTAACAAAAACAACACTACACACACCACCATGTATTTGACACACACGTATTGTTTGTCTCTAATGCGGCCGACATCTGTCAATGCCAATCCAAACTCACATTCTGTCTTTTTTAATTTTTCATTGCTTAGGATACAATCCTGCACGGATGCCTTAATAAAATTACGGTCGAATTTCGACCACTGGGCGACCACTAGTAGTCTTAAATAGTTGCACAGCCAATGTGGATCTTTGATTTCTAAAAATTATTAGTAATGAATCGAAAAGGCTTTGAATAAAATATTTCGAAAAAATCCCTATTTTTAATTTTTGTGGCAAAATAACTTGTTAAGTAGTCATTTTGTTTGTCAGAGTCAAAGACAAAGTTGAACATAGACGCTTTGTGATTATTTTCATAAATCATATTGTGAGCTCAGCTGTCACGTAACTAACCAATGTCCATTTCTAGATTTATGATAAAACAAAAATGTCAAGCTAAATAAAGAAGTATCTAACACCAAGTTTCGGGTTAGCGACTGTACAATAATATAATTTGTAGCGTAACATTCACAACGATCGTCCACATTTCGATACGATGATGTTCCATTCATGAAACTGAACAACTTTGTCTATAAACTTGAACAAGAAAGCCATTCTATGCTAAGTCTATCCGCCGATCCCTCCTAATAATAGGGTTCAAAATTGTTTGAAGTACTTTAACCTAAGTACTATGTTTCTATGAGTAAATATTCAGTTCCAAAATGGAAAGTTGTATGCTAATTTAAAAGTAAATTTCGCCACTGAATCCAGAGTCACTCTGTATTAGGTATGACCAATAGCGTTATTACTCGGATTAGCTATAGTGTACCGATATAAATAAGAAATTTAAATCACCATATTATCAACTGCTTGTGGTAATAATAGAATTGGATGAACTTATTACGTAAATCGGACGAATTATATGTATGGCTATGATTGAATTAAAGGGTTTGTGGGTCTCCTTGCAATCACTGAGCTATAGACAGGTCACTAATCTGTCACCTACATGAATGATAAACTTTTGTACCTATGTAGCTTAGCAAAAAATTATTTATCAAGAAATATAAATAAAAAATTATCTCTGTCTTAAAACTACAGAAATATTTATCGATAATCACATCACCAGCTCAAAATCTTAAAAGCTGGTGCCCCAGCAGAAGGAACCCCAACACCTTTCGTTTAACCTAACGGTTGGTAGAGGGTATCACTATAAAATTTCTGGCTGATCATCCTGAATGTGATGTGTATGCGGATGGATGGAAGGAGACATATAATAGGTATACAATGTTTTGCGAGAACGATGAGTGTGAGACTACCTGTTTGTGATTTGTTACTTGTTCCTGTCTGTTATTGTTATTGTTATTTGTATTTTTGTTATTTCTTTTATTATCCTTTGTACTATTTACTGTAATTGGTGTTATCCGTTGTAATAAGTAACAAACAAATAGCAGGGTTGTTCATGTGGGAAGGCCAGAGCCTAGCAGTGGGGCATTTATAGGCTGATGATGATGAGGATGATGATGATGATGATGATGATGATGGTCAGAAGTTATTAAGTTAGAAATTGACTGCTACAAAATACAGACGCAATAGAAATTCAATGTTTTTTAATGTTAAAAGGAGGCAAACGAGCAGGCGGGTCACCTGATGGAAAGTAAACACCGCCGCCCATGGACATCCGCAAAACCAGAGGAATCGCATATGCGTTGCCGGCCTTCAGGAAGGAATTGGATCTTAAGGAGGGAGTAGGAATTGGGAGGGGGGAGGGGTGAGAGATGGGCCTCCGGTACTTTCACTCACCGGACGAAATACAATAGCAACGAGTGCCATTGTTTCACGCCGATATTCTGTGAGTGGGTGGTATTACGCCGGGCGAGCCGGCCCATTTTGTGCTGCAACGCAGCGTGGCTCTACCAGTCAGAAAATGTTTGTCGATCACATGACACTTATTTTTCTTTTTTTTGTACTTAGCTTGGCAAATGACTTCATTTCACCTGATGTTAAGTGAAAATGGAGTCCGGATGCGAAGACAACTGTTACTGGTGCAGCGTAAAAACAAACAGCATTAGTTACCCTCACTCTGCCGGCCCACAAGGTGCCTTTTCACGCCTCGTTTGATGGACTTCATATCATAGGAAGGAGGAAAACGTGTGTTGGTAGTCTATTTCATCTTTTGGACGTGCGACAAAGAAACGAGTCACGAAATTTCTTTGTGCGTGATGGAGTATTTGAAACAGCGAAGCGGTGACTCCGGAGAGCAGCACGCGTACTCCTATGAAGAAAGGGAGAAGGTGGGATGAGGCCAAAGATCTCTTTAGAGCACTCGCCATGGTATAAGGCTTAAGGCTTGGCTTAAGGCCTTAAACAAATGAAGATCTTTGCTTGTTTTCAACGTTCAAAGTTTTTATATTACAAATACTAATCATCAATATGCGAGCTTTATTATTCCATCACTTAGGATAGAGAAATTTCACTAACTATACTTTAATCATAATAATTAATTTGATGGATTTCTCGACGAAGGAATTTGCTACCCAAAAACAAAGAAATGCTCCGTACAAAACCCCGGCTGACAACTCCGTTATTGTGAATTATAAATGGTGCTCTCGCAGATTTTTGTCGTTTTCCTTATAAACTCCGAAGGGACATCATAATTAATAGACGCGACGTCCCATCATTCCTTTCGCGCCATTTATTTGGCAATATTTTGACAAATTTTTCAATAGATTATTTTATTTTTTATGTCGCTTTTATCAAGTCTAAATTAATATTTCCAATTTCTTCTATCAATGGACACCATTCATTTTATGAAATATAATCGGATTCAGTTGATGAATTGAAGTGATAGACATGAATGGTACAGTTAGCAAAAAAGTAGTTCAAATAAAAATTTTGAAATGATATAAAAACTGAAGCACAGATTTTGTTGTGTGAACTAAAATGATAACTGCTTACAATGTGAATGTAATTGAAATGACTTAAGTTAATATGTGACTTGTCATGGTTTTAGTTATTTATCGTAGTATTTATGCCGATTGCATCAAAAATTGGGTGACCAAAAATGTATCATCTCGAGCTTCCCCGTCCTTCGGAAGGCACGTAAAGCCGTTGGTCCCGGCTGCATTAACAGTCGTTAATAACCAATCCGAACTGAGCCCGCATGGTGGTCTATGACCCGTTCTCCCTATCCATCCATAGGGAAAGCTCGTGCCTCAGCAGTGGGGACAAAAAAATGACCTGATGATGATGAAGTAACTTACGTAAGTTAATTTAAAAAAATATAACATAAAAAACGAAATTCTTATTCGTATCCTATTTAAAAACAGAAGAAACCCTAATCATGCTATTACGTGGGCAGGTAAATAGCCGCCCCTGCAATTTTATGCGATGATAAGTAAATTAACATATAAATTGTCTTTGGTCTTGCATTTGCATCACAAAGACTGCTCAAGGTGCCACGTCCGGGTCGCGAAAACAAACGTTACCATGTCAGGAACCCACACAACCTGTTTAGCGTTAATAAAACTAAACTAATTTTGTGAATTGGAATTTAGTTCCACCTACTAATCGGTAGATGGCGTTGTTCATTTTCTGAATCGCGTTTTCATATTTTTTGTGGGTTACATTAAGTGTTACTATTATCCTAGCTTTAAGATTCGCCCTGGTCGTTCCGCTCTCGATTCCGATCCGAATGCCTCTGCGAATCTAGTAGGGTACTGGGTCACGCTTGCGTGATGCTATCCCTTCTAGAAACACTGAGATTACGATCACCACGGCTTGAGTAATCTTTTAAGTTTCTCGCCATCCACAAAATACCGGATACGACGAGAAACAGCAATCTCTCTTTTTTAAATGGTTTAAGTATTGCTCCAACGCTTTATTTATTCCTTCATCTTCGAGAATGCCGGTTGCATGCCTTAATAAATAAATAAAATTATAGGACTGAATGAAATATATATTATTTACGCACCTTTAAAACGTTATACGGCATCGGATATTAAGTTGTGATTTGGACCTATAAGACATCATCATATATTTTTTTTTAATATTAGAGAGCAGGCGGGTCACCTGATGGGAAGCAATCACCGCCGCTCATGGACACCCCGCAAGACCATAGGAGTCGCAGATGCGTTGCCGGCCTTTAAAGACGGAATAGGAAGGAATAGGAATAGGAATATACTCCTGCCCCCACCTTGACGCTCAAGACGTGCTTGTATAACAAAGACGCTTGAGATTTCTAATGTCAATACTAAAGTTAGTTAGGAGGAAGTCCTCCTAAATTCATTTACGGTCAGAGCAGCGTAGCTATGGAACAGGCTTCCTACAGACATCCAGGATAGTTCGTCCATTACATCCTTTAAAAAGAAAGTCAAGGATCACTTTCTGTCATTTATGTCATCGCAATGAAGCCATGATAGACACTATGTTATATTTATATTTATTATTATTATATGTAGGTACATGTTCATATTTATGAAGTATTATTATGTATGTTTATGTAGTTGTAAGAATATCGTAGTATGTGTATTGTATGTATGTACCTAATATTGTTATTCATAGTTGAGATATTTTTGTTTGCACTTTTGTCGCTTCCTTTTAAACACGATGCTCCCATTCCACCTTAGGTTGGCTGGAAGAGATCTCTTTTAAAGATAAGTCCACCTTTGCTCACCATAGTTTGTAAACTATTCTCTGTGTGTGTTTATGTGCAATAAAGAATATATATATATAGGCTCGTTTCTTGAAGATCCCTAAGTCGTAATGGTCCGGGAATACCGCCGCTAAGAGCTGGTTCCACACAATGTAGGTCGTGGTAAAAAATTAGAATTATTAATTATTGCCTAAAAAGTATAACACCGATCCATGAATAAAGTCAAAGTCAAAGTAAAATATTTTTTATTCGAATACACTTAAGAAGTGTTTTTGAATCGTCCAAACAATTTTTACCTACTACCCATTCAGGACCTCTATTTTTTAGCTGTAATTTTTAAGTTAACAGACTGTGTGGCTATCAAGCTATCGCCATTGTATCTTAAGTTCGTAGCAATAATAGCAATCTTAGTAACATTGTTGCGTTCCGACAATTATATTGTACTTTGTAGATATCCAGTTCCATGATGTAGAGAGTCGGGTTAAGTGCATTTGGTATGATTGTCACTTACCTTAGATAAGATGAAGACTGTGCTATATTGGATAATATAAAAACGACGGCAGAAGAGATTTTATAAGAAAAATAAGATTCTTGGAATTAATTACCATACGATTAAATTAAACTGAATTAAATTAAATTAATTAAATTAACCCGGTATGTCAGAAGGGTGCAGGTTCAAATCCTGCTCGTGGAAATTTTTTCAACATTTGTGTTTTTGTAAATTAAATTACTTAAATTAAACACATAACATAACAAGTTCAGTGGTCATCTATCATTTTATTTTATTTTCTTATTTCGAGCGTCCATGTAAACCAACTACACGACTAGCACGTACACACAAACACACAAACACACATACACGTACACGGTACGTTATCATGCGGCTAATTTTGTTTTAATTTGTTATTTTATTGATTGGTAAAGAAAAAATAACTACCTGCATTAATATTGTTAATATTATTAAGTAGCATAGTGTGTTTCATTAATTGGCTTATGTTTAGGTAAAATTTAATTTCTGTATTTTCTGTACCATTAAAGCTTTTGAAACATTGTTCAAAAATAAATAAATAAAAGAGAATAACTTTTGTTTATCTCACTACCAAACTTTACATATCCAATATTTGGTACAATGTTCAAGGTGATGACAAACAAATAAAGTAACGAGTTGACGACAGTGGGTACAGTTAGCAAAAAACTTGACAGGCACTTAATTTTTTTTTGATGGATGTCTAATATAATTGCTACTTTTCACGGGGTACGAAACTGATACTACCTACTGTTAACAATTATTATATTAATAAACTAAAATAAAAAAAAAAATGTTTTCATTGAATTTTCAGTTTCCAGTTACACAAAAGTCCTACCTGTTTCTCGCTGCCGCATTACATATTGATTGTAAATTTTTATCGTTTCATGTCCCATCTGAGGCAAGTATTTTTTTTCAAGGACTCACTACACGATTTTCGATTTCGATATGAATAATAGCATTGTAAATGGAAAAGAACAATTGACAATCACAAAAAGACTGTGTAAAAAAATTCCACGAGTGGGATTCGAACCCGGCTCGTGGACCCATCGTGGGCTCATATGCTAGCATAGTTGGTAGTGCCTGACCCTGCTGACCTGACCCGGCATATCATGGGGTACGGGTTCGAATCCCGCTCGTAATTTTTTTTTTAAACTTTGTCTTTTTTGTACCTAATTTATTCGCAACAAAATTTGCGTAAAATTATATAGAACCATAATCATATTTAACAACAAATTGAATTTTCCAATGAAAGGTTTAAAAAAAAGTCCAAATGAAAGACATAAAATAGTTATAAATCATTTGTTTAATGTTAATATGTACAGTTACAATGTTCATGGCAGGTAATTTACAAATAAGTTAAAGTAATCCCTACCTACTTGCATATTTATCGGGCTATTTGAAGGTCACCCGGGTATTTACATAACATTTTCCCTAAAACTAAATAACGCTTATGAAACAACTTAATTTATCGAAGTACAGAGATGAAACGTTATAAGATTGATAGTCTTATAGAATAAAACGCACTCGTTTTGAATTCTAAGAGGCCTAAGAAAGCAACATGCGTAATTAGTAGTTTATTAACATTATACAGATACGTAACTGGTAGCAAAATTAATGATAAAAACAAAATTATGTACATTATTATAATTATATAAACATAAGGAGTTATTGTGATCAAATAATTAAATACAGCTTGGTTGTTAAGCCAATTGTTGTTTGGAAACCGATTTTTAAACCGGTGACAATTATTCTCACATTTATAAACACCCACTCGTAATTGAAGTCACCGCTGAACATTAGGACACTGGAAATTCTCGAACGGTTAGTACCTAAATCAACAAATAGTAAAAAAGTAAAACTATTATAAATAATTGTGTATTTTATGTCACTTTTAACTTTAAGATCATCTATGAGTTTAAAAAATCGCACCCTGATCCTTGTAAAATGAAATCTGTAAAAATGTTAACTGATAGCATGAAATGAAGCTCATCATCGCTTTCAATTAGTAGGGGACCTGGCCTGGTGTGCCAGTTAAAGGTGATGTTCAATACCCAATTTTTGTATTATTTTAATGTATTAATTATATTAATTATTGTTTTTAAATATTATGATTAAGTTGAGGCTAAATATAATAAATACAACAGAAACATTTACGAAATAATGTTTATATGCAAAGGTGTGTTTTGTTAGAGATGTTTATTTTATTGAAACAGTTACTTATCCATGTCATTCCACCAATAGTCATAAATTAAAACAGTTTTCTAGAACTTACAATTCTAGGTTTTATGTTAAGTTTTCTATCATTACAAAATAACTATTTGTATAAATATTTACAACATTTTAAATCTATTTATATACAAATTTATTTGATATGCTTTTTATGATTGTTTTAATGTAGAAATAATGGTTTATATAATTTCGTTGGCCGAGAAACGTAAAAGAAAAGCTATGTAGTTATAAAGTAATTTTACTGGCATTTACAATTATTTTTAATTCAAAATTCGGAAAAACATCAAAGTATCAATAAAGTCAAGCTATATAGTTTACAGAGTTCTCTATTTAATGTTCCGTACAAACTGTTAAATCCACAGAATTTTATTTGCTTGGAATTAGGCATTTTCGGTAAAACCAACAGTAAAAATATTATGTTTCTTTATATTAATTATAACATTAATATTTACACACACCATGCTTCATAATTTACATAATATTGCATTGAAAAATAATATGTTATTATAGTAAAATAAAACAAAACATTATACATTTTACACTAAATTGACAATGTATCACTAAACATGTTAAAAACTTATCATCTTGTGACATGTGACGACAATTGATTAATTTCTTTTCTAAGTACAGTTAATTGAAGAACTTGAAAGCTACTAATAACAATGTATTTTAAGTATGGCAACATTGAAATTAACGCAATAGTGGGGAGAGTGTAGGGTCGGCTGCGACATCCCGAAGATTCGGCAGTTGGTAGCCAGTTGTTGTCTAGTACGGACTGCTCGATGACGTTTTGCATCGTATCTATAAAAGAAGATTCGTTATTTATTGAGCTATGGTGTTTCAATTGTTTATGATAAAACCCACTGACGGGTGAGTTATTCTAACTTGAAAAACACAAATCCCAAAATAATTTACTCAATTAATGTTTTCAAATTGAAAATACTGAAGTATGATATTATTATCCCCATTACAATATAAGTATAAAAGCATTAATTTGAGCAAAATTGATTTGAGAAGAAATTATTTAAAATACGTTTATTAAAAATAAATTAATTTTATAATGTTTATAATAATAGATTTAGACATAAATAACTTCAGAAGTTTTATGTTAGATATTGCAGGCACAAAAATAATTGTGTAAATTTATTATTACTCATATAGTTTATTCGAAGTTAAAAATATAGTTTGTTGACTCTTTAACAGGTTGAGTCTGTTTAAATATTTCAATGGTTTTCAATCTATCTCAACCGTGAAAATTTCAAAGTGAGGTAGGAAAAGCATCCCTGCCACTGACTGTTAAACAGTGAATTCGTCCATAAAGTAGCTACATCTCTTACCGTACGTTGTAACGTCTGGTGTGTAAAACTTTTGCTCAGCTGGTTGCAGTGGTACCACGAATCCTACAAAAATTTAACTTTATTCGAGAAGCACATTTTTTCTGAATTCTAAAAATAAAACAAAAATGTAGGTATTCATTTTTTTATGAATTATTGTTCATAAAATATTATTATTACAAATTATTATATATTATTATAAATACTCCTGGTAACCCACTCGGAAAGCTAATACGGTACGCCTGTTTTTAGGTACCTATGGGTTCACGTCAGAAGTTTTCCAAAGCTATGGGCGTTGAACTATGATTTCTGACATTCATCCCAAGCATCTATCTCTTCGGCTACAACACATTGCAAAGTAACTTACAAACTTTGCCACGTCCCGTAATTTTGAATTTAATTTCAGTTTATTGTTAAATGTCATCATAACATACTAAACTTAACCCTTTCTTTGACTTTAAGTTTAAAATTAATTCTGTTTTAATTGAAATGAAATAAAAATACTTTATTCAACTCAAGTTCGTAAAACGACGGCTGTAATTATAAGTAAATGTATTACTTAGTACACAAATAATTTCTTCTATTGTTGTGCTCGTCTGTAACCAGGCTCTGATTTAGTGAAAAGTCCCATTCTCACACTGTGGTTTGCAAAAAAACAGTGTTCCTTTTTTTGTTAAACATATGTATTGTTTTGTTTATAAATAAAAATAAAAATAAATATCAAACCCGCTCGGCCCCGCCGTTGCTCTGAGGGGGACGGGAGCTGTCAAGCGAAATTGGCTTGGATTTGGATTTGGACTTTGGACGTTATGAAATTACCTTTCTAATAACGTCTAAATCGTTCGAATTGAGTGAGTGTACGCGCGCGATTGAGTGAGGATAAAGAATTGCACCTCCCTGTGTGGTGCCGGGGATAAAGAATTGCACCACCCCATATCTTCCCGAGGGTGTCGTAAAAGCCGACTAAGGGACCATTCCAGAGGATGGGCAGCAGCATCTCTCTGAGGTTACTCTTAACCAACTGCGATCGCCAACCCGCCTGCCAAGCGTGGCGATTACGGCAAATACCCCTCATGGAGATCCGTGGGGGAGGCCTTTGTCCAGCAGTGGACGTCTTTTGGCTGAGATGATGACGCGTTACTTTTTACTCGCGTTCTTTGAATGTCAATCAATGACATTCAAAGAGTGAAAAAAGCCGAGCTAAATTATTATATTTTCTATGGAAAGTGCACTAAAAAGTATACACGATTGTTTGTTATTTATCATAGCTCTAACCTATTATTATATTTTTATAGACTGTAAAGCATTTTTTTTAATGCAGTGTTTCTAGCAAATGACCCACTGCCGCGCAGCATTTTAACGAGCAACATTTTATTCCCGTCTAATAAATTTATAGTTTGTGGTATCTTTATTCTTATTTCTTTGTATTGGAAATTTATTCCAGATTCTGGAATAAAAAACAGAATGAGGATTAGGAGACGAATAAATGAACAGGGACGTTTTTTCTGAACTCAGAGGGGCGCGGGTCGCATGAGGAACGCGCTCCTGACGGGTGAATTAAATAAAGCTTGGGTTACGTATGAGAAATCTTGCTTCCATCCAATATAGGAATAAAGTAATATAGTATATATAGTAATTATAGTTCTGTTAAACCACTGACGTGAACCTTAACCTTACACGGGCATATTATAAAAAAATAAAATATATGTTTCCCACACTCACACCAATTATCTAGCCTCAACAAGAGCTTCCTTAAGAAACTCGATAAAATGGTTAACTAGAGAACGGATAAACATACTTAATATACTTAAATACATACTTATTATACATAGGAAACACCCAGACCCGAAACAATTTAGAAAAACAGGTATTTCTAAATTGACCCGACCGGGGATCGAACCCGGGACCTCAGAGATGGCGACACCATGAAAACCGGTGTGCAAGCCACTCGACCAAGAAGGTCGTCATTTTAGCTTTTTAAGTGGATTAGGACTGTAAATAAAATGTTAATCGCATTATTAATAGTCGTAAAAATACACTGGACTGCAAAGAAAAAGGGTCGATTAGAAAATTTTTAATATATTCAAAAGTACCCGACCTATTTTTATGAAATAAAAACTAGATTTATGAATTAATGTGCTTAAATGAAAATAAAAATTATGAATTCAAGCTTTTTATTTTTTAAATAAATAAAAATGCGTAGTTTTTTTCCAGTATTTTCGTAAATGTGGATTGGTTACAGATGTCCCGTTTTCACGCATCTTAGTACTTTGTGTTGCCTCTGAGAGCTCGCAATACTGCTGTTATGCGATTTGGCATACTTTCTACTAGGTTTTTGAGACGATGCTGCAGAATATTCTGCCATTCCTCTATTAGAGCTTCTTTCATTGCACGTAGCGTGATTGGCGGCGGATTCCGCTTTTGAAGATATTGAAGATTTTCTAACCGGCCATTTTATTTATGGTCCAGTGTATATAGAACAATTATTTTAATTTAGAATAATTATTATTAACGGGATTACTACCACGTTTTTTATTGTCTGTGAGTATCTGATATTAGGGCACAGTTGCATGCGCCATGATCGCAGGTGTACTGAAGTTATTGCGGGTAGGTGTTTATGAGCAGACAAATCGATCTACCCTCTTCCTGGTTATAATCCCGTTAATAATAATAATTCTAATGTTAGTGAACATAAGTTATGATTATTTTAAATATTGTGAACAACATAAAATTACAATATTTAAAAATATCTCATATTATAAATTGTAATTATCGTTTAAAAATATCTCTTAGCACTTACGAGGTGGGAAATATTCCGTGGTCGTTGGCGGTGGAGTCGTCGTTGTAGTTGTCGTTGTAGTGGTCGTTGTTGTGGTCGTTGTTGTTGATGTGGTCGTCGTTATTTTGATTTCTGTTGTATAGAAATAATTTTCATCAAATTTTCATCATCTTTCACCTTGATAATATATATACAACTAAGGCAACGGTAAAAAACACAAAAGTATTTTTTGGTGGGGCTTAACTTTTTGACTGCTACAGTCGGCTATAATCAACAAGCGACAGCGTGCCTTTACGCCAACGACGGCAATAATCGACAATAATAACTATGGTTTACAAAAACACAAAATTAAGATATTTTAACATTTTCGAATTCCGATTCTTTTTGCAAGATTTTTTTTACTCTAAATTTAATGCTTAGCGTACAAGGCACGGCGACGCATTACTTATGCAGTGGCGGCCAAAATAAATTGTATTTTATTAATTATTTTATTTTATTATAATTATTTTAATATTAGAGTATTTTCTTAAATATATACTAGAATTAAGAAAATACTTTTTATGAACTTACGACTTTTCTGTCAAACGCATACGGACCAACAAATATACATTAATTATGTTACTTACTAATAATTAGCGACTTACCATAGAGTCTTATTGTCCCTTCAGCCTTTCCAATAGTGTTTGTGGAGACACACGTGTAAGTGCCGGAGTCTTCAGTGTTGAAGTCTGTTATAGTCAACGCTATTCGGGTTTGGTACACAAAAAGCCGCTCCTCTGTTATATCGTATTTTTCTCTGTAACAAAACATAGTATTATTTATTTTTAATTTAAGAATGAAATACAAGTTTTAAAACTTATACAACGCATGACATTATTTTTTATGCTGAAGACTGAAAAGAAAAAAGTTCGAAACGGCGAAATTTTTCCTATTCAGTCTCTTCAACTTTACAACTTTTTTTGTCTCATAATTCATTTGCAATATTAACATGCTACTGACAACTATAATTAATCAGGCGCGTCCCGTTGTACGCAAAAAGAGTTTTTTATTGAAACCACTAAGCCTCAGCTTCCCTGTATCGACGTATAAAAAAGTCTAAACTTAACCATTTACAAAGATTTGTATTATAGTGGCGCGTCACTTTTTTTGTGAATTTTGTTCGTACCAAATAAATAACTAAATATAAAGCATAATCCATTCCATTTTGTACTAACCCCGCAAGTATCATTTCTTCACCCCCTTTCAGCCAGTAGTTGATGGAATGAGGGTATGCTTCGATGGAGCACTCCAGTCTCGTATGCAGACCAGTTGGAACGCCTATCACCTTCGTCGCCACCACGACGGATGGTGGAACTGTGAAGAGAAACAGCTGTTGAGAGAATTTACCGCTGCAACAGTGACATAAAATATAATGTTCTTCTTCTTCGTCGTCGAGTCCTCATGCCTGAGGGTTGTGACCACCAATAGTAGCATCGCGGACCAGGGCTCTCCAAGAGGTCCTATTCTGGGCTAGACGGATAGCCGCCTGCGTGTTGAGTTTCAGGGCTATCAGAATAGCATCCGTCTACCGGACAGGCGCTCTTCCTCTGGTTTTTCTTCCTTCAACGTGAACCACCAGTATAAGCTTCTCCAAATTACTAAGTTCCCTGCAAGCACCGTAACCAAAAAATTAGAGCGCCCTTTCATTGCATCCTGATGAGAAGCGGATTTTAATGGTCAGCTCCTGAAGGATAGAAACGTTAGTGCGACGCGCAGTCCACGGAGTACCCAGCATTTTACGCCAGCACCACATTTCAAACGCATCTATCTTTGATACAATACGAGCTTTCAATGTCCAATGTGTGTTTTAGAGGCATATAGAAAAATAGAGAAAATCAAAGTACGCATTAGTGTAACTTTCGTGATGCAATAGATATACGAAAATAATGGAATGTAATAATATAATAGATACTTAGATAATAATAATGTTAAATACACGTTTTACAGAATATGCCTTTGAAAGTTTCTAAGGTTTGTAAAGCACGATAGTTAGGTAATTTAAAGTGAAACTACACAAGTGACATTGCTGCACTACAAGTAGGAATATATCACAAAACTTTATGCATTCTCTTCTGTTGGAACAGTCGTGCAAAAGAATGCCATAAAGAGAGCTAGCGTTTGTCTTCCGCGAGAACCTTTTAGTAAGTAAAGTAGTATATGTAAATAGCCTATACCTGTCCCACAGCTGGGTTAAGGCCTCCATCATTGAAATCAAGTCATCACTACAATTAACGGGTAATGGCGTAATCACCACGCTTGCCAAATATGGATTGGTGATCACAAACCCGGGCTATGCCTTAAATTTCGAAACTTCGAAACTTCGAAACTTCGAATTCGAAAATTCGAAACACACTTTGCCTGACCTGGGAATTGAACCCGGAACCTTTGGGTAAATAAATAAATAATATTAACTATGAACAATGACATAATTTGAAATAATGAAAAAACAAAACGCCGTGGTCTATACCTAGTGTGACCACGAGTAGCAAAAATTTATATAAAAAAATCTACAATAACATTTTGGAGAGATATACTTACAGTTAACGTTAAGCATGATCCGCTTGCTGACAGATGGGGGCACGTCGTTTGATGCGATGCACAGGTACGCTCCCATCTGTCTCCTTTCAACCTTCGACAGGTTCAAGTTTGGGCCCATGAACATGTCCACTGCGATGGAAAAAAAATAAACGTCAACAGATGTGTTTGGACAAAAAAATGTGGGTACAATTTAAATAAATTACAATTGGGTAGTTAGTTGACTAGTTAGTCAATAGAGATACTTTTTAGCAACTGTGAAAACTATGTTTTTTTAATAGAAATTTTATGGGAATGGTGAACTATGACGTCACTATTTTGGTCCGTTCCGTTGTTTATTAATTACTTTTTAGGTTACAGAAATTCATCCTTAGGAAAATAAAAAAGGGAAACCATTTTTTAAACTGTTATAGTTTATATAAGAGGTTATTATGATCAGTTGAAAAAATGACTGGGCAGTTCTTATATTTATCGGCTGTTGGTAAATTAGTGCGACAGTAAAACATAGATAGTAATAAAAAACAATTGGTCGGTTATTTCATCCTACAATATCAGTACTAAAAATACGTAAGCAGTCTAATAAATAAATCGCCAGTAAAAATTATGGAATGGGCAGTTAGATAAATAGTTCTTCAGTTTGTGAACTAATTCAGAATACGCAGGAGGTTTAAAAACCTCCTGCGTATTCTGAATTTTTATTTCTGGTGAGTAATATGGAGACTCTTGGGGGAGGCCTTTGTCCTTGGCTGGCATTGGACGTCTTTTGACTGAGATGATGATGATGATGAATATGGAAGTTAAGTTATTTAATTTTAGGCTTGGCTTACCTCGTTATTTAAAAGTTATTTAAATTAAGAACATATTAATTCTAGATTAGTCGTATTTTTTACTTATATCAAAAACTTTCCAATACAATACTGTCTGGTGAAATACACAGTTGTTCAAAACACGAAAAATCTAATAATAGATCAAATCGTTTTGTTCGTGAATAACATAATATTATGAAAATTACGCGAATGTAATACCTAAATGACAACAGTTCAGTATCTTTTCAATATTTATTCTAGTGTAAAAGTAGGACAAGACAAAAGCCTTGCCAAACAAGAGAGGACAGAGAGGTTCGCGGGCACAGTAAATCGACGCTGTCAAGAGCGTTTACAGAAAGAAAGAAAACTTCCGTTACCCCATTTCCCCTTCCAACTTTGCGGAAAACAATTGTTTTATGAATATTCATATGAGGCACCCTATACAGTAAGCCTACAGTAAAAGAAAAAATGAAGTCCATCCAATTTTAACGTACTTAATTAATGTATAATATAATATATATACTATAATTTTTAGGAGTATGATATTTTCCTTCTTTTGGCTCACTAAAAAAAAACCAATTCGCAAAGGTGTTAGGGTACTGTAATAAGCTTACATATGTGAAACATAAACTATTGTAATCATAATGTCCTGCACTATCATTGTAGCGTTATCTTCATTATTTAAAGATATTCAAAGAAAAACCGCCTCTGTGGTCTATTGGTTAAGACCACCGCACCGGTCTCAGAGGTCCCCAGTGGGGGGTACATGTTTGTGTTCTAAGTTTAGTTGGTGGTAGGACTTGTTTGTCCGCCTGGCTAGCTACCACCATCTTATCTAAATATGTCGCCAAAACATCAATGTTTGTAGCATTGTTGTGTTCCGACAGCTAGAGATAAGATACCAGTGCCTCAGTAGTTGAGGATCCCGGGTGAAGTGCGTTTCCACCATTGGCCTTACCATCACTTAACATCAGGTGAGATGAAGGCACTGCGCTTACCTGTAAGACATAAATACATGACTGGAACAAAAAACGGAATAACTATTCGGACCTTATTCTTTGTATATTTGTAAGGCACTCAGAGTATAAGCACTAGATTTAGCGCCACCTTAATAGAGAAAGTTGAGAACAATCTTCAATGATTGCTAGTTGGCTAAAGTTTAGGTCGTTACAACTTATATTTGAGACATTTCTTCTTTCGCGACTTTTATAATTAGTCCATAGGCCTGGTTTTACTCGTTTCTAAGTATCAAATTATTATTATTTCGCCCAATTTTTCGTACACAATTTACCAGTAATTGCTGGACGATAAAGTTTTATTACGTGATTTGTTAGAGGTGAGACAATAAATACTAATCAGCAGGCTGTTAACAGCGTTCAGGATAAAGCCTAACGAGGTGATTCTTCGAGGAGTAGTACATTTACTGAAATCTTTAGGCTTTTATAGGAACGGCAATGGTTGAGTAAAACTTCTGGTGTTACAAACGTCCATATAGGGTCATCATCATCATCATCATCATCTCAGCCAAAAGACGTCCACTGCTGGACAAAGGCCTCCCCCAAGGATCTCCACAACGACCGGTTTTGTGCTGCTCGCATCCAGCGGCTTCCCGCGACCTTCACCAGATCGTCGGTCCACCTTGTTGGAGGCCTGCCCACACTGCGCTTTCCGGTACGCGGTCGCCACTCGAGGACTGCTCCGCCCCAGCGGCCATCAGTCCTGCGAACAATGTGCCCTGCCCACTGCCACTTGAGCTTAGCAACTCTTCGGGCTATGTCGGTTACCTTTGTTCTTCTGCGGATCTCTTCATTTCTGATTCGATCTCGCAGAGAAACCCCGAGCATAGTCCTCTCCATTGCTCTTTGAGTGAGTATGTAGTCAGCAACAGATTTTTTACTTTTATACTGACCACCTGCATCCTAGCTGTCATCTTACCCTGTGGTATCCGATATGGCGGAACATATGTCTGAATGTCACCTTAATCTATACTATACTAATATTATAAAGAGGAAACCTTTGTATTTTTGTATGTATGTATGTTTGCAACGATTAAACTCAAAAACTACTGGACCGATTTAAAAAAATCTTTTACCATTAGAATGCTACATTAGTGCTGAGTAACATAGGCTATATGAAAAAATATATATGTTAAATAAAATACTAAAAACGACAATTTAATTTTCCAATACAAAATGATTTGTTTGTTTTGTTGTCATGGAAACCATTGATATGTATATAACTCAATTATGGAAACTGTCAAAGCGGAACGAAGTCCGCCGGGGCAGCTAGTGCTGTATAAAAATCTCTATCCAGAGAGCTATTCATATGGTTTATTAACCTGTCATCTGCCGCGAGCACTGATTGGTGCCATAAACAATTAAAATTCTATTGTGTCTGTATTCACGGTAGATGACAGGTTAAACTTTAACATCATCAGTGGCAAAACATCCCACTGCTGATATGAGCAAAAAAATAATGGGGTTTATGTTAGTGTGTAGGGACAATACTATGAAATGGCTTACTGACTTAAGGGTAAAAATGATAAGTCATTAAATGGCAAAACCTTTAAGAATCGTTGACTTTCCTCAGCTTTCCAACTTCGTATCTCAGTTATTTGTTAGTTCCGCCTTCGGCACAGTGTGCGTTAAATGGCTGGCGATCAACATTGCAGAACAGGCTTATGTACTGTTTCTCTTTCTACCAGGCTTAACTCGCATCTTTGTTTAAAATGTCCTTCAATGTAGAAATCCCTTTCTTGATCTATTCCTTGGGCCATTCTCCATCCTTCCTATGCCTTAGAATGCATAAAAGTGACCAACCATACATTTTGCAGGACCTTCTCTCGCTACCAGACGTAACTTAGACCCTTGTGCTACTTTTCCTCAAATTTAGAAGTTTTACATCCATACCTACATACATACATACATACTATCACATCCTCTTCCCAAAAAGGGTAGATAGAGCATTGAAATCGCCAAGTTTGGGTATACTCGTCATTAGTGACTCGACGTCACATAAAGCATAAACAAAGTAGGGTTTACGGAGGAGCTCGATGGTGGAGGAGCTCGATGGCGCAGTGGTTAACGCGCCCAGTCTGCGAGTGCTGAGGTTAAGTAACTTTTGCAAAGGCCGGTCATTGGATGGGTGACCAAAAATGTATCATCTCAAGCTCCTCCGTGCTTCGGAAGGCACGTAAAGCCGTTGGTCCCGGCTGCATTAGCAGACGTTAACAAGCACCAACCACTGGGCCCGCGTGGTGGTTTATGGCCCGTTCTCCGTATCCATCCGTAGGGAAGGCTCGTGCCCCAGCAGTGGGGACATAAAATGAGCTGATGATGATGATCATGATGAAAGTAGGGTACCAAGGTAGAATAGATAACATCAGTGATGGGTTGCTATCCCATCACCTGATGTACGAGTATCTTGGAAACTTAGTCCCTTATTCGGCTCTTACGACATGCACGGAAAGTTACAGCTGATACATCTTTTTCACGTCCTAGACCAGCATAGAATTAGAAATCTTACCTTTGAATTAGAATTGTGGATTAGAAGTCTTACCTTACTTTGACTCTCCAACTTCATTTGTCAGCTGTATGTTACTTCGCCATAAAAAGCGTGGCAGTAGCCGGCCATCAACTTCGCAGGACACACTGATAACATATTCTTTTCTGACTTCCAGGAATAACTAGTAGCTACCTCTGTTCTTTTAATCTCTTACCTTTCAGTAAGTCGTCATTCCTTAGCATGTTATTTCAATCCTCCCGCCACCATGAAGTGCTTGGGAATAGCCGACCATAACTTGTTACCCCTCTCTCGACGAAGCCTTACTGGCACTTTTGTTCTAAATTCCCTTATGTTAGGAAGTCTTTACCTTTAAGTCTTACCTTTCCTTAATTCTCCAACTTCATTCCTCAGCTGAATGTTACTTCCATCCTCTCTTCGCCACAGAATGCGTGGTAGTGGCCGACCATCAGCTTTGCAGGACAAACTGACGTCCTGCCCTTCTCTCGCCACTAGATCCCCACTGGTGCCCTCATCCATTATATTTGGAGGTACTGCGAAAAACAAGACTAAGTCAGCATTCTCATAATATTAATCACAAAAAGAAAAATTAGAATGAGAAACAAAATCTTTCGCCGAATTTCGTAAATAGGATTGTATAAAGCATCCATTATCAAATAAATGCAAGTCAAATTTTTATGTAAAATTTAATAAGAAAGTGGCCACACCAAAGTAATTTATGAAACGGAGGACGGTAACTCTCTGTTAGGGGAATAAATTTCAACCAGAAAAATATATCTACTTTGCTCGCATTTTCCCTGTTCATTGCTTCCAGATACATAAATCCCATGACGCGAATATTTTAATAAATGTTTGTATAAAAATTAATATTAATTACCGCATCTGAATGGATATTCCAATTACGCTCTCTATAAATTAGTATTGCTGCAGTAATAAAGATTGTTTTTGTGTTAAAATGTAATGTCAAAGTGGTCTTCGATGCAAATTACCTGATATCCAATATGCGAGAATCATTAAAACATTTTACTTCGTTGTCCCAATCCAATGATCGTGATGAATATCACCTACCTTTGTTATTTACAAACGGAATACTGTTATTTGCACGAGTTAAAAAGATTTAAAACATTGAATGCCTTTGAAGAAAATAAATAATTTTGTGGAGTTATTGAAAATTTTGAAAGGGTGTCTTAAAAATTTAGCTATTCGATAGTATATCAAAGTAAATACTATAAATAAATTAACGTTAAGCAAAAGCAATAGAAACGGTTGCATATTTTGGCATCCAGCAGAATCGTGCACTGAACAATCTCTATAAGTTAAATTCTTGTTTAATCAACAAACTGTGAATCAATTATTTATATAATCCATTACTGCCTCAGTGGCCAAGTGGCATAACCATTATCACCAACCCGCAATTGGCAAATGGCTAAGTCATAGCCCTTGTCTTTGATTGGGCAGTATGAAGGCTATATTGCTCTTAATTTTTTAAACTACAAAAAGTGCTTACACTTAGGTGCTAAGTACGTAATCATTATTGTTAAATGACATCCTCAAGTACAATACTTTAAAAATAAAAATATGTGTCTTATTGATTCATATCTTTAAAGCAACATCTAATTACACGTAATTGGGTTGCCTGGTTAGTGAAAAGAGAAACTTTTGAGCAAACACTTTTTTCAATCGAAATTGTACGGGAATGGAAATTATGACGTCACTGTTTTGTTCCGTCAATTGAGTGTTTATTAAAAACTTTTTAAGTAACAGAAATTCATACATAGATCAAATGAAAAATTGTTTAATGTTTTAAAGAACTGTTACGTGATTTCATTTATACATTTCATCATCATCATCATTATCATCAGCTCATTTTATGTCCCCACTGTTGTGGCACAAGCCTTCCCTATGGATAGATAGGGAGAACGGGCCATAAACCACCACGCGGGCCCAGTGCGGATCGGTGGTTGTTAACGACTGCTAATGCAGCCGGGACCAACGGCTTCACATGCCTTCCGAAGTACGGAGGAGCTCGAGATATTACATGTTAACCACTGGGCCACCGAGCTCTTCATAAACATTTAATATTCTGGAGTTAATTATTGATATTGTCAACATTCTTATTAAATTAGGTTAGTAAGTCGAAATGTCGGTTACAGCGATATTTCAGTGGTTTTTGTGTACACACGCGCCCACTCTATTCCCAGTTTTGTGTACTCTTCGTGAATTGTAGTGAGCCAAAGTTTTTGGCACCAACATTTCAAATTTTAATTAAGTGAATAGTTTAACGTTTATTTTGGGTGACTTGCCCTCTAACTTTACCAATAACTTTGGCAATAACCGATATCAGACCAATTAGAAAACCTGTGATAACTATCATAGTTATTGTTGACATTATTGCTCTTTTGTTTTCCAAAATTTACGGGAACACTACACTGAATGAAAAACTTTTTATAAATCCACTAGCGTATAACTTTTACAGATTATTGTGGTATGACTGACTGACCTGACTTTTTAAAACCTTTACAGGGTCAGTCTGTGAAGACTGAGGTGTTGGTCATTTTAAAATTAATTTTGTAACCATTGGTTTGACATTGACATTGACATTGGTTTCTTTTCTAAACGGTTTTATTTAGCTTACCCTGTTTATTTATTTGTTTTTTTTACCGACTTATTTTATAGCTTTTATTACATTGCCTACATAATTTTTTTAAATCTTTGTTTTCAATAAAACCGTTTAACTTAAAAAATTTTTACTCATTTTTTTATATACAAGGCATTAGGCAAGTTGGCTGTTGTGTATAACTGTAAGTTTATATCACCTTTTTTAAATGAGTTGCTGACTCATATATTATCGTGAAAGTACATACGTCTGTACATAAACCTATGCAAAACTCTCAAGTTTCTTCAATACATTTTCAAACAAAAGCTAAAGTTATAAAGTTGAAAGTCTATTGGAGGAAATTTGACAGTTTGTAATGTGCAGGCGTGTGTACATACACATCTACAAAAAGCGTGTAGTTTTTGATGCCATAGAGAAAGTATTAACTAAATTGCCTTTTTATTAGGGGCACCCCTATCACACTGCCGCTGTCTAATTGGCAAGAGTCGAACACACAAAAACATTTGGAAACAAGATAGCTTACTAGTGTCCATAAACTAGTGAAATGCCCAGTACAGTGCTCACGGACAAGCTGGAACGTCCGTAAATCACTACCTCGGAACAAAGCGGCGATGTACAGTGCCGGTCAGAAAGTGCATTCTATTACCCTACGACTGGAACTTTAAACTTTTTACAATATAATATTTTTTTATTAATAAATAATAAAAATAAGAACAACAGAGCTGGTGCGACTTGTGAAGCGGCTGAAAAAACTAAAGCATGCAAATACAGGGGTCTAGGCTCCGAATATGATTTTGTCCCTTTCGGTGTCGAAACCCTTGGTCCGTGGGGTCCTAGCACTATAAGGCTTTTTAAGGAAATAGCAAGAAGGTTAGTCGAAATCACAGAAGACCGAAGAGCTGGCAGCTACCTCGGACAAAGAATTAGTCTAGCAATTCAAAGGAGGAACGCTGCCAGTATCTTCGGAACCTTGCCTAAAGGGACTCCTTTTAATAATTTATTTTAGTTATTGTATTATATTTTTTAAGGTTTTTAGTTTTAGGTTCATTGTTCTTTTAATAATTACTTAAGATTATAAAAATAAGTTTTATTTGTTCAAATACAATTGAATACACATCAGACTACCAAATTTCCTCAAAAGACTTAGAACTTTACGTATATGAGTATTGTGGCATATGTTTGAACATTTATTGAAGAAATTTGGCAGTTTTGGATTGGTTGATGTGACATTAACAATGGCTGCATTCGTTAACAAAACTGTGTTATAGTTAAAGTTTGCGCAAACACTTAACATTGAAATGGTATTGCCATCTCTGTTGTCCACGCCTGAGTTAGGGGGAAGATATCTCGGCCAGTTACAGGCGTGCATAGGCGCGCCATTTCGAAATAGTCGAGAGTATCCACTTTGCCCGGTCAGTTCGCTCTGCCTGGGCTGTTCAATTTTCTTGGTCTTACTCAATTTTATCTTGACATTTCTTAGATAATATGCTGGGATTACACAATATTACACCTGCATTATCTCTGTATTAGAACGAAACAAATCGGAAAAAGGTTAACATTTTCTGACCGCGACACTACAGACAGTCGCGAAAGTCGCTGAATACGATCGTACTCGCATTATAATTTTCCAAAAAGGTGACTTCTAAATTAGTCTGCTAAGGTAAAAAAAGTACTCAACTACTTTCGCCGCCGACTGTACCTATTACATATACGGCAACTAGGTACGTGAGTGCGCGACTATTAAGCCGTGTGCCCATTTGAGAACAGGAAACAGTTCTTCTGCACTGCTTATTTATTTACCAGGTTTTTGCCAAGAAGATTTATAGCATGTTGTTTTATTATGCTATGCTGGATGTGGCAAGGTTTTGTTAGCTCTTCGAGGAATATTTAAGCTAAGCGTTTAATAGCTAGGTTTTTTAATATATTTGTAAGCCGTGCCAGCCTGAATGGGTAACTGTGGATATTTTTTGACTGTAATAGCAACTGTAAGATTAATGTACTAACTATACCTATATATACAATCACTACATAGTATAAAACAAAGTCGCTTCCCGCTGTCTGTCTATCCCTATGTATACATAGATCTTTAAAACTACGCAACGGATTTTGATGCGGGTTTTTTTAAGAGATAGAGTGATTTAAGAGGAAGGTTTATATGTATAAAACATGCATACAATTGGACCCAGTAGGTAGCGCTGCGCTGCCGTGGGGTTCTACGACTTCGTCTGCCTGAGTGAACACCCGTATCCTATACGGGTGTTCACTAAAGCGGACGAAGTCGCGAGCGGGCCGCTAGTTTTGATTATAATTTAATTTTGATAATAGTTTAAGTATTAATGTTTTCATTTCAATACACATCATCATCGTCCTCTCAGCCCAAAGACGTCCACTGCTCGACAAAGAATCTTCAATTTACAATCCAATACAATTTACAAATTAGTTAATTGGTTGAACTTAATTTTATGTAAGTTTATTAAAATATTACTGATTTAATTATTATTTATATTATTATAACATTGTTATGACGTTGCACTGTTTTTTTACATTTTCCAAACCCTTCCACGTTCAAGACACTTTTAAAGGTAAAACATTAACACACACACACACACACACGATTATTACAGATTCTACCCCTAACCACATTGTAATACTTCAAACTGGAAAATAATATATAAGGGGTTGTATTTAATCGATCACCAAACTAACCGAACCTAACCCACAAAAATACTAAGTTAGCACCTAAAAATACAAAGTTAGCACATAAACTACTATTCAGATGCTAACTTAGCATTTTAGGTGCTAGCCTACTATTTTTTGTGGATCAATTTATTATTTCTCATATATAAGTCAAAGTGAAATTTAAATTACTTGCGTAGTGAGGAGGTTATTCAATGTTATATGATGATGATAGCGTTCAGTTTCACGGACGGTACTTAAGTTGTATAGTAATTTGGCCAACATACCCAAAGGTATATCAGCCAACCCACGCATTGCACTTCATACATCTTTCCATTTACTTTTTGACTTTCTTCCTTTTTATTTTTCCTGAAAGCTCCGAGTAAATACCAGTCCCTTATCTACCAACACCCTCGGTAGTCAAAGTACTAACTGCAAATTCAACATTGTTTTAACTTTTATTTTTGAATATTCCACATTTTATTTAATGTTTAATTTATTTCATCGTTGTCGTCGTCAGCTCATTTTATGTCCCCACTGCTTTGGCACGAGCTTTTCCTATGGATGGATAGGAAGAACGGGTCATAAACCACCACGCGGCCCCGGTGCGGATTGGTGGTTGTTAACGACTGCTAATGCAGCCGGGACCGACGGCTTTACGTGCCTTCCGAAGCACGGAGTAGCTTGAGATGATACATTTTTGGTCACCCATCCGATGACCGGCCTTTGCGAAAGTTGCTTAACCTCAGCACCCGCAGACTATGCGCGTTAACCACTGCGCCATTGAGCGCCTCTTATTAGAATTTATTTATGAGGCATTATTTTTAGCCTCTCATATTAATAATTTTAATCATTTGTCTACCTAGACGAAGAAGTTCTTTCAGTTTTACATGGCCTTAATCTTACAAGAATTTAAGACCTATAGATTAGATCTGATCCAGTTTAGGAGAACCACCTCACCTCAGTTTCCTAGCTTTTTTGTAAAATGCTATAATCCGAAACAAATAAAAGTCACTGTAATAGTGATTACATAATTAATAGCATTAAGCTGAGGCCCGTATGTGAATACATTATGACTATTATTTGTGATAAATTTTTGGGAGAACTGCCAAGAACGCAGCTGGAAACGTTTCAATAGCGTAATTATGTAGCCAAATATGTGCAGTGCTCTTGGCCAACTTACGGTTATTTCTTGCATGTGATTGCTTGGATTGCCTGGGGTTTATAGCTCAATGGCGCAGTGGTTAACGCGCCCGATCTGCGATTGATGTCGTTAAGCAACTTTCGTAAAAGCTAGTCATCGGGGTGGCTAAAAATGTACGAGTCCTCCGTGCTTCGGAAGGCACGTCAAGCCGTTGGTCCCGGCATTAGCAGTCGATAACAACCACCAATTCGCACTGGGCCCGCGTAGTGGTTTATGGCCCGTTCTCCCTATCTATCCATAGGGTGAAAGCTCGTGCACCAGCAGTGGGGACATAATGAGCTGGAGATGATGATATGACTCAATGGTGCGCAATTGTGCAAATTCATTTGAACCAATTAATGCGTTGATAGAGCTGTTGGTAGGTAGTTAACTCAAAAGGATGTTTCATTCGTAATCATTATCAGCCTTTATATGTCACACTGATTGATCCATAACCTATTACTCTGGTCTAATGTGGATTGTTGAGTTCATTGATTGCAATCTAATAAATCAACAACCGGAACCAACGGTTTATTGTTCCTTCTGATCATGGTAAAAATATTAAGCATGATGACCAATTGAGCAAAAAAGTCAACACTATAAGTAAGTAAGAATATTGTCACATTGCAAAGCTAAGCTCATCATGTAAACTCTTCGCTAAAATTGATGAGTATTGGTTTAACCTTTCGTCTGCGTATGCCAGATCCGTCCTACAAACAATTAAAACTCTATTGCCTGTATTGACAGCAGACGGCAGGTTAAACTGGTCAGTCACAAAGAGTGTTCCAAAACACTCTTTGTGACTGACCAGTCAACCAGTCAACAGCCTATAACTGTCACTGCTCGGCCAAGACCTTCATCATTGAAATCAAGTCATCACTACCATTGATGGGTAAAAGCTTCATCACCACAGCAAATGCGGATTGATGATCACAAACCCGGGCTATGTATCAAAGTCTGAAACACACTGGCCGACCTGGGAATTGAACTATGGACCTTCGGTTAAGGGGGCGAGCGCCAACCCAAGATCTAAATCCTCTACAAAAGCAGAAATTAAACAAAAAATTTACCACTAAACACCCACATTTATAGAATACTAGTGGACCCGGCGGACTTCGTATCGCATTTATTTTTTTAATTTTATTTAGTCTATGTTACTCAGCGCTAATGTAGCATTCTAATGGTGAAAGAATTTTTTAAATCGGTCCAGTAGTTTTTGAGTTTATTCATTGCAAACATACATACATACCTACATACATACAAATATACAAAGGTTTCCTCTTTATAATATTACTAGCTGACCCGGCGGACTTCTTACCGCTTTGACAGTTTCCATCATTGAGTAAACAATGGTTTCCATAACAACAAAACAAACAAATCATTTTGTATTGGAAAATTAAATTGTCTTTTTTAGTATTTTATATATATTTTTTTTAAATATAGCCAATGTTACTCAGCGCTAATGTAGCGTTCTAATGGTGAAATATTTTTTCAAATCGGTCCAGTAGTTTTTGAGTTTATTCGTTGCAAACATACATACAAAAATACAAAGGTTTCCTTTTTATAATATTACTAGCTGATCCGGCGGACTTCGTACCGATATATATATATTTTTTTTAATATAGCCTATGTTACTCAGCGTTAGTGTAGCATTCTAATGGTGAAAGAATTTTTTAAATCTGTTCTAATGGTGAAATATTTTTTTAAATCGGTCCAGTAGTTTTTGAGTTTATTCGTTGCAAACATACAAAAATAAAAAGGTTTCCTCTTTATAATATTAGTATAGATTTTTATTAGTATTAGTATAGAAAAATAACTTTGAAACCTAACAAAACCATTTTACGCTGTTACCGATACGAATTATTTCTACTGTTACAACATAAAAGGCATTGAAGGCCCAATAAATTTGATACGTCGTAAAATCTGTTACCAAGAGGGAAAAGTGTTCATTTTGATTACAGGCTTTACTAAGCATAAACTTAATGACTTCCCTGGGTATAATTTTATATACCCTTTAATTTGTTAAGTATTAAGTAAGGACCAAAAATTGTCTGTTAGTATTTAAGTACGAAAAGTAAATAGAACCTAATTTTGGGATGAAAGCCCCAA
This sequence comes from Eudonia mercurella, assembly GCA_963082485.1. Taxonomy (NCBI): domain Eukaryota; kingdom Metazoa; phylum Arthropoda; class Insecta; order Lepidoptera; family Crambidae; genus Eudonia; species Eudonia mercurella. The sequence goes on along the minus strand of OY720039.1, from coordinate 12,439,391 downwards.
TTAACATTCAAACCACGAAAAAGTTCTTGATGCCTTTTACTTCTCTTTACTACACTTTATTCTGAGGACGATTAAGGTTTTCTCCTAAAGAATTTATGTTCAAATTGGCTTCGCCTAGGTACCCAGTTTCTGTTTGAGTTTTTCTGATAGATAAGACGTTTGATTGAGGGTCACATGTAAAAATTAAATGAATCGGAAACGGGCCAATAAACTGGCAGCGACAACACTTTTAACATCCAAATCGTTTTTCATGAAAAATCTTTTTTGTTTCTTTGTACCATCGTTCTTTAAAACAGTTAAATTGACATAAATATTTGTACTAACATCGTTCTTTTAAACAGTTAAATTGACATTGACATCATTATCATTGTCATCATCAGCTCATTTTAAGTCCCCACTGCTGGGGCACGAGCCTTCTATATGGATGAAAAAGGGGAACGGGCCATAAACCACCACGCGGGCCCAGTGCGGATTCGTGTTTGTAACCTGAGACCCTGTCTTAGCAAAAATAATATAGGTCACCTTCTAGATAAGTGAAGTGAGGTGACGTATGAAGTGATTTCAAAAGGTTAGCTGAAAGTGGAAATTAGAGAATTGAGTTTATGGCTGATTACGACAACAATACGAAGTAATAGCTGAAGATCAAATAATTGAAGCCCTATACTTGGCAGAGCTTTTTTTTGTGGAATTATATAATATTTTTTGTATAAAATGTGTTTTTTTTTCACTACACGAAATTTTTTGTAAGTTAAGTGTCTCAAATAATCCATTATGCCAAAAAAGCGCAAAGCAAGCAAAGCGCGTCGGCTGCCCAACGGATACGAGAAATTGTGTTTCAATCCTCATTGCTCAGTTATTTAAATAATTTTATTTTCAGGCATCAATTTAAAGTTACAATATAGCTAACGTATACTATTACTACTACTATTAGCTAACCTAGCCGTAGTAAACTGACGTGAGCCCATGCCTAACAAAATCATAATTATTAGCTCTCTAGGGTGAGTTAACAGGAATGTTAAAATATGTATATAGCGCATTAATAATAATTAAAAAATTGTTTCTCTCACCTAAGACATCAACACAGCCTATTTGCTTCTTCATCGTGCTGGTGTTGATCTGGCACATGTAACAACCTCGATCTTCCACCCTCAGAGGTCGTATGTGCAACTGCCAAGACCTTGGAGAGTCGTTGGTGACAGCGTAGCGAGAGCTATGTGTCACCAGACGTGTGTGGAGAGTGAGGATAGTCTGGTCGTCTGCTCGGATCCACGCAACCTGTAGACAAAACAAAATAATTAAACTTTTCTGTTGCATTGTTATAAAACGTTATTTTAACTGCCTCTGTAGTCTAGTGGCTAACCACCGGTTTAGACCCAGAGGTCCCGGGTTCGATTCCCAGTAGAGGGTACATGTTTGTGTACTCGGTTTGGTTGATGGCAGGGCTTGTTTGTCCGCCTGGCTAGCTACCATAATCATTACTAAATATTTCACCATAACATCAATGTTTGTAGCATTGTTGTGTTCCAGCAGCTAGAGATAAGATAGCCAGTGCCTCACTAGTTGAGGATCCCGGGTGAAGTGCGCATCATTGTCCTTAACATCACTTAACATCAGGTGAGATCAAGGCACTGTGCTTACCCGTTAATATAAAAAAGAGGGACAACATCAGTACAGCAGTCAGTTCCACCGACCGTGGTCACGGTCGGTGGAACTGGGTTGAAGCTTCGGGTATAAAAAAGGTATGCCCATAATACCTTTACTAATTACTATGCGTTAATCCCCTTTATGAGGAGCTCAATAATGCAGTGGCTAACGCTTCTGGTCTACGATTGTTGAAATTAAGCAACTTTCGCAAAGGCCGGTCATCGGATGGGTGATCAAAAATATATCACTTCGAGCTTTTCCGTGCTTCAGAAGGCACGTAAAACCATTGGTACCGGTTGGTTAATGAATAATAACATTTGTTAACAACCATCCATCCCCTCTGGGCTCGTTCATGGCCCGTTCTCCCTAACCATCCATAGAGAAGGCTCGTGCCTCAGCAGTGGGGACATAAATGTTCTTGTTATTATGAATGCTAATATGTTTTTAAGTGTCTTCAATTGTATTGTGTTTATATTGTGCAATAAAGATTGGAATAACAAGTAATAGTCATAACTTATTCGCTTTAACAGACTAGTCTATAGTATCGCAACCAGTGCCAATAAATTTACGAACATAACTTTTATATCGGTTTCATTCAACTTTGTTTTATTGATGCCTGCGGTTAGCATACAGCATTAATATTAAAATACCTAAAATTATTACCTACGTAATTATGTTTATCTTATTATGACAGTTCACTGATAGTTTATTAAGTACTTCGAAAAACACGCAGTACCTACCTGGGAATGACAGCGTGTAACGAGATCCAATGGCGCCCATTCAATGTCAACAGCTCATAATATTTTTACAAATATTAAAGATCAGTTTTTTGTAATATGTTCGCAACAAAATTTGCGTTAAAAATTGTTTGAACATTTTATAAATAGCTTGCTTGCTTCTTAACTGATCTTTAATATTTGTAAAAATATTATGATCGGATGTTAATGACGGTAGCTGTTGACATTGAATGGGCGCCTTTGGCTTTCAAAGTAAAAAGTGTTGAATAATTTCGGCGGGCTGGTTAAAACCACGATAGCTCAATTGGAAGAGCACCTGACCCGGTATGTCAGAAGGGTGCAGGTTCAAATCCTGCTCGTGGAAATTTTTTCAACATTTATGTTATTGTAATTTGTTCGCATAAAATTTGCGTTAAAAATTATTTGAACATTTTATAACCACTAACTTAGTTCGGGCACATTGCTTGTTGTACTTTTGTAGCGAAATTGTAGCTTTTACTATTGTAGCAAAATTAATTGTAGAATATATACTCGCAGTTCACATAATAATATGAAATGATAAGAGTGACAGTAATAACTATAGCCTCCTATTAGGTATGAAATATAGTCCTAAATATTTAATACTGATCACACACGACATAGATTTTCTCCCATTTCCTTTATAGATTTTATTGTCTTGACGTTTGCATGGACACAAATAAAATAAAAAAACGAAAGTTAAAATAACGTGCAGCTTCAAAAAACAAAAGTATATTCGTAAAGTATTTTATTGAATTGCATTGTGATACTTCATTACGTAATTAATTTCCGCCATTACTCCCATTATAGTTTAACAGTACACAGCTTTAATCTCTAAAGTCAGGGTGCATTTATGAACAACGGATTACAATATAGCAAGCTTAGTTTGCCAGTTCATTTACTCACAGACTCTTTACACAGAGCGGTCTGTTAGCGGTGGTTTTACTAAACCGAAACTGCTTAGCAGTGCACAATACTGCATATTCGATATAATAGCCAGGGAAGAAGCACGTCAGCCGCAATACGATAATATTTAACATTGAGGATTACAATGATGGACTCTTTTTGGTCTGATCCGATTGAAGTCTTGTCGTGAGAGAAATGATTTGTTATGTCTCCACAAAATACTTCACTCAGCCATCGATGCCCCGGATCTGCTCTCCTCGCTCAACTTGAACACCCGGTATAGATCACGTCACCCCAAACGCAAGTGTACAAAAACAACACCTTCTTTTATAACCCCATCGTGAGAATGTGTCGAACATACATAAGGTTCATAGTGGTAGATGCAAAGATGTGATTCTCTCAATATATGAGGTCTGTATCTAACATTTTAAGTTTAGAAGTTTCCTCAATTCCTGCGAACAATGTTGCTGCGTCGAAAAATAATCAACGCCTTCTTATTGACTCCGCTTAGTGGATTATTTTTGATAGTGGTTTGTTTTTGATTAATTTTTCTTTTTAATTAATTCCAATTTGTGTTCTATTTATTTAGCAGTATTTATTAGCATAAGGTAGTACATAACTTATATTGTGTATGCAATGTATGGATTCCAGTCTAGTCTTACTATATTGTTAAATTCTTTTAGCTGTACGTATTGACTGTAATCTGTAGGTAAATATTAAATAAATAAATAAATAAGCTCTATGGTCTGCGAGTGTTAAGGTAAGGTAAAGGCCGGTCGGATCGGATGGGTGACCAAAAATTTAACATCTCGAGCTCCTCCGTGCTTCGGAAGGCACGTTAATCCGTTGGTCCCGGCTGCATTAGCAGTCGTTAAAAATCACCAATCCGCACTGGGCCCGCGTGGTGGTTTATGGCCCGTTCTCCCTATTCATCCATAGGGAAGGCTCGTGCCCCAGCAGTGGGGACATAAATGAGCTGATGATGAAATAAATAACAAATTAACACCTTTATTCTCTAAAATCAGGGTGTAAACATGCCAGTTGCCAGACTCTTTACACAGAGCGGCCTGTTAGCGGTGGTTTTACTAAGCCTGAACGGCTTAGCAGTGCACAATACTGCATATTCGATATAATAGCCTGGGGAGAGCACGTCAGCCGCAATATAACACCCGGAGAGCCTGCGGTCCCAAATGAGCTAGTATGAAACTACTTTCAAAGTTATGCCAGCTTTAGGCGATATGTTGTTTGTGTAATGAGCGTATTAGAACGTAATCAAACGTATATTTAGAACGTTACCGAACGGTAATTGAATACGTTAATACCTCGTTTGACATCTCTGTGGTCTAGTGGTTAAGACCACCGGTTTAGACCCAGAGGTCTCGGGTTGGATTCCCAGTGGGGGGTACATGTTTGTGTACTCGGTTTGGTTGGTGGTAGGGCTTGTTAATCCGCCTAGCTAGCTACCACCATCTTATCTAAATATGTCGCCATAACATCAATGTTTGTAGCGTTGTTGTGTTCCGGCAGCTAGAGATAGGTAAGATAGCCAGTGCCTTAGTAGTTGAGGATTCCGGGTGAAGTGGACTTCCACCTTCGGCCTTACATCACCGGTGAGATAAATGCCAAGTGCTTACCGTAAGATATTTAAAAAAAACTAATGTTAATATAATAATAACCGCCTCGATGGTCTATTGGTAAGACTACCAGTTTTTCAGATCCAGCTCTTTGTTTTAAGTCCGCCTGGTTAGATATCATCATTTAATATAAGTCTGGCGAAAAAAAATTATGTGAAAAATAATGCTGCCCCTAAAAATATAAGAAAACTTTGTTAAATAAGCTGTGTTCACTTATCAACCGATTCTATTAAAAACCTGTGTCGAATAAGTTATTACCATACGAATATATACATAATAAAAAATAAATAAATGAAAGTCAGTAATACTGTGAAATAAAAGCAGAACACCCACTGCTTGGAATAAAAGGTGATGGATGAATGAGTAGTATGTAGAATAAAAGTACGAGAGGAATAAATTATGGAACTAGAATGAAAGAGAATATAAGCTAAAACAGGCTCCAATCATGTTGGAGGAAGTAATAAAATATATATATATATAAGTCTGTCGCCATTAGAATAGTGTTTGTGGCATTGCTGTTGTTGGCGACCTACAAAGCCAACCTCTTTATATTCTTTTTGTATTTTTTACTTTTAATATTTTGAATTCGTATTTTTGACATTCCATATTAAGAAAAGAAATGAAACACATAAATCAGTATCCATCTAAAAAGCCACTACTACCGGTTCTTATTCCATGTTTTCTCCATCTTCGCCTTCAACAGGTGTGATCACAGTAAGAGATATGATAGCCAGTCCCTTATTAGGTAAAGATTCTGGGTGGAGTGCGCTTCCTACGGTTTAATCGTCACGAGCAGTTGAATGAAGAGCAAGCGCTTTCTTGTTTTCGCAAAAAAACTACCAATTCGCCTCGGTCTCTAGCTCCAAATGTTCGCCTTATAGTTTCATGCAAAAGGGCCGTGTCGCGGTTGTCCGTCTCGTGTCTCGGTTTCCTGTCTCCGACGCGTATCTCAAAGTTTGGCCAGCCGGCGCCGGCGGCCGGCAATTTCGGAAAGGACCCAAAAGTGTGTGACGGGTGAAGGTTTTCCGTTTTCCCGTTTTGAACTTTGGTTAGTTCACAATTCAAGTAACATGAAGACAAATATTGTTTGCTAAAGTTTACTCAAACACTACGCATTGAAATTCTTCTCCACAGCTGAAAATAGACGTCCTGAATGGGTAGTAGGTAAAAAAATGTTTTGGACGATTCAAAAGCACTTTTCTAAAGTTTATTTAAAAAAAAAATTTTGACTTTGACGTTGAATTTGAAATGAAACACAACAGAATGTTTATTAATGTGCTCGCGTTTAATTTTGCGTATGAAGACAAATATTGTGTTAACACTAACAATTTTGTTGTAAGTAAATTTTAGTAGAAAAACCTTTATTTCGTTTTTTAATTCCAAGTTTAGTCCATCCATGTTCTTTTAGGAAAAAAACTACGACCCATCTTGAAAAGAAAAGAAGCCAATTTTACGATAGATAGATCTTAGAATTTTAGTTTAGAATTTAGCCGACTGCCTACTTGAAAGAGAAAAAACAACTGCTAGCATTCGATATTTATGCGTCCTTTTGTAACGGAACAAAGAGAATTACCGTCAGATTCCTAATTTAACATTGCTCTACTTTCGCAAAACAGAAACTAAATAAAAGGTGAATCAAATACTTACAAAACGGGATAGGGAAAGGAAAACGTAGCAAAAACGCGATATAATAAAGTGAATTTTTCCATTAGGCCGGTCAGGAATCAAGTGAAATCACATTACGCTAAATTCGAATGTATAAAGACTGGAAGAGATCCAAGAGTGTTATTCAATTACTGAATTTCTTGTTCCATTTCAGCTTATTTTAATCCGGTGTTGGAAAACACAGGGAACAAGCTTTGGGCGCCTATAAGGTTCTTTGATGTTCAGTGAACCACATTAATGAGTCGATTTCCATTGCAAAGACTCTTTGCAAATATAATTTGACAAACGCGGAGTCAGTGGTAACAAAATTGTTCTCTTTCTTTGTTACTTGTGTTACAGTACATAATTGTTTGATTGTCAATTGTTTCTAGTCTCTAGTCGTCATCGGTTTTGCCCTCAGGGGTCTTACCATGAGCTGTTAAAGCAGAATTACTGAAATCATAATGCAGTTGTGATAACGAGATGAGTGTATTTACGCCGCTACACTGCTACACGCGTCTCGTTTTCACAAAAGCGAAAACACTTCTATAATACTACTTTAAGAGCTCATAATTTTTCGGCAGAGTTTTCCGCGTGGTAGGGGTCAGGAAAAGAGTCCCACATAACCATCTGCATCTCCCCAGACGCAGTGGTATGAGCAAGGCGTGTTCTCCAGTTCTAAAGAAGACCTTTTCACATGAAATGTGGAAAGATCGGGCCTTAAACCTCTTGATCCAATCTGAACTACTCGGAGAGTCTAGGGAACGGATATACGCCCTAGTGCGTAATGCACACGCACCATTTCCTCTAGAAAACCTCTGACGGTGTTTCGTTTCACATGGCTTGAGGAACCGTTTATGTTTCTCGACGCCCCTAAAAAAGTCCAGTAAAGCTACAAATATCGCCTAAGACAACTCTCTCCAAAAAAACGACGAAAACCAGGAATTTTCGCCTTAACGTGCCTTCCAAATAACAGTGGAGCGCGAGATCTTTTTAATTTGGGCACATATCCAGCGTTCCGGCTTAGCGAAAGACGCTTAACTTGCAAGATCATTATCCCAAATGCGCAAATTGCTTTGCCATCGAGTCCTGAATATTTAAAAAAAGTAAATATCTGCAAATGGCCAATTAGCCAACCCTGTCGTAAAGAGGTCCGCGTTAAGTTTACGGAAAATGTTAGCAGGTTACAAATTGGCTACCTTCACTCTATATTATTTTCACATCCTACATTCTTAACTATTTAGCTTTTTAAATTCTTTCATCTCTTTAAAGCTATTACATTATGTTTATTACATTTGTGAGGGAGTCGTAAGAAAAATGGTAAGGAAGTATAGTATATTTCTGGGCCAAGGCATCCATCATTGGAATCAAGTCATCAGTACAATTGGTGGATAATGGCTTTAATCACCACGATTGCCTAATACGAGTTGGTGATCATAAACCCGGGCTATGTATCGAAAAATCCGAAACAGATTGCACGACCTGGGAATTGAACTCAGGATCTTCGGGTATCTTTGGGCCAAGCGCTATACCACACGGCCACAGAGGCCTCCAAAATAATAGTATAATAGTAGTGAACTGTATATAAGAAAACATAAATGTAAATACGTAGTAGGACTTCTTGGCGGGAAAGTAAAGAGTCATGTCTGCGGTTTTGTTTTATTTTCTAAAATTTGTGTTATGTCGAATATTAATGTGAAATAATGGTGGATTATTAACCGTCAAGTGTTCGTGAGTGTGCATGAGTGTTGGCATATGAAACAAAACCGTGCAACATCACTTTTCAAATTCTTTCAAGAAGTCCGCCCGAGGACTTAGTAAAGCCCCACCACATCTTTACTGAGATACTCGAGGGGTTGGGGGGTGGGTATATCATTTCTCACTTCTTATTTCTATTATCATTTATCATCATCATACATAAAAGAAATTAATATTGTTTATTTAAGTATTGAAAGACTTATTGGCTAAATACTTGTGCAAAGCTATTTTAAAAAAAACGTAGTAAAGAATACCATATCACACCACCACACCACACACCATTCAAAACGTGAAGAAGAAGAAAGCAAAACAAAAGAGCGTTGACAGTTTTTAGAATAAATATAAAAGTATTGATGAACAAAAAAGTATTTACTTCGTGACAACATTATAAAGACAGAGATATTGGTGATGCCTCAGAGCGTTGGTTACTGCTCTAAGATACTAAGTACATTTCTTAGAATTCAGAGATTGTTTGCCCGTAAGTTTCGAATACCTTTAACTGCCTCTGTGGTCTAGTGGATAAGACAGCCCGTCTCAGACCCAAAGGCCCCGGGTTCGATTCCAAGGAAAAGTACAAGTTTGTGTACTTGATTTGCTTGGTGGTAGGGTTTGTTAGTCCGCCTGGCTACCACCATCTTATCTAAACATGTCGCTATAACTATAATGTTTGTAGCATTGTTGTGTTCCGGCAGCTAGAGATAAGATAGCCCACTGGCTGGCCTAAGTGTAACTTGCGGGTGAAGAACAAAGTCCAGATGCGAGAACAGCATAGATTCTCATCAAGGTAAGGTGATGCAAGAAGATACACAACAATAAACAATGAAACAAACAAGATCAATGGCGATAAAATTAAATAATAAAAGTTATTTGTACCCTTCACAAGCCGGAGGTCGGAGTCATATCAAGTTGACGTAAGTATGTTTATATTATTGCTCGCCCTTATTATGCTCCGCAAATGTGTTTGTATTTCCTCGAATCTACTTTATGCGGCTTCGGGAAAAATTCAATCGTGAAGTATACATATCGCTTCATTTTCTGCACCACACATTCTTCGATGCTTTTGCCTTCGCTGGAAGGATTTTCTTGCATTTAATAAGTGCTTTCTACATGTATTGTTTTCCAAAATTTACGCGAACACTACAACAGTCATATTTAATTAAAAAGTTTATAAGGAACAACTTGTACTTATAGATCATCTCCTATGATTTTATGAGGCCGTTTTTAGGATTTAAAAACGGCTCCGGCATAAGTTTTTAATTAAGAATTTATTAAGAATAATATTTAAATGTTAATATAAGTTGAGCATTTACTGGTGTGTGTCAGATTTTCTATTACACTTATATACCAATCGTATGACAAAAACATATAGCTGGATGTATACAATATTGTACTAATATTAAATATGCGATATATACATATACATACAATATATAATACGATATTTGACGCCTACTCAGAAAAAAGTAGAACCGGCCTTACAAGCCCCAACATTTTGTGTATTGTTAGTAAAAAAACGCATTAAAAAAGCAACCTCCAGAGACGTCTACGAGTCGTAATACACATAGGTACTAGCTGCTAGCAGTCTGTCTGTCTGTCAGTCACAGCCATTTAATTCGTAATGGGATAGAAATAAAGACCCCAGAATGTAAGTGAATATATTATTTTATAACAAATATAAAGTCTCACGATCAGGTAAGTGGGCATAATGCTTCTAAAATAATATTTGTTAATGTTTGCTTTTTTTCTAAAACAGGTTTTTTTATTGTATATTTCTTTTCAAGAGCTCGTTTAAAGTAGTAGTTTTTGTAACTTAAATATTAATATTTCATTCGAATGATGTGCACAATTGTCATCGGCTCCAAACTTAAATTATGTTTATAAATAATATTACATGACCATCAAAAACAAACTTGTAAAAAAAACCAAGTCTCGCAACTCAGTTCTTCTAGCGTGAAAAGCTGTGAGATCCATGTAATACCAAGTCGATTAATTTATTCAGTCCCTACTTAAGGGACCTTCTGTCTTAAGTTATTACGTAATTAGCTAACCTAACAACATCTTATAGTGACCATAATATCAATATTTAAAATCTTTTAAGTTTTAAATAAACAGATTGACTTGGCCATCGCATGAAAGAAAACACAATGTATCTATTTAATATAATTTTAATATAATATTATTTAATATAATATATGTATTACTTACATTATATTATATTAAATTAGATTGTTTAGTACCATTGATTGATTTGACGACCTCCTTGGTCGAGTGGTTTATATGCTGGTTTTCATGGTGTCGCCATCTCTGAGGTCCCGGTTTCGATCCCTGGTCGGGTCAATTTAGAAATTATTGTTTTTTTAAATTGTCTCGGGTCTGGGTGTTTTATATGTATAATAAGTACATATTTAAGTATTTTAATTATGTTTATCCGTTGTCTAGTAACCATTTAACGAGTTTCATAACGAAGCTTCTCTTGGGTTAGATAATTGGTGTGAGTGTAGGAAAGTTATAAAAACATAAATGTTGAAAAAATTTCCACGAGCAGAACTTGAACCTGCACCAGCCCGCCGAAATTATTCAACACTATTTTACGTGGTTAAAGCCACGATAGCTCAATTGTGAGAGCACCTGACCCGGTATGTCAGAAGGGTGCAGGTTCAAATCCTGCTCGTGGAAATTTTTTCAACATTTGTGCTTTTGTAACTTGTTTCGCAACAAATTTGCGTTAAAATTATATAAACAAAACAAAAACATTTTGTAGGAAAGTGGTTATATTATTATTGTAGGTTGGGTTAGTGGACCAGCCGTCGGCCCTTTAGGCCAAAGAGGAGGTTAATAGATTTCTCTGTCTATGCTCCGTTCTAAATTACACGGTCTACTTAAAAGACTTCTACCGAATATAATAGAATTAACATACAAGAAAATTAGAACCGCGGCTAACTAACTTGTATTAATCAACCGGAATCAATATATTTATGAACTCTATTCAGGAATATGCAAAGAGGATGATTTAAAATTATGATCAGTTCGGCTATCCCCGCAAAATGCAAGTAAGATTTCCTTATGGAAAACTGAAACGCTGAGCCGGCTACCTCAGGGTACTAGCGATCGATCCTCTTTGGTCTTATAAATTTCCTACTTCCTTGGGAATGCTTGATCGGGGCTTTATGGTAAATATCCAAGTTGGAGCGGAGTATAACTTAGTGTAGTGCAGCCGGAGTTTGCTGATGCATCGAAATAGTGATCTCGGTTGGAGCATAGACTTACGTGGTAGTACATTTTAGTATCAAGCAATGTTCAAAGAGAAAGTTAAAAACAAAAAGCGATCTTTTTGAACCACCTGTAAGAATAAAAACTCTTTTGGTAAATCAATACTTTTTTTCTTCTTAATCTGACATCTGTCTTTTGTTTTATTTTTCTTGCCTTCGTTCTATAAGTATTGGCGTGGAATGTTTTTTCCGACTTCTTGGGGGGAAGATGAAGTCATTACTATGCTTTTATTTTATTTTCTAAAATGTTAATTTTGTCGAATATTAAAATGAAATAACAATGGATTAACCGTCAAACCGCCGGTTAACCGTCAAATGAAACAAACAGTGCAACGTCACTTTTTAAATTTTCTCAAGAAAACCGCGTGAAGTTAATTAAAGTCTCACAGCTTTACTGATACTCATGGAGATTGGGGGAATTATCATTTAATATTTTTATCATCAATCATATAAAAAATCTATTAAAAGATAATAAAGTTTAATCTTCATAACTTGGACACTGTCTAAATGTGCTAATTACACAAAGCAATTAATTAAAGGGAAAGTAATAATTTCCTCGTTATTCCCAAAATGTATTTTTTATTTAAACATCATCACACAATCTATAATGATTAAAACAAAGATAGCGCTAATATACGATATAACAACACCAAAACAGATATTGTGACCATGATTTACGATTCCAAAAGCAATTTTGTAGGAAAATAAAGAAGCGTAAACGTTATTGGTAACGTTTTGTCGCAAACAAAACTTTCCCTCACCTTACCCAGTTATAAGCAAAGCAATGTTTCAAAGGAGGAATCTCCAAGTTCTGTTATATGACAACGAACCGGCGGCGCTGTGATTGTAAATCGTCAGTAGTGTTGCCAGGTCCAGTGTGTAAAATTTCGGGACGGAAGGTAAAAGTAAATGGGGTTTTGGGATTTCAAATCGGGACAGTACAAATGCTAAAAATGCAAGTTTTTGTGAGTCGTCATGATATGATGAAAACAATTAAACTAGATAAACTTATATGTATGTATGTTTATGCATGTATGTGTATTTATTTAAGTATGTATATATTGTATGTATGTGTTATTTAAGTATGTATATACATATATTATATGTATGTCTTTTTATGTACTGTTATGTATATGATTCTATTATATTCTACTGTATTTGCGCACTTTCTCTATCTCCTTCTTGGGTTTCTTAACCAAAGGTTGTCTGGAAGAGATCGCTTAAAGCGATATGACCGCCTTTGCCCATGCTAGCTTTAAGATTATGTGTACTTGTTTTTTGTTTTTATTTGTGTGTAGCTAGCCAGGACCTACACTACTACCAACCCAACTGAATAGAATTGAGTACTCCTAAAGTCAATTAGGAGGAGTCGAACTCGAGATCTTTGGGTCTGGGAGGCAGTAATGACAACGTCACGGGTGGTGTCTTAATTGTAAGTCATCAGTGTGTCCAATTTCATTTTTAATCTTATTGAACAAGGGACCTTAAAATCAGAGACCGGTGGTCCATACTACAGATCATAGGCGGTTATGACATGTTATGAAAAACGGGTGTCGCGGCAATTGTAAATCGTCAGTGTGAGCTCTAGTAAATGAGAGTGCAAATTTTTGCGTGTACATACGTCCAATTTGTTCATGATTTGACGTGGGCGAGGCCTGCCCATTGAGCCGAGAACATTTGCATTCTATCAAGGCGTTATCTCATCAGGACTCTCTAAATTTTTTCCTTGTTTCTTAACGTTTGCCAATTTGAACTCTCGACATGAGAATAGACTTTGCTTTCCACATTTGAAATGCTCAACGAGAGCATTTTTTTTTATTAAAAGAAGGAGGCAAACGAGCAGGCCAGTCACGTGATGGAGAGTAATCACCGCCACCCATGGACACCCGCAAAACCAGAGGAATCGCAGACACGTTGCCGGCCTATAAGGAAGGAATAGGCTCGTTTCTTGAAAATCCCAAGGTCGTAACGGTCCGAAAATACCGCCGCCGAGAGCTGGTTCCACAACACTGTAGTTCGAGGCAAGAAATTTTGTGAAAAACGCACAGTAGTAGACCGCCATCCATCAAGGTGATGTGGATGGAATGACAGTCTATTTTGTGTAGTGCGGTGAAGGACAACAGCGGCAGGGATCAAGCCGAACCATTCCTTAGAACACTCCCCATGATATATGCGGTACAATATACAGAGAGACGCAACGTCTTTCCGAAGAGCCAGTGGATCGAGCCGACCTGAAATAACTATGTCGTCGACAATTAGAGCAGCTTTGCGTTGAATGCGGTCAAATGGAAGGAGTTGGTACTGGGGTGCTTCAGCCCAAAGACCTGTGCTTTGTACATTTGTTTGTAAAGCCTGCAATGAAAGTTACTTAATTAACACTTTAATATTTTGTCAAAGCAACTGAAGCATATAACAGGCGTGTTAATTTCTAGTAAAGTGGATTTGAAATGGTACTAAAACTACTTTCGTTGCTGATTGCCACGAATTGGATTAATACAAACTCATAAAGATCAACAGACAAAATTCGTGGTAAGGGAATGGAAATCCAGAGGTGTTACTATTCATAGCTAATCTGTAGACACAGGTGTTGAATGGATGTTTAAGATACTACAATAAATTATTAAATTAGATTCGTTAATTTCTTGAGTACTAAATGACGAGTCTTCAACTTAACTCATATTTTATTTATTAGTTAAGTATCTTATTAGTAAAGTTGACTGAACAGTGATTCCTTTTCATACCTTTATTTAACTAGAATAACTTTTAATTTTGTAAGCTTAGTTTAAGATTTTAATTGGGAAGATACAATGGGGCTAGCATATCCATGTGGGCAAAAGCCCCAAATTAAATATAGAGTAAAAAAAAATATCATCATCTTTTTCTCAGCCAAAAGATGTCCACTGTCTGATCAAGGCCACCCCCGAGGTTTTCAACAAAACAGGTAAGAGATTAGTGTGATTATGGTTATTTTGTTTTACGGATTGACCTGACTACAGAAAAGCGCTTGACCTGATCTTACCTAATGGAAGTAACGATCAGAGGTGAAAGCGCCATTAAATCAGAATCTTTAACAAACTGTTAAACTGATCACAAGAATGCTACTCACATTTATGTTAAAATGTCAAACTTAGTGATAACTAAAGCGATAATGATCAGATAGACAGATCAGATGTGAACAAACCCTGCCACCAACTATACCAAGTGCACTCAATGTATCCCACGCTGGAAAATAAACCAGGGACCTGTGGGTCTGAGACACAAAGATAAAAAAGGGCAAAAAAGCAAAAAAAAGAAGAAATAAAAAAAAGAAGGATTTTTCTATTTATATTAAATCTGTAAAGAGATAAACATTTTGCTACTTTATCACACACACCATTTACAGAGATTAGATTTATTAAAACAGTAGACATAACACAACAAAAAAACTAATAATAGTTTTAGCAAAGAGCAAGTTAGAGGGTGAGACAGATCGAATTTTATGGGAACGAAGCAGCGGGAAGCCAATTATGCCAATATTAATTTTGTTCGTGACAACTTTTTGATGTTTTAACACAATACGGCTGAATTATTTAAGCAATTTAATTTTCAGTTGTTTCCTCATTTAACCCGGTGGGGCCATAAATCAGAACGTTTTACATAATGCAGAAAAACATGTTTAACATCCACAGTGGCCAATTAAATTTTAAATTACTCCGTTCGCAATTAGTGAGATCCGTGTAAAAGATATGAAAATGGAAATTACGAGTAAGTATATGGAAAACTTAATAAAATTTTAATTTAGTTACTTAACTTGATTACAAAATAATTGATCGTCTCCAATTTTGAATGATTGATAATTCATGAATAAGCATTTATTGATAATATATATACTATAATAATAATATACAACACACACACAAAGTCACAGTAATAAAAATAATAATTTAAAAACGGTTCACAATTTACAGAGGAATCGATGAACATACATAAAAAATACGAAAAATAGAAAACCACATGAATAAGGTGATAGAACCTCCTTCTTTATGAAGTCTGAGATACTCAAGGGGTTGGGGGGTATATCATTTCTCACTTCTCATTTCTATTATCATTCATCATCATCATACATGAAAGAAATTGTTTATTTGTTTATTTAAGTATTGTAAGACTTTTTCATTGGCTAAATACTTGTTTGTGCAAAGCCATTATAAAAATAAAAAAAAGACATCGTTGAACATTTATTTAAAAAAATATCAGTTTTGGATAATCTGATCTGATGTGCAGGCATCTGTACTCTTTAAAAAGGATAACACATGCTTTTAAAATTGCCGACGCCACCTAAACTAACCAGGATAATCCTGGATAAGTGATTGATTACACTGCCAGTCTCAAACCTAGCGGTCCCAAGATCGGATGGATAGCGGACCGAGGTAGCCGTGCGCTTTCATGCTCGTGAAAAAAAATGCGCTTTAAAACAAAACCTCTGAAAGTTTTCTTGCCAAGCCTTTTTTTGTTGCAAACTCTTCTGAACTGGAAAACGGAAGAACAATACGGCAATAAAATATGCATAAACTTCGTTATTACTCGTATTTCCTTTAGTCCATTACGATGTCTTTGTTTCACCTTTCAAAGAAGAGCAAAAGAGTGTTCCATTAACGAAATATCTCGAATAAGTACATGTCGATTCTATTCATATTTAACGGATAGAATCCAATCAGGCCAAATGACTGTTGACATTTGAAGACAACACCAAAGCAGCAAAGAAAGGAAAAAGTATAATAGGTACGATCCAATCACACTGAGATTAAAAAATGCGAGCATTGTCAAGCAAAAGCTGCTTCTGATATTTATTTCGCGTACAATGAGATAACTTTCAGCAACGTTATTATAACAAAGTTTCTTTCTCTTAGTCCTACTTGGACTGATCGCATTGATTTGCTATTACGAAGTTTCGTTCGTGATTTCGCTTGGTGGCGCTGTAGAACTGGGACAGTATCGTGACTATATATGAATGGTTAATGGTACTGAGTCCGTACAGCATGGAAGCAAAACTGCCTTGCCAAATTCGTAGCCAAATGGTGCCTAGTGCGCATTTAATTTGCCAATTATTAACGAAAATGTGAATTTGGTATTCAGCTTAGTAATGCAAACTTGCTATTGTTTGTTACTGGACGAAAACAAAATAGACTGACAGCATTGTTGTTCCGTCCGTGTGAGAATAGAAATGGAGTAGTGATTATAGTATGGGCTTGGCTTAAGCCAGCGATACGTATAAATGACGTTTAATTGGTCAATCCTATAAGTTTATCATTCAATTTCATTTCTACTATAACAACTGTAATACAAAAAAAGGTCTGATGACATTTTACAATTCAATATTTTGCTTATTTGTTTAGTTATGTCCAGTTATGTCTATTAATATTGTTTACCTATACACGATGTAGTAATAATCAAAATCAATTTCTATTGAACGCGAAAGTACTCATATATCACTTTTCAATGTAGAATGTTGTAACTAGGATAATAATCACAAGCTTTTTACAAATACACACATAGTAAACATAAGATCTTGTCTAAAAATATCTTACGTCACAACATAATGTTGATGTCAAACAACTCTGGCAAAGACAACATACATTACCCACACTTACGAAGACAATCGATTGAACAATTTGGCGAGTCATCGGGTCATAGGTAGAACAGAACTCAAACGTCATTAGGGTGATAGATCGCTACCAAAGGGAAAGAAACTCGTTTGTCATGAAAAGACACTAAATGGATCATCAATAAACGTGGGTTATTTACCGACCACTTCCTCAGACAGACGAAAAAAAACACTGTGAAAAGAGTAAACGGAATGTTGCCCGAGTTTCGATTTGAGAGATCATTAATTTTGTCCCCGCGAGACATGCTGTACGTGAAATATTGACGCAAAATAAGGACACTGCAGATAGTAAGCTTCAAACAAACGCGCTCGAGCAACGTACACGTACCCCCGTATTTATAAACGAGTAAAAGCTCATACTGAAGCAAAGTAATTATGGGTATGTTCCGATATACACTGCGAGCACTGTCCAGTGCTCTTACTGGTGAGAAATTTGTTCCGTTATGGACTGACAGTATACTGCCGCAGTATCCTAGGGAAATATATGACGTCATAAATCGTCGCCATTTTTGTACTATAAGCACTGGCATTTTAGAGGTAAGGTGCTCTCAGTGCTTTGATCACGTGATCAACAGCGTCCAGAAATGACAGGGATGACAGTATACTGGACTGCGTTCCATTATAAACAGTAACCAGTATAGCTAACTATAAAGGAACGGCTTCGCAGTACACTAAGTTGACGTCACACCTTACAGTACTCGCAGTGCATATCGGAACATCTCTGAAGCGCGGTATGTCTTAAGGTTCGCGCACATTATGTCGGGCCCCAGCGGGTCGGGCCGCAGCACAAAAATCCGCTAAAATTGCTGCTATGTATTTTATATGAACAATCGCACACTATGCCGGAGCGCAGCGGGCAGCATATTCCGCCGCGGATTTTGGTTGCGTGCGATGCGGCCCGCCCCGCCCCGCCCCGCTGCGCCCCAACACAGTGTGCTATAGCAATGTATAGCAAAGCAAGCGTCAATCCGTCAATGCGCTGTGACCCGGCCTGTCACTAATGTGCTATGTAAACATTTTGCGCTACTCCGCCCCGCTGCGGCCCGACATAATGTGCGCGAACCTTTAAGGTTACCTTCTGTGATCTCCTTGTTTTGTGATATTGGCCCGTTGTGTTTTCTCTCGCGAGCATTATATTTGCTGTGAGCAATGTCGGTGACAAGAGTAAGGAACGCCTTGTACACAAGTTTCGGTGGGTGATAACATTATGTGAGTACCAGCTACCGCCTACGGGTTTGTTCCCGTGTAATTTGGTATATTCGTGAACTCTTAAAGGAAAGAGATATTTTGCCGAGGTAAATAGAAGCTTTTATAGGTTACTTTTAAGCCCTACAACTAAATTTGTACTAACTTTACTCTTTACACTTATGATGGGTATAATAATGATAATATTATAGATTTGCTTTGTAAAATTGGAAAGTATTTTTAATTTTTTAGATCTTGTCTTTATAGACTTTCTAAAGTTAATGAAGTCTTTTTCAAGTCATTTCAATTGTTTGTAGGATGGATCTCGCACTAACCAGACGAAAGATTATTGACAAATTCAATATTTCTACAATTATTTTTTTGGTTCTCCATGTTAGATAATTTACGAGGCTCTGGTGACCGAGCAATGGCGGTATACCCAAATACCCAAACGCCCGGTCGGACACCCGTATCCGGTTGGACCTTAGGGTTTAAACCACTCCAAAAAGACCTGATGCAGAAGACAAGGGGAAACCACTGCACTATTTTCCCAAGAAAGTCGTTATGGACCCAAGCAATGATCACGACCACTCTGCCAAGAGTGTAACGACTAAGAAGAAGAAATATTTGAAACTGTCTGTCCATATTTATGAATAGCCTGTATTATAGATGACATGGCAAAAAATAAGTAAATGGTGAAATAACAGCTGATCTAATAAACGGGAGAAGGAAACATACTTATTGGTGTCGACCCCAAATAAGATTGGGGACAAGTGACGACGTAAACAATTAAATTACCTTGTAACCCCCCAAGTCAGACACCGAGCATTTGAGAATGAATTCTCTGCCCAAGCAACGCTACGGTGACGTTCTCGAAAAGCCTCGTAAAATTTACAAAATTTTAATTTAAGATACCTTTTTGTAAATATTACCCCTTTTTCAAATATGATGAATATGATCTTTATTGTCTTGTCAATATATTTAGATTTTATACATTATATATTTTAGTCTATATTAAACATGGCAGGCAACATCATCATCATCATCATCATCTCAGCCAAAAGACGTCCACTGCTGGACAAAGGCCTCCCCAAGGATCTCCACAACGACCGGTTTGTGCTGCTCGCATCCAGCGGCTTCCTAACCGAAAGGAGGCCTAACCAAACTGAAAGGATATGGCAGGCATAATATGATGATGTAAAATTTATTGAATTACCTTATAATCCCCCAAGTCTGATACCGAGCAGGTGAGGATGGCCTCCCTGCCCAACGCCACTGTGACGTTCTCGATAGGCCCGGTGAAGTCCGGCTCGGCGTCCCTCAGGGATACAGTTGGACCCACCCGGCTCAGCGGCGACGTGGTCTGATGCCGCATGCTACTCTTGACCACTGAAAGTTAACAAAAGGAACTTTAATATTGTTCCAAGATAGTATATTAATTAAAAAGAGAGAAAGATATTAGATTAGCTTGATGGCACAGTGTTAAACGCGATCGGTCTGCGATCTTAAGGAAAATTTGCAAAGGCCGGTCGGTCATCAGAGGGTTGACCAAAAATTTTTTTGGATAAATTAATTACGTACCTTCCGAATCACGGAGGACCGTGATTCGTTGGGTACGTCCTACCTGTGGTGTTTCCGTCCATATAGATAACTCGTGTCCTAGCAGTAAGGACATAAAATGAGCTGGTAATGTTTATATTAATTATACTTATTGTATTTTACGTACTCTAAATGCACGTCGTTTCCCATAGCTAATGTTATTCTGTTTACAGAAGAGTAAATCTATATTGATGCGAAGTAAAGATGCTATACAAATTTGTTGTGGCATATTTTTCATGTAATCTGTTTAATATAATATTTTGATAAAAGGAGCTACCTATGTTTTTTTTAATTTTTTATAAGCAAGTATTTGACCGCGATCTCGCCTAATGTAAGCTTCTTTTGTCCCACAAATAAAACCTGTCAAGTTTCTTGCCGCACTCTTCTCGCTACCTCCATTAACAGCCGTTATTTTGTGGTGCTTTTACAATAACCTCCTTATTCATGAAAACTATTTAAGCATTATTTAGTTAAATATTGTTTTGTCAACGTCACACAAACGTCATTTTGAATTTGAGAAAAAAAGACAAAACAATGATTAACTAAATTATGCTTAAATAGTTTTTATGGATATGAGGGTTAATATTTAAAATCCTTCTAAGTGCGAGCTTTATTGAATAAAAACTTTTAATCCTTCACTATATTTAAACACGGGAAACCTTATTTAAGATTTTAACGTAACATTACGTGGTCCTACTGCAAACTAGATGAATCAGACATTGCAGTTCTGACTTGAAAGTTTTTAACACGATGACAGTACGGAGTAACTACAGCGACTGGGACCAGTAATAGGTTTATGTAAATTAGACATAACTGGAAAAAATTAAATACATCGCTAAATGCAAAAAAATATAGACCATCGCTACCAGTGGTCCAGTGGTTACAACTACGATCTTCAGACATAAAGGGTTCACTACTGTATATTTAGTGTGCACGGATTCTATTAACTTGTTCTAAGTTCGACAAGCTAAAACATTATTTTTTCGATGCCCGGGTTTGGGATCACCAACCCGCATTTGGCAAGCGTGGTGCTGAAGCCTTTATCTATCTACTGTAGTTATCACTTGATTTCAATGATGGAGACATTTACCCAGCAGTCGGACAATTAGGCTATATAATTTAAATTTTTAGAAAACGTCGTTTTATCTGTAAAAAATACCGAGCAAAGTTGGGTCATCCAGGTACTAATAAGTAATGTAAAGTATATACATATAATGTATATAATATATATATACATAATATATTATATGCTTTGCTCGGTATTTTTTACAGATAAAACGACGTTTTCTAAAAATTGAAACCTAGCTAGATCGATTTATTGTCCCCGAAACCCCCTACATAGTAAATTTCATGAAAATCGTTGGAGCCGTTTCCGAGATTCAGATAGATAGATAGATAAACACTTTATTGCGTACACAATTATACACAAAACAGATAACAGGAAATTTTTAAATAATAGTAGGTAAAGGCGGTCTTATCGCTTTAAGCGATTTCTTCCAGACAATTTGTGGCATAGGACAGATTAGGAGATAATGAGAGGTGGTGTACCGGCAACTAGCAAATATAAAAATAAATATAAAATCTATTAACCACATAATACCTAATAAAATAGGTAATATAAGATATATACATAATACCTACTAATATATATTGTTATAATAAACTACCTATACCTACATACAATAAAGTTGTTGCAGACTAAGACCTAGCTAAAAGAAAAGAATTCAAAATTCAAAATTCAAAATTCAAAATCATTTTATTCAGTTTAGGCTACAAGTAGCTCTTATGAATGTCACTATGCCATCGATCGGTTCGTAAGTCTACTCTGGTCGGGAGATCTTGTACTGAGAAGAACCGGCAAGAAACTCAGTAAGTGTCCAGATCTTTTCTCCCTTACAGCGTCAAAAATATTGGAAAATGCCCGATCATAGCAGGACACTTTCCATTACAAATAAACACAAAACATACTTATAGAAGAAAAAAAAAACAAAAAATAAAAATTCTAGGTTAACAAATTTACATCAGGCAAAAGTTTCAATTTCCACAATGTCATACAGTACCACTACAGTATTCTAGTAAAAGTCAAAAATTGTTTTAGAAGAACAAAGTCAAACTATAGAGAATAATACTAAAAATAAGATAAGTATGCAAGAGCAGACCAGCCTCCACAGGCGGCACCCGTTCACGAGTATGACATATGAATCGGCCATCGCTTCGCTCAACCATGAAGTTTAATAAATGAACAACATGAACAATGAAGTTTAATAAATAAATAAAGACACTTTGACTAGTTATAATTCTTAAACTACTGGTCCAAATTAAATGAAATTTGTAATATACCGTATTTATACAATGCCTGCTTGGTTACTGAAAATTCAGGCTTCTAGTTTTTTTCACAACGAAGTTATAGGGGGTCGAAAATGGCCTGAACTGCTTCGAGAAAAGGATGCCGCTTTTTTGCTCGAACTGGCGGGGGCACTGCCGTGCCCCCAGATTTATCCAATTTTAACTTGGAATTTATTTACTTAAGTATTTTTACGATATTATGATACGGACAGGATGTTTAACTCACTGCGCCACCTGGCGGACATTTTGTATATTCTGTATTTTTGCCTGCTTTTGCTACATACTTTATTTTGCTATATTTTGCTAAATTCTGCATTTTGTATAATCATATGTTGATGCGGTCACAGTGACATAATACCGCTGGCATACAGCGTAAATCACAAAACTACTAGAAAAATTCAACAAATCTTCTGGCACCTCGGTAGCTCATCGGTCAGAGCATAGGATCGGTTATCCAAAGGCCGTGGGTACGATTCGCACTCGAGCTCCCTGAGGCTGGTTGATATTTTCAAGTAAAATTTTATTTTATGTATGTAAGTAATCTTGTAATTTTTTAGTTTATATTTAATAAGTAGTTTTTATAGAATGTCTAATTATAATGATTAAATGATTTTATTATTGTAATGATTTTTAATATCTTACTGTAACAATTTATATTTTTGTTCATAATTATGTAATTGGGAATAATCCTGTAAGTATAATTATTAAAATAAATTAATTAATTTTAAACAGATCGCGCCAAACTTCTAGTCCCCTCTGAAGTTGGCGCGATTTGCGTCGCAGTAGTAAAAAATAGGCGTCAGTAGGACAAAGGACAATTTTAATCGTCTCTGTGGTCTAGTGGTTAAGACCACCGGTTTAGACCCAGAGGTCCCGGGTTCGATTCCCAGCGGAGGGTACATCTTTGTGTACTCGGTTTGGTTGGTGGTAGGACTTATTTGTCCGCCTGGCTAGCTACCACCATCTTATCTAAATATGTCGCCATAACATCAATGTTTGTAGCATTGTTGTGTTCCGGCAGCTAGAGATAAGATAGCCAGTACCTCACTAGTTGAGGGTCCCGGGTGAAGTGCGCTTCCATCATTGGCTTTATCATCACTTAACATCAGGTGAGATCAAGGCACTGTGCTTACCCGTAAATATAAAAAAAAAAAAAAAAAAAAAGGCAGGGACGAGCGGCAGAGCCTGACTGTGTACAGCCACAGAGTAAATACTCGTATACACTTATGTGGTACAGCTGCGCGAAGCAACTTCAGAGGGGACTAGAAGTTTGGTGCGATCTTATAAATATATTATCATTGTAAATGCAAAATTCAAAATAATAAAAGGCCATTCCAAAAAATGACAGCATTAACGTAAGAGAGATAGAAAAGAAGATCTTATCTCATTTCGCCACCATAACACGATACGACAACTATGGAATTATGAATAATTCTAATTTAAATTTCAGTTTGGTGAATTTCCTGTAGACTCAATTATAAAACAAACTATTTCAGCGCATAGTTTCAATCCAACTCAAATTCAAATTAGCCAAGTCCGCTTAGCGTTGGATTTGCTTTTCCTTTGAGAATATATTCAAATTTTACATAATTTCCTTATCTATTTAGGTACTACAGTGAAGATAAAATTGTAATTTTTCATTAAATGTTATCATGTACGTACGCAAGTTATATTGGATTTGTAATAAGCTTTGCATTTATTTTCCAAATATATGTTATAGAGTAGAATATATGTTATGTCTACAGAATACTCCAGTTGATTCTGTCGTCCTATGTATATTGATTTCTTTTCTATTGTTTTCAACTTTTATTTTTCTTTTTGTTTATGCAATCATTAGTATGTATGTGTATTATAAATATTTAAATAAGTTTTATTTTAGCTTTTGCAGGAGGTACACATTAATTCTACCATTATTTATAACGTTTCCTTTTGCGGGCCTGCTGAAAGATATTTCAGAACTGAAATAAGCAGCACCCTTGTACTACATTCACCCGTAGAGCTTATTTTGTTACCCTGTTATGTGTGTACATAAACTTGTAAATAAATAAATATTAGTGGAAGGTACTCCAATACTGATATAATGACAATCACGGTTTCTAATTTAAAAAATAATAATTACAAAAAATAGTCTGATTACAAAGATAATAAAGTATTTTAAGGAAATCTTATTGCTGAAGAGTTTTAGTTAAATGACTATCATCTATCCGCATTGCTCGTGCCGCGGGGGGCTTGGTGGCGCCGCGGCGCCGGCCGCGTCTGCTTCGGAGGCCTGCCACGCGAACTATTCACGCCGCTCAAGCACCTACTGTGCGGGCGCTGCGCCTGCCCCCAACCGCCTAACACTCTCGCTTTTGATCGCTTTGAAAGCGAGGCGAGGCGCTTTCTAATATAATATCGAAATATAATATCGAATAATATCAAAAGCTATAGCCTATAGCTTTCGATATTACTTTCAAATTGCTTTCGAAATGACAAGATGACGCCTTCTCCTAGCCTCGCCTTCAAAACGATCGATAGCGAGAGAGTTAGGCGGTCGACCCCCTGATCGGTGACGTGCTCGCTCAATACGATGATCTAGTTTTGTTTTATGATTGATTAGAGCGACTTATACTCTTAAGAAATTGATGTCTTAACTTTTATCAAATTTGACCTATTTAACAATGTATTATTTTTTCTGACATTTATCACATTTTTTAATTACTATTTTTTGTTTTAAATTTATTTTTCAACTTATCTGACTTGAATTGAATTTATTTTTGTTTTTATTTTTTGTTTTGATTAATTTTATTGATTTGTATTTTTTTATTGATTTGAATTTATTTAACTATAATTTTGTATTGTTAATTTTAACTGTATGACTTGTCTGTGTCTTGGACCAAACAGGCATGTTAAATTAAAAAATATAAATAAATAAATAAATCTACATCAAATCAAAACCTTTAAACAATAATCGTGTATTTATAATAAATAAATAAATTAACTGCTTGACGATTAAATATTATACAAAAATAAAAACTTATACTGAACATAAAGATGAAAAAAAACTAAAATTTACAGACAGTTAATTAGAAAATGAAAATTTATTTATTTTATTTATTCACTTGGCAGGCCCAGTGCAGATTGTTAACGACTGCTAATGCAGCCGGGACCAACTGCTTAACGTGCCTTTTGAAGCGCGGAAGGAGCTCGAGATGATAAATTTTTTGGTCGCCCATCCGATGACTGGCCTTTGCGAAAGTTGCTTAACCTCAGCACTCGCAGACCGGGTGCGTCAACCACTGCGCCATCGAGCCCCTCAAATATTTATACGTTTTCAATTTTCCGCTACAAACTCGCTTTTCACACTTATTATTTGACTGTCTCTATCTATGGGTCAACCGGCGAGTGATATAGTATCCGGACATATACAGTTGTAATTTATGTGACATCGTTGGCCTTCAGTCAAGGGAGAATGGCCGACCCTACGCCTATTCAAATTAGACCAGATATATGCCCACATTTTAGGGATGGCAACTTTTTCAATTTATCCTTGCGAAGCTAAGAGTCATGTTGAAAAATTGGACATTAAACAATGGACCCACACATAATTACGTTTCGAACTCGTTATGTTTGATGGAGGCATGTATTGTTAGATGATCTTGTTGGCTCAGTGGCGTTTCAGCTCAGCTCTTGGGTTAAGATTGGGAAAGTTAATTTTTTCAATTAATATATATTAGGCACTCAGATATGATTACGAATCTCACAAAGGTGAAAGCTTACTGATATTGATTTTTGTCGGTCTCAGACTTAGAGTCCCGGGTTCGATTCCCAATACGTGTACATGATTGTACTCGATTTGGTTGGTGTTAGGGCTTGTTGTAAGTCCGTCTGGCTAGCTACCACCATCTTATCTAAGTATGTCGCCGTAACATAAATGTTAGTAGATATAGTTCCTATACAGTTAGCGATAAGATAGTCATGGCGCTTCCATCTCCGGTCTTATCATCACATAAAACATCATATGAGATGACGGCCAAGACTTGTAAGGAATTAATAATAATAATAATGGATTTGTCTGTGATTTTGTCTTTGAATCAACTTTAACACAAGTAATAACATTAGAATATTTATTAATTACGGCGTTTAAGCACGTTTTTTTATATATTTTTTTATATTAACGGGTTAGCACAGTGCATTGATCTCACCTGATGTTAAGTGATGATAAGGCAAATGATGGAAGCGCACTTCACCAGGGATCCTTAACTAATGAGGCACTGGCTATCTTATTTCTAGCTGCTGGAACACAACAATGCTACAAACATTGATGTTATGGCGACATATTTAGATAAGATGGTGGTAGCTAGCCAGGCGGACAAACAAGCCCTACCGACAACCAAATTAAGTCTTAGCCACTAGACCACAGAGGCGGTTTCTTGTTGTACGAGTATGTGAGTATAAAAATAATCCTTTAATTCACAAAGAAATTACATTTAAACACAAGTTACACAGGACATATACAGGGGTGAGTTTATCTCTAGAAGAGGTATCTTGCAGTCGACCCTAACTGTGGTGTAGTAAGAAAGTCCGCCGGACAAAAAATTATATGAGAGAATCAAATGATTAGCCTAGAATCTCACATATTATTATGTTAAAAGAATAAAAATACAATAATGCTATTCCACAAATAAATTCGATGAGTGTAATATGTCAAGAGTAAGTTCGAGGGGATAGTGACTTAAGAAACATTGGTACGAGTATTGAGCGAAAATTGATTAAAAAAATTGTAGATCGTTTTGTCTTTTTAAACATATTCCACCCGCAATAACTTCAGTACATCCGTAATCATGGCGTATACAAATGTGCCGCAATATCGGATACTTACAAAGAATATGATTGTAATGCCGTTAATAATAATTATTTTAGTTGTATCAATCATACTTAATTATAAAGTTAAGAAATAGTTGCTGTGCATTGGTTGTTATTGTACTACCAATCCGTGGATTGGTATAATTTTGTTACTCGATGTGCTTTGATTATTCTATACAACGTGTAACAAAAAGGTGTGCTCAAAATGATAAGATCCAAAGTGAATCATCTAGAACTTATACGTGTTGTTATTAAGACATAATTATTAACTTTAATTTTTCATGGAATGGTTAATGAAATATTTATATTTGTGAAGTAATGCGCAGTGATCATAAATTAGATAACAGAATTAAATAACAGAGGTTATTAAACCACTAGGGCTGAGACTTGTTTATTTTAATGTGACGTCACAATAGACATTTTAAATTAAAAATTGCATAACACGTTAAAGTTAATAATCATGACTTAGTACTATCTATGCAGAGTGCATACAAGAACTAGATTGGATACACTTTGGATCTTTTCATTTTGACCACACCTTTCTGTTACACGTTGTATAGATGAAAACAACAACAGCAATGTTAAATATAATTAAAAAGTAGTAAGTGAACTGCCAATAACTGTCCCACCGCTGGGCAAAGGCCTCCATCATTGAAATCAAGTCATCACTACAATTTGATGGGTAATAGTTTAATCAACACGCTTGCCAAATGCGGGTTAGTGATTCCAACCCCAGGCTATATTAAATTAAATTTAATAATCTATTATAAAAAAACCATGTGGTCAATCATTATTTACTTACATCATCAAAAAAGAGATACCTATAATTAGCGAGCGAAGCTACAATGTGCAATTTACGAATGTCTGTAGAAGGAAAAAACGCATCGGCAAACGTAGTGTAGGACGCCCTTAGACTAGGTAGAGCGACGATCTTCGCAAAGTGAGCTGGATGAGAGTAGCCGCGGATTATAATCGGTGGCGTGCACTTAAAGAGGTTTATGTCCAGAAGTGGACTAGTGAAGGCTGATGATGATGATGGTGATGATAGAAGGAAAAATACATCACTCAAGAAAGAGGCCAAGATCATTATCATTATCATAAGATGCCTTTTTACTTCACTAGTTATAAGGCCAGTTATAATGTACCGAAAATATATTATTGTATAAATACAGAGACATAATGTCTTTTGAAAGGACAGTAAACTAGTATTTTGCCTTTCTCAATAGTGAGAGGCTTCTCTATTTGCCCAGTCCCCGGATCCCCATCCCTATTTCGCTATTTCATAACTCCGAAATGTGATTTCGGACGCACGATTAAGCAGGAGATATGTAAATCCCTACGGAAAAAGTAAAAAGAATTCGGTCATGATGTGGAAAGAACGCGAACTGCTTTCAGGGGTCCGTATCAATACAACGATGTGTGTGTCGGAAACGGTGGAGGCGGTTATAGTTTTATCCACTTTCTTACGATCTATCTTGTCTATACTATTAATAAAGAGGTAAAGTTTGTGATTTTGTTTGTTTGTTTGTTTGTTTGTGAACAGTAATCTCTGGAACTGCTGGTGCAATTCCAAAAATTCTTTCACTGATAGAATGCTACACCCCTTGTGGGTAACATAGGCTATTTGTTAATTTAATAAAAAAGTTTATTTTTAATTTCTCAAATCCACGCGGTCGAGGACGCGGGTTATAACTTATATAATATAAGTGTGTATTGTTGTTGCTTTGTGGTTGTGCTCCCTCTTACACTAAGGTGTTCGCGGAAGACCAGCGTCAGGTTTTCCTATAAACTAGGAGGCCTGACATTATGCTGAGCACCTGTTAGTGCCACTTATTTTTTGAATTTTTGATGTAATGATGTGTGTTGTGTCACTAATTAATGATTTCTATTTCTATTTCAACAAAAGGATTAACAACAAAAAGGATGCACAGATAACTTATCTGTGTATGTATGTATGTATGTATGTATGTTGGGCCCGATAGGTGGCGCTGCTATAGGGTTCTATAAGATACGAGTGTTCACTCAAGCGGACGAAGTCGCGAGCGGGCCGCTAGTAAGTCATAATAAGTCATAAATCTTTATTGATCAATTTGGTTTTACATGATCTTATTACACAAGTAATTATTCTTATTCTTATTCTTATATAAGTAGACCCTGTTTTACGGTAACCTTCGACTGGAACTTTTTTTTAAAACTTTATTTTTTCTCATACAATTCACTTAACATAATGTAACAACCACAGATATGGTAACAACAATAGACAAATAACAGAGTTACAAATAACACATTAAAAGTACCTAGAACAGAATATATTAAGGATCTGCAAGGCCAATGGGTGTCTGCGTAAGCGATGCTATAAACACGCATAAATACATAATGTCACAACCTTCTTCCAAAAAGGGATAAGGAGAGCATCGAAATCACCAATTAAGAGAAAACTAAGCCTTTGGATATATCCTCGCTTCAATAACGCCTCGTTGAACGAGTAGTAAATCGCTTGGCCTAACATCTGAAGGTCCCAAGCTCATTGTCCGGTCGGGCAAAGTGTCTTTCGGATTTCTCAAGCGTGGTGATAAAACGAAAAACCAAGCTATGACTTGGTTTCAATGATGGAGCCCGTCGCCCAACTGTGGGACAGATAGGTAATACTTATTTTTGTTATTATGCTACCTTGTTTGTAGACTTTTTCATTAAAACAAAGACTAAGGTTAAGTAGGTAAGTGTACAAACCAAACAGACTTTTCAGAAATAAGTTGCGTTCCGTGTAACTGTACACAAGTTACATAATTAAAATCTATGAGTAAGTAACATAACGCCATGTTTGTTCAATGATTTCCCAGACGGGAAGCCGCAAAATTGATTTCGCTCCTACATTGTACGCTCGCTACATTCTATGTCCAAGTCCGACCAACGACTTGCGCCATATAATTTTGCCAGACAATTTGTTTCTTTGTTGAAGGAACTTTGGGCTTGATAGCAAAAACTTACAACTCTTGGTGACCCCATAAAGATATCACGCCGGATACGTTGGTTAGTTTTTGATATATTATGTATACCTACATTATTATATCAAAAACTTAGCAAACGCACTCCTTGAAAATAGTGTTTGTTCAGTACATCTGTGATAATAGTGCGTGCATTTTTGCCGAAGTATCTGATACCTTTAAACGAGCAATTTTTAAACAAAGAATTTAAACGGGTATTAACGCAAACTAATTAGTAAAAAGGTATCATACCTTCTTTATACCCGACGTTTCGACCGAGTTACAACGGCCGTGGTCACGGGCTAACTGCTGTCGCGATGTTGCGCCTCCGTTTGCGCGGCAGAGTCT
Source organism: Eudonia mercurella (assembly GCA_963082485.1). Taxonomy (NCBI): domain Eukaryota; kingdom Metazoa; phylum Arthropoda; class Insecta; order Lepidoptera; family Crambidae; genus Eudonia; species Eudonia mercurella. Next base: position 12,408,833 of record OY720039.1, on the reverse strand, counting down.
TCATCCACCGTCACATTATTTTACCAACTACCGCCACACACAACACTAACGGTGTCCCTATTACGTATACAAGCCTTATTCTGGTTGCTGGAGCAATTTTTGTCTTTAATCTGAATCTCGGAAACGGCTCCAACGATTTTCATGAAATTTAATATGCAGGGGGTTTCGAGGGCGATAAATCTAGCATTTCATTTTTAGAAAACGTCGTATTATCCGTAAAAAAAATACGTTTCAAGGCATAATAGTCAAAAGGCTTTGATAGAAAAATCCTAACAAATATAGCAATTCCAGTTAAAGTTGATACATTTTTTATTTAATCAACAGATATTGAAATATGAGTGAACACCAATTTCGTTTTTCGTTTTATATTTCCACGAGTTTAATTGAAACTCTATAGTTTAATTCTTTTCAGTTTTGTTGTAACATTAAAGCTAAAAATGATTTTACTAGTGCATTCAACCACATCGGTATATTTCATGAAAAGTTTAGGAGTTTTCATAGCCTTTTATTGGGCGTTGAGTAATTATACGAGTATACACCTACTTACGAGAATACCTACTTGGCTGCCGTTTGTTTGTTTGTAGTTTGCTTAGAGTAACTTTTGTTTTTATTTTAAAATTCTATTAACTTGTATTATTTGTTGTTTATACTCTCATTTTTAAATTATTCGCACTTTTGTCACTCAACATTATAGAACTGTACCAGTTACCATTAGCTTACCAGTGGAAACTGGTAAGCTAATGTGCTAACACATATTATAATATCAAGGTTATGTTATTTAAAAAAGCTGTTGTTTCCTGTATAAAGAAAAATAACAAATATTTATTTATTTAATTTGGGAAATTTTATCCTGTTTGGTATTATGTCATAGAATATATTGTATTATCTTACTTTAACCTTTTGTAACAAACTTCATTGAATTTCCGAGAAGCAAAATTTTAGTAGTATTTTTTGTTCCGAAATTAAGAGATATTTAGCCATATCCTCAGTACTTGAGGGTTCCGGGTGATGTCCCCTTCCATCTCCAATATGGATAAGATTGCTTCTACATCAGGTCTACAGATATGATTTTTTTACATCAATGAATATCTCCCTCTTTGGTACTTTAAGAATTCAATAAGAAGATGTTGAACATTTATTTTGCAGCATACGTATATTGCAAAGCGAAACGTAAATGGAGTGAATAAAAAAACTTCTATAGCAAAATATCGTCTAGTGAACGCACCACATAAAATATGTATGTATATTTGACACAGGTATAACGTATTAGGGTACGATTAAATATAAAGCCGCTTTTATATTTAAACGACAAATGCAATATTATAGTAAAAATGTTTGAGGAGATTACTACTAATTATTTTAATTTTAAACATTACTAATTTTAATTTTCATTTTAAATACTATTTTTTATTATATTATAAATAAAATGTATAAATATAATTATTAAATAAGATAGCCATTGCTATGGAAGAGCGGTATCTCCTGGAACAGGCTTAACAGCTTAAAAGGAGACTCCTGTCCTTAAAGAATGTAAAACAAAATATTGTTACAGAAAATAAACATTTTTTTTTTATTATCACTGGCGCAACGGCTTGTACACACACCTGTACCATATGAGTAAATTGTACACAGGCTACCACATACTGTCAAACTTACTCAATTGACTTTGAACTCTATGTATATAGTATATGGTTGAACATTTATTGAATAACTAGTGGACCCGGCGGACTTCGTACCGTTTTGACAGTTTTCATCAAGTGATTAAATTCTCTTTGGTTTCAAACATTAACAACACACACACAAATAATTTTGTATAGAAAAATTAAATTGTCGTTTTTAGTATTTTCCGTTACTTAGTTATTATTTATGTTTCTCACCGTTTAAACTTTTCCTGAACTTCCACTAATATTTTAAAATCAAAATTAGCCGAATCGGTCCAGCCATTCTCGAGTTTTAGCAAGACTAACTAACAGCAATTGATTTTTATATATATAGATAATAATAATTGAATAAATAATATCGGCGTGAAACAATGGCACTCATTGCTGTTCTGTTTCGTTCGGTGAGTGAAAGTACCGGAGCCCCATCTCTCAACCCTCCCCTCTTCCAATTCCTACTCCCTCCTCGAGATCCAACTCCTTCCTCAATGCTGGCAACGCATCTGTGATTACTTTGGTTTTGCGGGTGGTGTCCATGGGTGGCGGTGATTACTTTCCATCAGGTGACCCGCCTGCTCGTTTGCCTCCTTTTAACATTAAAAAAAATTGACAGTTTTGGAGAGGTTGACCTGTACGCGTCTGTACGTTCAAATTGCGATTTTCTGTTAAGCAGCTTTAGAGCCATAAAAAGTAAAGTAAATAGCCTATAACTGAGATCAGTTATAGGCTATTTACTTTACTTTGTTTCAGTAGGTACTGATGGACAAAGGCCTCCATCATTGAAATCAAGTCATCACTACAATTGCCACGCTTGCCAAATGCGGGTTGGTATTCGCAAACCCGGGCTCGGATATCGGGTCGAGCGCTTTACCACTCTGCCATCGAGACGAGAATCATAAATGAACAATATATATAGATAGCTCTTTCATGTTTCGATGGCATGTTGAATTATTGACCATATGAACATACCCGACTTATATAAAGCGGCCATCGAAAAAACCTGTTACACCAAAGGGTATCACGTGAAAATTGTCGATTCTGAAGATTTCTGTAATTTTACTGGATCAAGCACGAAGGGTTCAATTGCTAAGCTGACTGATGGCCGCTAGGGCGGAACAGTCCTCGAGTGGCGACCGCGTACCGGAAAGCGCAGTATGGGCAGGCCTGCAACAAGGTGGACCGACGATCTGGTGAAGGTCGCGGGAAGCCGCTGGATGCGAGCAGCACAAAACCGGTCGTTGTGGAAATCCTTGGGGGAGGCCTTTGTCCAGCAATGGACGTCTTTTGGCTGAGATGATGATGATGATGATGAAACACCCTTCAAACCGGAACGTAACAATGGAAAAAAAACTGCTTGTCGGCAATAATAAGGTATTAGTCAGGCAGAATTCTATCAGCATGCAAAAGCATAGAAATATAACAGCAAAAACTCATTTGGACGCAAATCTGAACATAATTAGCGTCATATCAACGGGCAATAATACTTTCCTGTTATCCCTGAAACAAACGATTTTCTGCGCAACTCGCACGCCACCTCCATCATACAACTGTTTTCCTAATCATTTGCTTAGTTGCTTCGGGCAGTTCGGATGATTTTTCTGATTCGTGTGAAATAGCACGTACGGAAGATATGTAATGAACCCTTAACAAGAATCTGTATGAGGAAAATACTATTGCTAACTCTGCTATTGTTTGATGTTTCGTAATTATGATTGTGTCTTTATTTAATTTGATTTACGATAGGTTTTCCAACGTCATGACAGGCACTTTAAAACGGGATTACTTTTAAATCGAGTGTAACGTTTTCTACATGTAAACCTACGACAGCTATGGATGTATATAGTCACACTAGAGACCTTAAACACTAAGTAAGACCAGGTATGACGTTTATAGAACGATGATGATGATAATAACTACATAAATTATTATAAATAAATATTAATTAGGGCAATTAAGACTGAGTCTGTCTGTGAAAATAACAATTCAAAAGGTTTCTAACCTATTGAGGTTCAAAAGGTTTCTTATATTGATAAGATACAACGTAAATATCCTCGAACTGATCCGAACAAAATAATTGATTTAAATTGTAGTGATCGAGTAAATTTTAGAAGAAAAAAACTAGGTACTTAACTTATGGTTTTATAGATTCTGTTGAAATTCTATACGAATAGTAATTGTCGGCTGCCAACCTCCATATTGTATAAAAATTTGGTTGGATAATAAATATGAAACGAGTACGAGAATGTCATAAAAATATTGTGTCTTTATATTGCTTTGTTTTCTAAGAAGCGTTATTATTTAACTCGTTTATGAGCAGCTCCACATGTTTTGTCCTTCCCTAAACAGCGAAAAAACTAATTTCTTACGTTCAAACGGGACTAAATATTACACTCTCTGAAGCTCAGCGGAGCGGACATTCACAAATAACGCAATTTAAGTTCCAAACAAATTTTCCGTCAATTTTAATTAGAACCAAAATAATACATTCTCAGAATATAAATTCCCCTTCGATCCCCTGAGTTGTTCTTTGTAATTCAGATTGAAAATTCAGTAGCTGCGTCATAATAAATTTAATACGAAGAAGTAATTTGGGGGGAGGCGGATCCATTCCCTTTTTCTTTATAAATTGTTGACCCTTTTTATCGGAGTTGGCCAGAACCCCCTAAGAATGGGAGAGCCTATTTCTCCGTAGCTACTAATCTCACCTCTGGATTGTCTGATTGCAGTCCTCGAAATTTTTATGATGCTATTAGGTTTCTCCAAGAGCGGATTTTTTAAATTGAGTCGACTTTAATTCCGTCGACAAGGCGGAATCACATTCTCATATTAAAGGTTCCGTTTCTACGTACGACAGACGAGGTTTTTGAACTTTTTCTCAAAATTTATGTGAAGTATGAAAGTACCATTCTAAATAGGTTGACTTTGACTGGTTAAAATATACTTTGTACACTTCCTTGTTTTTTTGTACTTTACTTTTGTATTCAGGTTCAATTGTATTCAGAAGCACTAACTGGATTTTTGGGAAGCTCGATCGTGCAACGGCTAAAGCGTTCGGGTTGCGTTTTTGTAAATTGAGCAACTTGTGAGGTTCCGTTGAAACTGCCTCTGTGGTGATTACATCATGTAACCATTAGGTTACACCGGTATCAGTCACGATGTTTCGAGGTTTATTTATATTCCAGCGTGGTGTAACTATCAACCAATTTAACAGAACACAGTTTAGTAAGTATGTAAGTACTTTATTGCGTAAAGGAAAAGGTAACCATGTATGTATATCTTATTGCTTACAAAGAGTATCTGTTACACTTACTTTTTCAAGTGTGTATACACAGATACTTAGTTAAGTCAGTATATCAATATCTAGTTATTTATGATTATGTGAATATATTATTGTAATCTAGTTTTTTAGTTTGGTGATAAGATCAGTTTTAAGTCCACCTGGCTTGTTAACTTCATCTGATCTAAGTTTGTCGTCACAGCGCTCATTCACATTCGGTCTTATCATCACTTTCACATTCACATTTCATACTCTAAGTAAAATGTAACCGGTAAGTCACCTTATGAAGACTTAAGTTGACCTTACACTTTTGAACTTTCGCGATCCTTAACCTGTGACCGAGACCGGTGCAATTCAGTCGAAACGTCGGTTATAAAGGTATGCCTATGATATATATTAAGAAGTTTGCGTTAATTACCATGAAAAACTTTTATCAAGTTTACCTGTTACGGAATTAACCAGAACGTCTACGACAACGTTAAGTTAAAAATAACGTTGCAGCTATTTCAACCAACGATATGTCAACACGTCACGTAATCACCTCCCCTACTGATTGTCGCGCTCCCAATTTTTACGATCCCATTACATTTCTGCCGGGACAGGCTGTAAATTATGACCGAGGCGAAACCCTTTGCTGAATTCTTACTTAATTTAGAGGATTTTATTAAGACTTGCTTGCTACATTACATTAAATGGAACTGGAGATGAGTACTTAAATTAATTGCTTGCTACAACTAACTATGAGTAGGTACTTTTCTTTATATTTCTTTTAAATGTTTTTTAAGTTGTTTTTTAAGTCTTACGGGTAAACATTTGGTCTTCATCTCACGGAATCCGGAATCCCCAACTACTGAGGCACTGACTATCTTATCTCTATCTGCCAGAACATAGCAATGCTACAAACATTGATGTAATGGCGACATATTTAGATAAGATGGTGGTAACTTTCCAGGTGGACAAACAAGCCCTACCATCAACCAAACCGAGTACACAAACATGTACGCTGGGAATCGAACCCGGGACCTCTGGGTCTTAACCGGTCCGGTGGTCTTGACCACTAGACCATACAGGCAGTCGAAAGTTTATAATAACTAGTGGTCGCCCAGTGGTCGAAATTTGACTGTAATTTTGTTAAGGCTACACGGATTGTATCCTAAGCAAAAAGATAGAATGTGAGTTTGGATTGGCATTGAGAGATTTCGGCCGCTCTTCTTCCATTTTTGAAAACTAATTATGTTACCAATCTATTAAGGCTTTGACGGCTTTAATGGCTTTTTGTTTCCAAATCCTCGATAAAAAAACTTTCAAATTTATTTCTAAAACGTAGATATCTATTTAATTCATATGATTATTTTTTTCATTATACATCGATGAAATTATGATGATGAATATATGCGTGTGACTCAAATACATGGCAGTGTGTGTGTTGTTTGTTTTATTGATTTAATGATATTTTATGCATAATTTAAAAAATATATAACATTCTGCAATCCTTCTCTATATAAACTATAAGTGTGCGAAATTTCATACTCCTCCGTCCGCGCAATTTTCGTCAAAAGGTGTACAAAGTTTTTGCTTCACGTATTAATATAAAGATGTTTCAACATTTTTTTAAAAAGTTTAATTATATTGCCGAATAAATAACAACGTAAATATTTTTATGATTTCATTGATATATTGTCTTATAAGATGATGATGGTGTAAAAAACATCTAACACCGTTATCGTAAATGTAACGAAGTAGTCACGAAAATATAAATTGGTGTAAAAAGATTTTTACAGGTTTGGCAATGCGTGACTGATAGGTATACTGGTGTTACAAACGTTTCATATGCTAAGGTAACGATCCAGCACATATAAAAAAGGTATGTGGCGAAGAAATACGAGTTGTGATAGTCGTTTATTTAAAAAACAAAGTCATCCGTCAGTTGTCAGTTGTCACCTTAATTGCTAGACGCACGGTGTTCTATTAGTGTTTCTGTTAATTATTTACTGCAGTTAATTATGAGACAAATTTGTACCAAACGTGACCTAATTGCTTTGCGGGCTTGAGATAATTAGTTGGGATTGTTCAGAATTTGTTAAAATATACAAGGATATGAAATTTCTCGCACAAAAGGATACAATATGAAGTTACATTATGTTGAATTTTTCTTGAACAAATATACGTACATACTGCATAAAGATATAATATATTGCGGTAAAAATAAAAATAATAATAAAATGAAACAATATTATACGGATGTACTCGCGTTTATTTTATATATTTTATTTTGACATTTTGATGGGTAAACTCAAATAAAAACGTATTATATTTGATATAATAGCATGATGCTGTACATGCTATTCGTATATTACGCAATTTTACTTAAAATAACTAGCTATTTAAAATTCAAGCTAAATTGCTCTATTATTATAGGTATTACAGACATTATACTTAAAAAACCGGCCTAGTGCGAGTCCGGGTTCCGTACCATTATCTATAAAAATATTTCAAGTTTCTACCTGTTATCGTTATTAAAACCGAGAGAAAAATTAGAAAAAAAATCACGTATGTTGTCCCTTGCAACAAACGTGATTTTATTTCAATATTAATTTTATTTGAATTTATTTATATTTATTTTTTAAGTGAATATATAACTAAATATTCTGTAAATATTTCAAGCGTCTACTTGTTGCAGTTATCAATATCGAGCAAAAACGAGCCAAATAAAAAATTACAATACAACAAACGTCATTTTTTTTTGGTATGGGAGCCCCTTAAATATTTATTATATTTTGTTTTTTAGTATTTGTTATTATAGCGGCAACAGAAATATATCATCTGTGAAAATTTCAACTGTCATCACGGTTCATGAGATACAGCCTGGTGACAGACAGACAGACAGACAAACAGACAGACGGAAGAACCTTAAAACGCTGTGTTGAAAAATTGGTCGTTCCAGGTGCCGCCTCGGTGGCCGAGTGACAAAGCGCTCGACCCGACACCCGAAAGGCCTGGGTTCAATTCCCAGGTTGCCCAGGTTTGAGATCACCAACCCGCATTTGGCAAGCGTGGTGATTAAGCCGTTACCCATCAATTGCAGTGATGACTTGATTTCAATGATGGAGGACTTGACCCTGCAGTGGGGCAGTTATTGGCTATTTACTTTACTTTACTTTACTCTGGAACCGCTAGAGCGATAAGGTGAAGGCTGACCTACGTGACCTTGGAGTCGACAACTGGCAAGATACCGCTATGGACAGGGGAGAATAGCGAGTACCTACTTGTATCGGAGGCCAAGATTCACTAAGGGTCCCTGCACCAAAGGAGTACTAAGTAAGTATTGAAGATACTTTGTCGTTTACAGTTATTCTAACATCGTTTTTATTCCTTACCGGTAAGCACATGGGGGGTGCAGCGCGGACGCAAAACTGGAAGTTTCAAGTTTCTTTATGATAGCGAGCGAGTGGCTCGTGGCAGTGGTGTGACAACGGCGCACGACTACGAATACGCACGCACACTAATATCTGTACAGAGTAGGCTGGTGATTTAATTAGAGCAATGTTTACTTTCGTAAAATCATAGGCGTTTGGGTAAAAAATAAGAAGTCTTAAGAGGGGGTATAAAGGTAAATCACCAATCGTAGATTTGATTTTAACACTAAAAGATAAACCACGATTTACCCGAAAAAAATATCATAGATACTACAGCATACTTGAAAGGGACTGGCTTAAGCGAAAACATAATATATTAAAATTTTATCGATAAAATAAAATCACAAACTTACGTCTACTTTTCAACTAGAATCAATTTATTTTCAATTTGACGCATATTACTGAGCCAATATTTTAACACATAATATCAAATTATATTACCGAGCGACTGTATTAGCGATTTGAAAAAAAAATGTATATTTTACGAGTAAATAAACTAAAACTAATTCGGCGCTTACGACATTCTTATTCCGTGCAGAACGCTCCAGTCTGTCGCACCTGACCCGAGGTAACAGGCATGTTTTGTTTCATCGATTAGTCGCGATCACTCTGTTGAGACGAGAGGACTGTGTTTCTGTGCTCAGGGCGCCGAGAAAATATTTCGTTAAAATAAGATATTATTATCATAATATTGTTATTATTTCTTTTCATTGGTGATGAGTAGTCTCACCTTGAAATATCGACCCTTACGCATTAACTTTAGAGCTCACTATACAATGTATTAGAAGCGCTGAAGCAATGACGGCGACGCGGGTACCGGGTATAGTATATGCAAAACAGAACGATGCTTTTGACCACTCGTATTGGTGGCAGTATGTATAGTAATTTTTTTTCACAGTACATACATAATTAAGTTGAATTAGCTATTCTGGAAGTATTGTATCATACTTCGTATATTACCGTACAAACTTGTGATTTACAATTATTTTGTATTTCAGAACTGCTGCAGCTCGTAAATGTCGTAATATCTTACAAGCCGATGTATGCTATCCGGTCAAACTCGTACGCAAAAATCTCTCATCAACTCTGTTAGTTCGTTACAGTTGTTTAATTTAAAGCTATTCGTATATTTATTTTTATAAAAACCATAGAATGTAAACATAATATTGATTTTTTTATATGTTAACACATGAAAAGTCTGTCGTTGCTGACTGTACAATCCAGCTCGAAGATCTCGTAGATCTCGAAGAGCTCGCAGATGAAATGCCTCGCGATACCTGAAAAATAAATGTAAAAGCTTATTTCTATAAAAATGAACTTGAATTTGGTCCAGAATTATCTTTTCAAATATTTTACTAAATGTGGGTAGCACAGAAATTGGTCTAAAGTTAGTGGGGTCAGATGTGCTACCTGATTTGTATAATGGAATTACTTTACTGTGCTTCATTAGGTCAGGAAAAACACCACAGTCAATACATTCGTTAAATATGCAAGCTAAAACTGGAGCTATTGTCTCAATAACGGATTTAGTGACGTCAACGGAATTACCCCACAAATCAGCAGTCTTTTTTTTATTAAGAGTGTTAAAAGTTTTAATTATATCTCTAAAATCAATTTTTTGAAAACTAAAATGGTTTTCACTAGGTTTGACATTTTCCTTTAGAACCGCTTCAGCTACAGTGGAGTCCAAAGTCTTTGTAGTTGAAACTGGAATATCAGTAAAAAACTTCTCAAATGCCGCAGCAACATCAGCATCAGAAGTTAAGATTTGATTTTCGAAGCTCAATTTGTACTCATTGTTACGACTTTTGACATTTCCAGTTTAATTTACACTATTTATAATATTCCATGTCATTTTTATTTTGTTATCACTTAGCTTAATCTTTGAACTCAGGAATTTTGCCTTTGCTAATCGACATACTGTTTTAAATAACTTAGAATATTTTTTGACATACAATTTGAAATCTTCACTGGTGTTATAGTTGCGTTCATCATATAGCTCATAAAGTCGCTTTCTACTTTTGTGGATACCAATTGTAACCCATTCACTAAAAGTAACAGTACCACTAACCGAGATCATCTTTGGAATAAAAGTTTTATTAAATTCTAAACAATATTTATAAAAGAAATCATTATAAAATTTATTTGGGTTATCATTATATTCTACATAACATATATTATCATAGAGATTGTTTTGAAGCGTTCCAGACGACCTGCAGTTTTTGGTACAACAGTGATAATCTGTTTCTTCACTTGCTGACACTGATGTGGAAGGCTGACCATTTGGCCACAATGATCAGAGTCTAGTTTATTAATAATGAGTTTAGACAGAGGTACTAGATCAGTGTATATATTATCGATACAAGTGGCCGAAGTGGCAGTTATTCTAGTCGGCTCCAAAAATAAATTATTCAAATTATATGATTGAAATAAATTTTTAATTTTGATAGAACCTGTAGACTTTTCTAACAAATTAATATTAAAATCACCGCAAACAACTATCTTTTTACCTACATTGCGGATTTTATATAATGCTTCATCCATTACTTTTTCAAAATAATCATACAATGCTGACGGAGGCCTGTATACACTTAATAAAACAAGTCGCTCCAGCTCCACACAAGCTATTTCTATTGTTTGCTCAACCGAGAGGCTCATTATGTCTTTTCTTTCCTTTAATTTTAACTTCTTATCAACTATAATTAAGGAGCCACCATGAATTGAATTTACTCGACTGAACGAACTACCTACCAAATGATTATTAAAATTGAACATGAACTGATGATCTTTAAGCCAGTGTTCAGTAATACACAGAATATCAACTTTATTATCGTTCATGAACAATGCAATCTCTGGATCTTTGCCCATCATTCCTTGAATGTTCTGGTGAACCATACTGATTGACTGAACATTTTTAATAATTGTAGGTTGAGACGGGCTTTTCTTAGAATTAATTACACATTTATTTAAAATATTACCAAACATTTTGCAAGAGAATTCCTCTTTTGTCTTATGATTTAATTTAAAATCGTCATTAAAGAAAAGCTTTGTAAAAAAGCTTATTATAAAGTGTCTGATTACATTCAAGACAAAACAGCATGGGTTAAAAATGCTTCAATCACCCCAACAGGTATTTCTAATTTAAAATATTGTTAAGTAATTTTAAATTTGTATAACTTGATAACGGCATATAATTTTGTAAATGTCGTTACTTATATTAAAACTGTGGAGTTTCTTGCGCCCATTCTTCTCCACAACTAAAAAATAGACGTCCTGAATGGGTAGTAGGTAAAAAAAATGTTTGGACGATTCAAAAGTACTTTTCTAAAGTTTATTTGAATACAAAATATTTGACACTTTGACTTTGACTTTGATTACAGAAAGTCTGTTTATCTTAAGTGTAAACAATATTTTAGTTTTTTTTACCATTAAAAAAACAATAAAATTTTTCATTAAATTTCAATAGTAAGTCCTATAAAGATTGTTACATTTTAAGACAAGTTAGAATGAACAGACCTTAAATACATATGTAATTTAATGCAAAAATGTTTTTAACTTACCTTCTTTCTGTCTGTTCTTTGCAGTACAGGTACAAGCCAGGGTACGAATTCTGAAAAAAAAATGTAAACCTATGAATCTATGTAAATAAAGCGATATTTTTGTAATAAAATTAGACTTCTTTTTTTTACATTGTCGACACTCTTTGAAGAAGAGATATAACAGTAAGAGCATTTACACACGAGCAGCACTTTGGTATCAATAGAGGTAACTGTAGCGTCGGATGGTAGGTCTTTGACCTTTAACGTGTCGACAGCAACCGCTGACTGTTGCAGTTACTTCTGTCGATAGCAAAGTGCGACTGAAAGGAATAATATAATCTACATGATACAAAAAATAATCTACATAATACAAAAATGCTTAGATTTCATGGCACCTACGCCTTTATAAAATAAAACAATATTAAATATTTAAAGTAGCAATATATAATAAAAATATATGATATCATTACTTACCTTTGCGTATTATTTACCACCAGCAAAGAGTATTTTAGTGTTTCGAAGTACAGCTAGGTGATCCGACTCGCACTTAGCCGGTTTTTATCTGATTATTTTAGGTATACTGTGCGCGATCGCACTAAACACGAGTACACACGAGGGAGCGACCTGCCAATCTGTTGCGTTGGCCGCCACGCCGTACGCACGGACGAAAGCGGGGCGTGAAAGGGGCGCGGGTGGAATCTGTTTTTTTTCTAGGTTTATACGCCCTCTTAATATTTTCCTATTTCTGTTTTTTTATTAAAAAATAAGACAACGTTTCTGAAGAAATAAGTTTTTAGATATCATTATTTTACGTATTGTTTATGCAGTTTCTGGGTATTTGTTTCAAATTCCAAGACAACCATGACCTTGTGAAAGGATCAAGCTAACCTATACTAGTCCTTTTAATGTATAAGACCTATTCAGCGCCTAGCACCAGTGTCTTAAAAACACGTAAATTTTCAAATTCCGCGCTGCACCCCCGTGACGATAAGGATTGAGGTGGAAGCGCCCTTCACCCAAAATCTTCAACTACTGAGGCACTGGCTATCTTATCTCTAGCTGCCGAAACACAATGATGCTACAAACATTGATGTTATCGCTACATATTTAGATAAGATGGTGGTAGCTAGCCAGGCAGACAAACAAGCCCTGCCACCAACCAAACCAAACACAAACATGTAGGTACCCAAACCCGGGACCTCGGGGTCTAAGACCGGCCTTAACCACTATACCACAGAGGCGTATAATAGGCAGAAAATCATTTCGGCACCCGTCAACATCGTTGTATCTGACGACCTAAACAGAAGGGTAATCGGTATATGTTACTATGATTAATTCCCGTTCCAACGGTATATCTGAGAAAGCTAATATCCTGAGGGTGTAATAAAAGATATGGAAGTCACTGAGTACTACTTACTACGTGCGAAGAATATTCGGATCGGCTTAAGCAAGTATTCAGAAGGAAATCGCATGGCTCCTGTTGCAATGTTGAACTATCGTGCGAATGGAACGTCAGAATTCTACTTACATTATTTGTTGGAGTTTCTGTAAAGGAAGCCTTCACGTTTCTTTTACCTATGATATATCATATAATAGCTGTAGAGAACCATTCCTAATCATTCCTTATTTTCATCCATATAAATATATATTTATAATATTTTTCAAATGAAATGGCGTTTTTATTCAGTTTAACGTTTGTTCGGTAATGCACAACGAAGCTCGCCGTCTGTAAACATGAGAGAAGCAATTTGCGATTTATAATGTTTTATTTAATTATCATATTTTATTGCATCACGAAAATTCAATCAAATACAACAAACGCGGGTTTTTCCCCGATTTCTTCTTACCTGATGTAAGTGATCTGAATGGGGGAATATTATAGCTTTAATTTTTGCACCAAAAAAAATCAATGGTAAAATTAAGTAAATATTATGATCATAAAATATAAAATATAAAAACATTTAATATTATTACCCACTCCATCAATATCTTACTTAAAATAAGCGAGATGTCTATAAAGAAACTTTATTTAATCATACTATGGAAATTTGTAAAATTTTGAACACCTTGTATTTTTGATATTTCGTTGCTACTCCACTCAACTTTGCCACTTAGAGCATAATGAGCGCTCAGTCTATACTTAACAGTTAATTATTCATTACCAATACTTCCCGTCGCAAAATTAAAATCAAAAACCTATCAGAGAGTAGACGGGCGAATTACAAAGTCCCCAGGGTGAATGCTAATGTCTTTATTATCTTATCTTATCTTTATTCGAGTCGCGCTATCGCCCCGAGTTCTAATAAACAAAAGTTTTGTTAGGATGTTTATTTAACTTTTTTATTGGCACTTAAGATGATAAACAGGCGATTGGTTTAATATCAGAGGTGACCGTTTTATTTTATTATTTTTGTTACCGTTTCCTGACTCTGAAATGAGCTCATCTTCATCTCAAATATATATTAGCGGTTTAAAAAAAAATCTGTTTACAAGTATTACCTTGGCTAAGTGACTATAGCTCTCGGTCCGATATCCGGAGGTCTTGGGTTCAATTCCTAGGTAAGGCAAAGTATGTTTCGATATTTCGTTTCGTTTGTGATCATCATCATCAGCTCATTTTATGTTGGGGCACAGCACAAGCCTTCCCTATGGATGGATAGGGAGAACAGGCCATAAACCATCACGCGGGCCTAGTGCGGATTGGTGGTTGTTAACGACTGCTAATGCAGCCGGGACCAACGGCTTTACGTGCCTTCCGAAGCACGGAGGAGCTCGAGATGATACATTTTTGGTCATTCAGACTGGGCGCGTTAACCACTGCGCCGTCGAAATCCTCTTCCCATTTCCTACTCTTCCGATAAAAAAAGTAGGAAATAGGAAGGTCTGCCGTTTTAATCTCGTTAGTCTTGTTTAAGATATAATTACAATATATTTATACTTTTAAATCATCATCATCACCATCATCATTTCAACCAAAAGAAGTCTGACGACAGGTGGACAAATTAAAAAGCCTAACAGTATGTCCCGAGTCCAATATAACGTGATAAAATTTTGACGGATAAAAGTACTGTCTCATAATAAGCGCTGGCCTTTAGGGATAAGCCGAATGTTTGTGTCTTATAATGAAATCGGCGATCCATTACGTGCCAGGCCAGTACCTCAAAGCTTTGCTAATCCATTCTTTCGTTATTAACGAGTTGCGGTGTTGAATGAAAGTGTTAAAGGATATTAAACTGATTGATGGCTCCACGCGAGATCCCAACGCTTTTGGTGACGTTGAATATTTCATCAGGGCTTTTTATTCTGAAACAACTTCGGGTAAAAAAATGATGGTGTTATTTTTTTAGATAAAGCGTGAGTTATGGTGGAAATCTATTAGTATATACATTTTTATTTTACAGCGGGGACTCGCTTGTCTTTTGTCTCACATCATGGTAAGTGCCGATAACGACGTAGGTTGTAGCGCACTTACTAGAAGTGCTTTTCTATCTCATATCTTTTCCATCTATTTCGCTAGCTTTATACTGTTAGTATGAGGACTTACTTAGATAAGATACTTGGTTGACTTACAAAAAAAACTCTACCAATTATCGGGATCTCTGTGCCTGGCACCGGTGCACAGTAGCTTTGCTTCCCCGATCCGATTTTCTCGGACCCCGATCCGTTCGGAGAATTTAGTAGGACATAGGAACACGTACCAGTGCATAATAATTTTTTTTAATATATATTTACGGGTAAGCACAGTGCCTTGATCTCACCTGATGTTAAGTGATGATAAGGCCATTTGGTGAAGTGCACTGGCTATCTTATCTCCGGCTGCCGGAACACAACAATGCTACAAACATTGATGTTATGGTGACATATTTAGATGCCTTCCCTCTAATAAACGTCCTAAAGTGATGCGTTTCTCACGGCTTGATTCCTCAAAGGTTTTCCCTTTAAGTTTTTCGCCGCCTCCTGAAAAGCCCGGTGAAACTGAAAATGCTGTCTAAGGCAATCAGGAAACTCTCTCCAATAAAAAGAAAAGGTGGCCATGCCATTACACACCATAGAGACGGCTAAGAGACCATCAACGCACACTACATTACCCCAACCCAAGTTGAGCAAAAACCGTTATTTACCGTTATTTATTGCAACAACATAATTTAATTCAACGTCATCGCCCATGTGAGCCGACCGACTTACATACACGGTTGTAATTGAACGTGATAAATAATTCAGGAAGTTGTCTGAACGCCCATTATTCCCGATAAGCGTGGCAGCCTTTCAACGTGTAATGAACGTATCATCAGAGGATAATTACCTATGCTTCCTGATTTAAGCAACGTATACAAAGGTCTTAGAGATTTTCATGCAGCCACAGTTAGAGCTTGATTGATAAGATTTACTTGGCTGTAGCCGTTGAATAGATAATTTCATTATGAATAAGTTCACTCTTCAAGGCATTGATTCCATTAAGAGATTAGTTTTACATATACTTCAATTTTAATCATCACTCTATGATAATAATTCATGTGCATTGAAAACACATACAATGTGAGTTCTTGTCCGGAAATAGTCTATAATATACCTACTATCAAAAGTCAAAATTTAAGCATTGCTTGTTTAATTTATTTTAATCTAATTTGCCTTCGCTTGTCAGAGAAATTGAAAGTGAGAGAAAGATAGAGAGATAGAGAAATTAGACATCTTTTGAAGCTTTTTTAAACAGGTTAAATATATTTAAAAAAACTCTTAATAATAATATGATACAAGTCGTTATTGTGTTATCTCTTTTACTCGTAGAAGTTATAATTAAACACTGTTGGATTGTGTAGGCATGTGGTGTGAGTACGTCCGTCCACCTCAACGCTCGACTGACAAGTGACGGACACGGGCAGCCTTACGCAAGCCTATGAAACTTCAAAACATAACAGTCAGCTTACCATAATGATGTAATAATTCGCAAAAAGGTCTAAACAACCCCTAATTCCCAATGATAGGGTCATCGATTAAGCAGCAGGCTTCCAAAAGTAATAAACGTGTCCGTTGTGAATAGCCGTGCTTACTCGTGGCTCTACAAGAAAATATATATGACTATTTCTCCAGAGAATTTCATTGGGCGGCGTCGGCCAGCGTGTTTGGGTTTTGATTGTCTTTTATTATTTCACGACAGGAAAGTGCTTAGCCTTCATCTGATGGCAAGTGACGAGGCCAACAAAGCCGAAGGTGGAAGCGCACTTCACCCGGAATCCTTCATACTGCTGGGTAACGAAACATATCTAGGGGCACGGCAGTGCTCCCGCCAAGTCGAGCAAAAAAGCGGCACGGCCGTACCATCCTTTTCTCGGTGCAATTTAACTTCGTTGTTGATCTATTCAATCTATTTATTTAAAACATAAAAGAATTTTAATATTGAGAACTTGGTATTACATGGATCTCACAATTTTTTACGGTAGAAGATCTGAGTTGCGAGACTTGGTTTTTTTACAAGTTTGTTTTTAATGGTAAGTTTGTCAACATAATAACGATGTTAGTATGTATGTTTGTAAAATATTTTGTCCATTAAGAGATTAAGATGCTTATAGTTTCTCTTTAGTTGAGGATGCCGTGTGAAATATGGTAGGAGTACCACCTTCGGCTCTATCTTCACCACATGTGGAATAGAAAACAGTTTCTGCGGCGGCTTCTTTCGATGGCTATAACTTTTTTAGTAACACTGTTGTCCTGCAAATAGTTAGATTAATCCCTTCACCTACTCCTGCTATACCGGTCGATTAGCATCATCTGGCGGGCCATCCATCCCGCGTCGCCGTACATCGCGCACCGCCGGCCACCCGAGCTGATATACGACTCTCATTGTCGCGAACTAACAACGCCCCGGTCCAGCTAACGGCATTACTGCTGTGCTGACCTCATTCTTCCGCGATACATCACTATTCGTGAGTTCGGTACTGGTTCAACAAAGAGGTTAAAGTTCGTTTATACCTTTCAATTGTTTTGGAATTATAGTACGTTCCACAATCGGAAAGCGCTTGGCTTTTATCTCACCTCATAAGTAGTAAGTGATAGTAATAAGGTTGAAGGTGGATGTGAACTTTACTGGAAATGTGAAAATCAAGCTACCGAACCGCTCCGATCCGAACCCTCGGATAATCTAATAGGGAAACCCAACTCTACACGACTTTAAAGTTTACCCTGACACCCTCTACCAACCATAAGGTTATAAAGTTAAAGGTGTCAGACATCCTTGCGCAAGCACAA
Source organism: Eudonia mercurella (assembly GCA_963082485.1). NCBI lineage: Eukaryota > Metazoa > Arthropoda > Insecta > Lepidoptera > Crambidae > Eudonia > Eudonia mercurella. The sequence continues at coordinate 12,390,700 of OY720039.1, read as the reverse complement.
GGGACCATCTACGTCAGGTCATAACGCCAGATTAGAACCCACCGTAGCGCATTCTTTATCCGGTACTTTTAAGACTAGTGTCTCAAGCTAGTTGCCATGTGGATACGTAAAGTCCACTACCTAATATCCGAATAGGTTACCGGAGCTGTAAGCTGGCTCACTTCTCGTTGCACTAAGAGCACAACTCGCAGTTCCACTGCTCGGGTCGTCAACTCTAAAGTCGACTACCAAATGTCCTCTTTAGTGACGGAGTTGTAAGTCCATTCACTTCTCAGTACCCATCCAGGCACCTCGTCAGTTCCACAATCCTACGCGGCTGACTTAACTGGAGACTTTGCATCTAGTGGAAGCCTCTACTAGTTACCCGGACTAGTACCGGAGATGTTGGAAGCCTACTCAATGAAAACCACCGAGCAGAACAACCAACTAAGGACAACTCACGTGCCCCGCAGATCCTTTCGCTTCAGGGCCCCACTAAGACCGCTAGTCGGATCCGCTCGCTGTGCACGAAATGAAAGCCTGGCCAGACCTCAACCAGGCAGACGAATATTCCCACTTCTACAGCTAACCACACAGCCACTACGAGTCCAACCCATGTCCGGGACCTGCCGGAGACGCCCGCGAAGGGTAAGGATCCGGAACTCCCGTGGTACCCTTGAAAAGATAGCCGGGCCCGTAGTTCCAGCTGCCATACCCTACCTATCAGGGTGAGTAGATAGGGAAAGAAAACACGCGCTAATGCGTGATGCCATTCCCTCTAGAAAGGCTCTGCCGGTGTTTTGATCACACAGCTCCCTTTAAGTTTCTCGCCGCCCCCCATAAAAAGTATTGCGACGCTGAAAATGCCGAATAAGCAAACTCTCTCAAATAAAAGACTCCCGATACACTATTGAGACATTTTTGAAGTAGCAGCCATCAAGTGTTGCTGATGACCATTGGCGGCAGTAACCACTCATTATCAGGCGGCCCGTCAAGTAGATTGACGACTTTATCCACTAAATAAAACCATTTAAACTGTCAAATTGAGCTCGTCTGGCCAATTGGCCTTAAAACGTTACACTTACATTTTCAATTTGTGTATTGTTATATTTTTTTGACTAGATTTAAATAGACAAGAAATAAGCAATAGATATGGCTTCTTCCGCGTGCGAGATGCCAGAAACACGATAGTCTTATTGGTAGTGCACTTGACCAGATATGGGTAATGGTGCGGGTTAGCGATGCGCGATTATGAATGATACTAACTGAATCATTCGATTATTACATTCATTCGAATAATTCGAATGACTTTTAAAATATATTACTAATTACTAATAAGCAGTACTAATCGGGTGCTAATCAGTCAGTAGTAGGAATCAACTACCAATGAATACAGAATTTTGCAACTGAATTGTCATTCATTGATAATGAATGAATGATAACGTAAGTAACTAATTTAGTAAAAAGGACCCGCGGATTATTACGGAACTAAATATCATTTGGATATGGCTCATGTGACGCCATTTTCGAAAATTTCATTTATTTTTCGCCATTTTCGATTGAGATTGATCGCTATGAGCCTTATGCTGTGGCGTTAAAGTACATTTTAGCTTTCTTTCTTTTAATATCAATAATCGTTCGATTTTATTACTAATTACTTAGTAATACTTATTCGATTATTGAAATAAGTATATTACTAAATTAGTCATAATCGCGCATCGCTAGTGCGGGTGCTCTACTCGTCCTTTTCTATTTGTTATTGTTCACACCAAAATTTGCGTACATTTTATATACACTACCCATATTTAACCAAGCTTATTAATTATCATCATACCAAACCCATTTGCCGTCAATTTTAATAGTCCCAAACCCATTATACACCGCAGTATTTAACAGTACTTAACGGCAATGAGACGATTTGCGTCAAATAACGCGTGTGTCATCTGTTTTGTGTCAACGGGCGATCGAATGCATTCATTACGAGAGTGTACGACCCGCGAGTTCCAACCTAATATATTATGAGCCTCATTGTTGCAAACTAATAATGCTGCTCTGGCCGAAAGCCCATTTCACAGTGCTTACGTCGCGAGAGCGAGCGAAAAAGTGGACTACTTTAAATAAAGCGTTAGCAGTTTTAATGTAATAACGTCGGCGACTTGCGTCCGAGTGAGTTGCGAATTTAGACAAGCTGTTTCTTTACACGCAAATATTTCTAGAAATTTATATTAGTTGAATGCAAGATTTTAACTACCGTGTGTTGTGGTTTAACCTACGGCATTTGTAGAGGTCTAGAAGTAGATTTTTAACTGTGGTCTACCTACGTATTATAAGGTAAAAAGGTCGGGCTTGTAATAAGCCCCTTTATTTTTATTTTATTTTATTTTATTCAGGACAATAAACAATTACACAAAAACATATTTATGTCATACATAGTTTTAACCAAATGGACTCATTGTGCAACCAGCGACATTGTCCACAACAGAGGTAAAAAAAAACCACTACAATTAAGACAGGCAGAAAAGACCTGCATAAAAAATATTAAATAAATCAACAATACTATTATATAGGTGACATTTAAATTGTGCTTTCTACAAAGAATTGTATTTAAACAATACGAATTTGTATATGATTAAAACTACTTTAAATATAATATGTCGTAAAACTACTTTCAATATAATATGTCGCCATAACAACGATGTTAGTAGCTTTGTTTAGGTTCCCATTCCAACAGTAAGAGATAAGGTAGCTTGGCGTAAGTACCTTATAGTAGTTGCAGCTTTCGGGCTTTTCCTTCACCTACCATCAGCTGAGATGAAGGCCAAGTTCTTCCCCGTTGTGGCATAAAGCACCTCCGCATTTTAGGCCAAGTGCTTTAGCCTCTAACACCATCGAGGCCTTATTAATAGTTCTTTGGAATTATTTTACACCACTTTTTATACGACGATTAAGTTACTTATATTTATGTTTAACCCATTATAGGGCAAGTTGCGAAATCGGTCTATATTTCGACCACTTGTATCCCCATAGATATAAGGACTAAACTCCTATAAAAAAGCTGTTTTTAGAAAGGGTTAATTCATAAAATAAACATTCGCCCCGTTTTCATTATAAAATGCTAAGTAATCATAAGTGATAGGGCAGAAGCAAACTAATTAAAGTGTCACGAAAATATATCCCTGGATCAAACAAATTCGCCAGGGGCAGTGACGCCCTACGAGGGGAATGTCTCTATTAACACATTGATATAGGGAATCTGCAATTCGACAATCCGTTTAAGGTGTAATAAATCACCCCGGTCCCTTGTATCGAGCCTATTATCGGGGGTATTCGTGCGTATTGTCTGCGTGGTCTCCCTCGGATGTATAGCGCAGATGTGCAAGGGCGCAATTTGATTATGTCATTACCGTAGCATATACCATCATAGACGCGTGACTATTGCTATAAACGTCGACGTCATAAACACATTCATTTCCAGTCTACTGCGGATCCAGTGGTAATGATTGAAATGAATATGATTGGGTGTTGAACAAAACCATTCTCCGATACAAAATCTATTCATAGTAAATTTAGTTAATGTTAAAAATCATAGATGGCGACAGCGCCATCCTGACCGGTACAGACCAAATTTGAATCATCCTATAAAGATTTTCATAGGATTGCACTTAGCAAAAAAAAAGTCGGTTTACTGACGATAGTTGAACGTGACAACGTCTTAAGAAGGTGTCGGGAGGTGTTGGGGGTGTCGGGGGGTGTTGGGGGTACGTACCGCGGTGGCGATGCCGGCCACGGGCTTGCACAGCAGCCTGCAGCAGCCCGTCGAACAGGTAGGCGGGAGGAGTTGGGGGTGTCGGGAGGTGTTGGGGGTGTCGGGGGGTGTTGGGGGTACGTACCGCGGTGGCGATGCCGGCCACGGGCTTGCACAGCAGCCTGCAGCCCGTCGAATAGGTAGGCGGGAGGAGTTGGTGGTGTCGGGAGGTGTTGGGGGTGTCGGGGGGTGTTGGGGGTAAGTACCGCGGTGGCGATGCCGGACACGGGCTTGCACAGCAGCACGGCTAAATTTCTACTCAGCCGATTGTGCTTCTTTGTCGCTCGTTCCGCGCTCTCGCTTGCACTTCAAGCCTTACATGGAACGCCTCAGAGCGAGGTAACGCCGAACTTTTTCGTGCGTGCAGCCGGCTCTATCGAATGACGTTGTCACGTCAAAAAATACATAGTTTTCTACAGTAATCGATCGCCATTATGAATAAACCAAAGACTCTATATCAAGTGTAACAGTAGCATTTCAAACGTCACCTCTATTTATTATGGGATAAGTTACAACCTACTCAGTTGGTTTTATTATCCACATAAAAATGTTGGGTACCTTAATGTAATGATGTAAAGCTTGAAACTAGTAAAAACTGTTATGAGACAGCTTTTGATTACTTTATTATCTAGTACTGAATAAATTCTTAATAATGCAAATTATATTATTACTTAAAAGTACAAAAACACAAATGTTGAAAAAATTTCCACGAGCAGGATTTGAACCTGCACCCTTCTGACATACCGGGTCAGGTGCTCTTCCAATTGAGCTATCGTGGTTCTAACCAGCCCGCCGAAATTATTCAACACTTTTTACTTTGAAAGCCAAAGGCGCCCATTCAATGTCAACAACTACCGTCACTAACATCCGATCATAATATTTTTACAAATATAAAGATCAGTTAAGAAGTAGGCAAGGTATTTAAAAAAAATTTTCAAATTATTTTTAACACAAATTTTGTTGCGAACAAATTACAAAAACACAAATGTTGAAAAAATTTCCACGAGCAGGATTACTTAAAAGTACATTTTGTTAATTTCTTTCTATATGTTTTAGTTGTTTTCATCCAGCAAAAATTTAATATGGAAAACAAAATACATCACAATATTTGTTATTTTAAATACCTAATGGGGTCCAGGAATAAGTTGTTACATGAACAAAACACACAGTGTACCTAATTAGATCGCTACGGAAAATCCACCAAATTATGATCCAGAAATAGACTTTGTGTATGTAAACAAAGTCTATTTCTCGAAAATAAAATAAAGATATTTAAGGTAATACTACCGAACAACGATCCTCTAAGGCTATGTAAATTTTTAACAAAATCAATCAGGGGAAATACAAATACTTCAGAAAATGGACGTTCGAGGGTCGAAAGTAATTTCCTCTTAGGAACTCAACAATCTGAGGGTGGAAATGATTGAAGAATGGCCACTTCGAAGTACGTCGACGATTTACAAACAAAATAGCGGCAGTTGATGGGACGCCATGCACATGCGCATTTTAAATAGTGTAGGGATTGTCGATGTATTTCTATAAGTAGTTTTGCTTTTGCTAGTATTGCTATCGATGTAATTTTTGAAGTACATCGTCAAACACAATAGCTGCAGTTAATGGGACGCCATGCACATGTGTATTTTTAAATAGTGTGCGAAATGTCGATGTATTTCTATAAGTCGTTCTGCTAGTTCTGCCTTTGATGTAATTTTTTAAGTATATCGAAGATGTTCAAATAATTTTTAACGCAAATATTGTTGCGAACAAATTACAAAAACACAAATGTTGAAAAAATTTCCACAAGCAGGATTTGAACCTGCACCTTTCTGACATTTCGGGTCAGGTGCTCTTCCAATTGAGCTATCGTGGTTCTAACCAGCCCGCCAAAATTATTCAACACTTTTTACTTTGAAAGCCAAAGGCGCCCATTCAATGTCAACAACTACCGTCACTAACATCCGATTATATTATATTTGATTGATATGATTATATTATAATATTTTTACAAATATTAAAGATCAGTTAAGAAGTAAGCAAGCTATTTATAAAATGTTTATATCGAAGATGTACAAATATAATAGCGGCAGTTTGCATAGTGTGGGGATTGTCAAGTTTTTCTATAAGTAGTTCTGATAGTTCTGCTATCTTTTTTATTCTGATATTTTTTAAGTACTTCGACGATTTACGAACACAATAGCGGCAGTTAGTAGGACGCCATGCACATGTGCATTTTAAATAGTGTGGGGATTGTCGATGTATTTTCTATAAGTAGTTCTACTAGTTTTGCTATCCATATAATTCTTTTGAAGTACATCGACGATTTACATTCATAAATAGCGACTTGTGCTCCGATATTTACAGATAAAATAGCCGGTTCCTCACTAAAAAGGGATTTAGAGTAAAATGCGCATCTACAACTCACACACTCATAATCAAGAGATGAATACCAAAACCTTCTCCGTTGTAAATTAAAATTCGTAATTCAATAATATGTTAAGCCCATTCGATGTTACATTTAACTTTAAGTTATAACACAATTCTAATAGTAACATTATAAACCAACCAACGTTACAAGGGTGATAGTTTTTTTTCCATCAAAAAGTTTTTTATCGCCCCACGTAACCCCAAGAGCATTGAGCACGCGCTGCCAAGGGTGCGGCGAAATGTGCAAACAATTAGAGACCTTTTTTCGCGCGCCCTCCACGACACTTGCCTTTCATAGCTCCTCACTACTTGCACTAGACATCTGTTGTGCTCACACCGCCCATAAATTATGCTCGGATGACGAGAATGAAATATTGAGGCAAAGAGTGTAAAACAAAGAACGATCGTTCTCTAGAGTGTGCTTTTGTTTAATTGCTTAGGGAGATGTTGACTAGAATTGGACAGGTTTCGTTACAGTTTTAATATTCGGGTATTATTTTTGTCAGACAATACATATTTGCATTGAAACTGCATTTTCTTATGATACTGAGCCGTCAAACGAAAATTTGTACTCTCCAAAGAAATACAATGCTGTTTAGCGGCAGAAATAGGTATAAGGGTGGCCGCTATCCAGATGGATTCTAGTAGGCCGTTAATATTTAGAAATAGCATGACTTCATCAATCATTGCATCTCTACAATTATGTTAGTATGTTTCACTGCTATTCTTAGATTGATACCCAAAAAACCAGCCACGTGCGTGTCAGGCCGCGCGCAATGTAGGGTTCCGTAACCCATGTCAATAATGCGGACTCTGAGAAGAGGGCTTTTATGAACATATATTTAATGATGGCTCATATACTTAAATGTAGATACTACCGGTTACACACACCTGACAACGTTATTTAAGTAGTTTCCAATGAGGAATTTGTACTGCGCCAAGTACATTTTATAAGTTGGTCAACTGTTACTCGTAAACTTATAAAGTCTACTTAGCTGTGATAGTTTTCCTTTTAACTTCGTCATGTATACAACTACCGTGAATTTTTTCACGTATCCAAAAACAACCATTTGGCTGGCTGGGGGGCGGACACTTGACTTTAACAAAATTTTGCACTTTAAAGCTTAATAGTTCACAAACGGATGCCTCAATCAAAAAACTGTTTTCACAAACCCGTAATATTTTTGAAATTGCTATCCAACGACACCCCCACACTATGGGATAAACAAGAAAAAAAAAAAATCCCCACTTCACGTGTAAGGGAAGGAAACCTAAAAAATTTTTTTTTTTTAATTTTACTTTACCACTTTGTCGGCATGATTAATATGTATATCCATGTCAAATTACAACTTTCTAGTACTAATAGTCTATGAGCTGGGGACAGACAGACAGACAGACGGAAATGGCGAAACTATAAGGGTTCCTTGTTGACTACGGAACCCTAAAAATTAGCTTATGACATCACGTTAAGAGACTCATCAGATCAGAAATCATACTGTATAAGTAATAAAGTATATTATCATACTAGTAATACGAGTAGTATCATAAAAGTAAAGAAAAGAAGACTTCCCATTTTAATTTTGTTTAAACTAAAATTATACTAGTAATACGAGTAGTATCATAAAAGTAAAGAAAAGAAGACTTCCCATTTTAATTTTGTTTAAACTAAAATTATACTAGTAATACGAGTAGTATCATAAAAGTAAAGAAAAGAAGACTTCCCATTTTAATTTTGTTTAAACTAAAATTATACTAGTAATACGAGTAGTATCATAAAAGTAAAGAAAAGAAGACTTCCCATTTTAATTTTGTTTAAACTAAAATTATACTAGTAATACGAGTAGTATCATAAAAGTAAAGAAAAGAAGACTTCCCATTTTAATTTTGTTTAAACTAAAATTATACTAGTAATACGAGTAGTGTTGAAGACGCCGAGTTTAATTAGTTTAGACATACGTAGCATAAGGGAATTTGATTATTTTGATATTATTTTGTTTGTAAACTTAATGTAGGAATAAGTACATGTAAAGCGCTAAGTACGATTTGTTAAAGTTAGGTTTGATCTTGTCGAAACACGTCTAAACATGAATTAGCCAATCACGTTAAAGTTCACTTATTTTGTTTGTCTAGTTAGTATGGGATTGGTAACAGTCGCAAAATCAACTGTGTCAACGCGTCGCTAGTTGCCATACGTCCAAATCGGATATAAGTAGCGCAGTTTTGTATGAGAATCATGTTCAACGTTCAGTATTCAATTGTAACTTGGGAAATAAAGAAGACACTAAATACATCGAAGAAGAGTTTTTATTCAAAAAAATACAGTCCACCACAAGTAGTATCATAAAAGTAAAGAAAAGAAGACTTCCCATTTTAATTTTGTTTAAACTAAAATTATACTAGTAATACGAGTAGTATCATAAAAGTAAAGAAAAGAAGACTTCCCATTTTAATTTTGTTTAAACTAAAATTATACTAGTAATACGAGTAGTATCATAAAAGTAAAGAAAAGAAGACTTCCCATTTTAATTTTGTTTAAACTAAAATTATACTAGTAATACGAGTAGTATCATAAAAGTAAAGAAAAGAAGACTTCCCATTTTAATTTTGTTTAAACTAAAATTATACTAGTAATACGAGTAGTGTTGAAGACGCCGAGTTTAATTAGTTTAGACATACGTAGCATAAGGGAATTTGATTATTTTGATATTATTTTGTTTGTAAACTTAATGTAGGAATAAGTACATGTAAAGCGCTAAGTACGATTTGTTAAAGTTAGGTTTGATCTTGTCGAAACACGTCTAAACATGAATTAGCCAATCACGTTAAAGTTCACTTATTTTGTTTGTCTAGTTAGTATGGGATTGGTAACAGTCGCAAAATCAACTGTGTCAACGCGTCGCTAGTTGCCATACGTCCAAATCGGATATAAGTAGCGCAGTTTTGTATGAGAATCATGTTCAACGTTCAGTATTCAATTGTAACTTGGGAAATAAAGAAGACACTAAATACATCGAAGAAGAGTTTTTATTCAAAAAAATACAGTCCACCACAAGTAGTATCATAAAAGTAAAGAAAAGAAGACTTCCCATTTTAATTTTGTTTAAGCTAAAATTCATTATAGTGACAACATGTGCAGAAAACTCCAGTCACAAGTTATTGTAAAAGGAAAATGTCGGATGCACCTTTCTATAATAGCAGCAACATGAAACGTTCCTTACTCGCACAAAGAACTTAATAAACTGGCTTATCGAAAAGTTCAGAAAGAGATGAAAGCACCACGTACCTTTATAACAAACGCGCAAGAATATTCACAAAGGCAGTAGGTAGGTGGGAGTACTGCGCTCTCACGTAAATCTCCACAGTGATGCTTTTGATAACGCCCCTTTGTAAACGGCTGAGAAACGGCCGCGGCAACATCACTACCCATTCCTCTTTTAAATACATAAGTGTTTATGTGAGTCGCTCACAATCGGCGTGCTCGCTACGATCCTCCTCGCGCGAACCTATTCGAACTCATGCATTTAAATTCAGAATTAGTGAAAACCCCAGCCGTACACTTTTTGCCTGCCTGAGGTAAGTAAGGATTTTTATCTAATACCGGCTTCATTGAATACGTGATTGATTTAATGTGTTCTGTATCGATATAGGGGCATTATAAAGGCAAACTCGGATGTTATATAGAAAGATTTTGCAATTTTCTCGCGCGACAGCGGTTTTACGTGTATAAAAGATGGGGTGCGACAATATAAATAATTCGAAGACAAGTCGCCTCACCTCTGTTGGCAAAAATGTATCTGGGACATAAAAGGATGGCGGTAGGTTAGTTCGTTACATTTTGTAGTCCCCCAGGGCGTACCTCGCGTCCTGCTGTGCCACATAAATGCTTTATGCAACAGTCACAATTCAGATTTGTATCTGCTAGCCAGGTTTATTCGGGAGGATTATGGTTAGAAATTTATGGAGTGGCTATTGTTTTCTAAAGGTCAACGTTTAATGGTTTTTTTATTAATGTCGATAAATGTTTTATTTTAAATTGTGGTAACGATTTAGTAATTAATATTTTCAACGTGTTTTATTTAAGATTAGTACTTTTTAATTTAGAAAACAATAAAAAAAATATTTCGTCTCTTTTTCTGAATTAAAATGTTCTCAATAAATAAGCAAAAATTATGACCTATTTTTTATAAAAAAGCTTTTATTTGTTTACTGATCCTTGATGTTTGTCTAAAAATCTAAGGTTGGATGTCGATAATGTACTTGTTGACATTAAATATGGCTCACTTTGACCTACAAAGTAAGCGTAGGTACTTATTAGTGTTAACTAAATTTGCACGGGTCAGATACCTACAGCCACGATTCCCACGATAGCCTAAATATTGGGACACCTAGCCTAAATTGCCCAAAAGAGCGGGGTCGAGTATAGCTCGTGGATATCTTTACAACATATTTCTGAATTAAAATCTATATTAATATTATAAAGCTGAAGAGTTTGTTTGTTTGTTTGGTTTAACGCGCTAATCTCAGGAACTACTGGTTCGAATTGAAAAAATATTTTTGTGTTGAATAGTTCATTTATTGAGAAAGGTTATAGGCTATAGATTATTCGCTAATTAACGCGGCTGAAACCGCGGGGCACATCTAGTTTGATATAATAGTAAAATAACCTTAAAATGTACTATAGTAATATACATATAACATTGTTTCTGTTTATTTTCTAAAGTACAACAAATCTCCACGTTTCCTAGTAGCTACACACATCAAAAGTAAACATGAACTCCTTAAATTCCTCTCGCTCGACAAACATCAGTCATTGTAATCACAAAACAAGGCTGTCACGTATTGTTTTAATTCCAAACTGTACGGTTGACACGCTATTGTGACGGCGGACCCGTAAACACCCGGGACAAATGATTGTTTCATTAGCAAACGTTGAACTGGTGTAGCTACGAACCAGCACTGGTGATCCTTTGTGGCACATGATTACTTTTACTATTAGTTCATAGTAATTTACTAATTATTTTGAAGTATACAAAGGTGTGAGGAGCTCGATGGCGCAGTGGTTAACGCGCCCGGTCTGCGAGTGCTGAGGTTAAGCAACTTTCGCAAAGGCCGGTCATCGGATGGGTGACCAAAAATGTGTCATCTCGAGCTCCTCCGTGCTTCTGAAGGCACGTAAAGCCGTTGGTCCCGGCTACATAAGCAGTCGTTAACAACCTCCAACCCACACTGGGCCCGCGTGGTGGTGTATGGCCCGTTCTCCCTATCCATCCATAGGGAAGGTTCGTGCCTCAGCAATGGGGACATTAAAAATGAGCTGATGATGATGATGATGATACAAAGTATAACTATACAAAGATCTATGGAGCGCGCCTAGCATAGGCATCCCATTAATAGACCGAGTCCAAAATACTGTGATTCGGAACCATACGAAAGTTACGGACGTCGGTAAACGGATCACACGACTCAAGTGGAGGTGGGCGGGACATGTGGCTAGACCGGAAGACGGCTGATGGACCCGGTCGGTAATAGAGGTGGTGGCCAAGAGATACTAGTCGATCGGTAGACAGACCTCCAGTTCGGTGGTCGGGTGACCTAGTCCGGGCGGTGAGCAGGGAATGGATGAGGATAGCGCAGAACCGTGTAGAGTGGCGTGCGAGGAAAGAGGCTTATGCCCTTCAGTGGGCAGAAGGGGTTGATGATGATGTTGATACAAAAAGTTTAAGCGACAGTGGACAGGGCATAACGCTCGTAGGACTGGTGTTCACTAGTGTAGGGAAGCCTGGATGTTAGGATGGAATGCCACACTGAGGAAGGCCAAAGAGAAGATCTTCCTCCGAGCTGGGTGGTATAGCTCGGGGACCGAAGTCCAACGGATGTTAGTTGGAGGTGCTATATATAGCGAAGGAGACGGTGAAACTTCGAGAAGGTGTTTGCTTCGTGTCGATGTGCGGCGTATGCGGTAGGTGACGCCGCCACACTAGGATTAGTTCTCGAGTGGTGAGCACGCACCGGAAGAAGCAATGTAGTGGACAGCCTACATTGACTATTTGGTGAAGGTCGAGGGTGGCCGCTGAATACGAGCAGCAAAAAACCGGCCGTTGTAGAAATTCCGAAGAGCAGCAAGTGTACTCCAACCCCTTTATTCATAAAAACTATTTATGCGTTATTTAGTTCAATATTGTTTTGTCAACGTCACACAAACGTCATTTTGAATTTGAGAAAAAGAGACAAAACAATGATTAGATAATAATGCTTAAATAGTTTTTATGAATAAGGGGGCTATTAAATATGGACAAGGTGGGATCGATTTGGTATGCCTATTTGCTTGTATTTATCAATACTTACGCATGTTCATTATTTGTTGGCGGGCAATGCTTGCATGCTGCATAAAAGCTTCATAAACAAACACATCATTATCTAAATGCTTGCTTTTTCGTATACCGTATATAGTTGCACTCTTGTTCGACACACTAACCCAATGTCCGACACCAGATTTCGTCACCAACAAAATAATATAACATTTCATTGAAGTTTTACGGGATGACATATGTTGCTAAACTCAAAAATCCCTCTCTTTTTTATGATTAAAGGAAAATGGTCGATTAATGCTCCCTGTCGAACACTGGTGCCATTACCCTTTTTTAAATATTTTGTAAATAAATTCAAAATAATTTATTCAGTTTAGGCTACAAATAGCTCTTATGAACGTCACTTTGCCATCGGTTCGTAAGTCTACTCTAGGCGGGAGGTCTTGTACTGAGAAGAACCGGCAAGAAACTCAGCACGTGTCCAGATCTTTTCTCCCTTACAGCGTCAAAAATATAGGAAAATGCCCTATCATAAAAGGACACTTTTCATCACAAATAAAAACACATAATATAAAGGATAATCGCAACATTAAAAAAAAAACAAAAAGAAAAAAAAATATATTTAAGTTTGCAATAACATCATTTACCAGTTGAATTTATTACAATGTCATACAGTACTAGCAATGAAACAATCATTTGCCCTACTAATGAAGCTAACAATTTCTACTAAATAACCTGATAACTATTTAGAAGGTATGTTCATAATCACAATGAGAATATCCAACAATATCCAATATAGGGTGACGGACCCAATTATGAGCACTTTAAGAGGTCATTCAATTTGAACTCTAAATATTTCATATATTACAATAATCTATAACTTTTGTGTTGCGTTAATAATGTTGAGAATATAATCACCTGTTGTGTAAAGTAAGATTTTTTAAATATTTGTAGTCATTATTGAGTCAAAATTAAAATTTAAAAAAAAACAAGCCTAACACCATTCATCAGCACAGTCATCACCAATTAATATCACCTACTTACCCAATTATAAGCACTGTGAATTGTAATACGTTTTAAGGGCTGAAAAATAAAATATCCTTCAAAATTATTTCAATTTAGGATGCGAAAAACGTTAAGAATGTGTTTAAATACCAGTATTTATTAATAGTGCTTTAATCGCATTACTAAATGACTAATAAACGTAAGCAAAATCTTACCCTTGATGTGTCAGATTGGCCGAAAATCACTTTTAATCACACAACGTTCACTTCTACTCAAGAATACGGCGCCATGATAAATGTCAAACTATACACAGTGTTGCTAGTACAATAATTTAAAACCATCAGAACGCGTTTTTTCCCTTGCATCTTTGAAATCATAAATATTAATCTTATATTATTAGTTTTTTTCGACGTGCTGATAAACTGGTGTAGTGCTAGTATTTGGGTCATTCACCCTACCTACATAGTTTTAGTATAACGTTAATAGATTTTTACTTTGGTTTTTATAGCTTACAGATGAGATTTTCCCTTAATAAAATTAAGATTGATTTCGTCTTTCGGATTTCTTTCCACCTGGGGCCGGGTAATTGATGAATTCTTTTGTCACGATTTTTTAACATAAAATAATTGATGATTTATTTAACTTATCTTACTCAAAAATTGACAGCAACGACATCACAACAGGGAAGCGTTTGCCCTTCATCTCACTTGATGGTTATGAAAGATGACAAACGGCGAAGATGAAAGCGCTTCACCCGAAATACAATAACTTACGAGCCAACTAATAACTGGCTACCCTGCGCCACAAAAGTAAACAGGAAACAATAGAACTGTCAGAGCTGTCAAAATTTTACCGCTCCTCGCTACAGCTTCATGGGTAGAGATGCACCCACGCTGCGATATTGGCAGAACTGTGGAAACCACAGACAAGCAATTAAAAAGGAAAACAGAAAAAATGCGTCAAAATTTCGTAACGGGAAAGTGAAGAGTCATAGTTTGCTTTGTTCGAATTTGAATTAATTTGAAAAAATGATGGATTATTAACTGACTGTTAGCAAATGAAACAAAACAATGTAAAGGCACCCTTCTAATTCTCTCATGAAGTGTGTGATCTCAGTGAAGTCCCATATTTTTACTGAGACCCAATGGGTTTGTAAGGAATATTATATCTTGTAACATTTCTATCATTCATAAACAAAGAAAATATTTTACAATAATAACTATGACACGTTGAATGTGCAAACAGCACGAAGCTAATGATTATTAAAAAAAGAAATGACGTGCGTTACGCAAGCTACAATTAGTACTGCCACATACTCAGCAGGGGTGAGTTCTGCAACTTACTTACAAGGCTTATCTTGGTCGAACTGAAGATAGTTTACTTAAGATAGTGCAGGGATACCAGTAGCTGATACCCAGTGACATTTTGATGTGTGATGGAATTACTTGCAGTTCTTAGTGGATTTCGTCGAACACAATTTGCATCCTCAAAACATCTTTGCAGCATATTTTGTAGGAAGCGAACGTTTCCTTTGAAGGAGGGCTTGGTCCGTTGTGTCATAAGCATAAAGATTTCATTTCGTTGTTTTGTTATTGTCTCATGAAGATTTTTTTAATGTACAATCAACCCTTTTCTCTTTGCAGTTTTTTTAAGCAAAATATATTAGGAGTATATAAAGGATTTAGTATTGAACTTATTAATGGAAATTTTAAAAAAACGTTTGTGACTCTTATCTCATTGTAAGTATTGAGAGTTAAAAACATATAAAAAGTAACCATCTAACTCTCAAATCACTTACTCCAAATATTTTAATACTCATAATAATAAACTCATAATAAAATACTCTTTTCTTTAAGCAGTTTCTCTAACAAAGTAAGTTTAATGTAAATCGATTTGGTATTGAAATTGTAAATGGGTATTTTCTGTTTCGTATTCCGTCCTCATCTCATTGCTTGTCCTATAAAAGAGTTTATCCAGCTCGAAATTCAGTCACTTCTAGCTCGTAGATTTCTTTTATAAACAGTAAATCATACTTATTTTCTCTATGCAGTTTCTTTAAACAAAGTAAGTCGATTTGGTATTGAAATTGTAAATAGGGAAGCATTCCTTTTTCCGTTTGTAACTCTTATTTAGAAGGTGGAATAAGGTCAAGGAGTTCTTCAGAGCACTCGCTGTGGTATAAGCAGTAGAAGACGCTGGGTGACGCTATATCTCTACGCAATTGCAGGGGCTCGAGAGCATTAGTGACCTCTGCATTGCCGATAACGCTTATAGCGCGCCGCGCGGAACCGTCCCAGAAGTGTGAGCAATACTCCACGCAAGACCGCACCTGTGTCTTGTACAAAAGACAAAACTGATCTGGCTTGAAGAATCACCGTACCCTGTTCAGAACACCGAGTTTACGTGACGCTGTTTGTATCACGGCTTTGATATAGTCCCTCTGGTTCCGATCAGAATCTCCATACCGAGGATGTTAATACTGCTCTGCAGGCCTAGTGATGTCACTCACTGAATCACAAGGTTTATGTATATTGTTGTTACATTATGTGAAAAATAAAATTTCTTTTATTTATTAATATATTTAGGTATACCAATTTCAATGCATTTGTAGGAGCATGTCTGTCAGTACCATTACCTTATGCAAGACGTCTTTTCCAAATGCTATTTTCGGTTTCGACGTTCATTGTTTTCAATAAAGTGTGTAACGAATGTATTGATGCATCCATAAAAAACTGTATTGTGTTACCAATGTCACAAGTCGTAAATATAGTCTGTTGTTTGGAATGCATGAGCAATAAAACATAACATACAGTGGCGACTATGGGTGAAAGTCGCGCAATAGAATCAATATGCTTTCAAAAAATGACAACCGCATCTGTTTTCACGTAGATCCATCGATCTTAGATTCCCAATGGAGGTTACATGTTACTATTAACTATTGTATTAGGTTTGGTTGTGCAGTTTGTTCTAAGTCCGCTTGGCTAGTTACCATCATCTTATCAAAGCCTGTCTCCGTAATAACACCCTTAGTATGTTGATCAGATCAGATTAATATGTTGAGAATTCAGGGTGAAGTGCGCTTCGACATTATTAGTATTTACTATGAGGACTAAGCGCTACCTGTTATGAAAAAAAAATTACTGTAATTGGTATCAGTCATGCTTAAGTGCCTCATTTTACATTTACATTTTGTAATATTTCATAACTGAATGTCAGCTCAGATCAGATCTTAGCTGCTAAGATCTGGGGTTGACAATAACCCGTGATGGCCATATGAAGGTCAAATTAAAAAAATAAATAACAAGAACTTCATAACTGCCGTGCTCCCGACGAAGCAGTCATACTCCAGAGAAGCAAGGCGGCATAAATGGTCAAAATCATGCTGCTGTCTCTCACATGGAATATGAAACTTTTACGGCCCATCGCCCGTTTTTTACGAGGAACGCGCGCAACATCACAAACGCACCACTTTGTCGCTTGCAACAATGGCGACTATTATTATGGCAGGTGTGGTTTCTTTGGTACTTGACTCTCTCACTGCGTACTAAAGATTAACCTGGGTAGGTAAAGTCTAACCTGGCAACTAAAGGTAATTTTACTAGTATGGTACAAAAATCCTCGTGAAAAAAACGTCATTTCTTAAAACACCACAACTCACGGTTCATGTCGTCAGTCACGGCCCCGGTTTGACAATAACTCGTGATGAGGATATAAAGAAAGTAAATTAAGAAAGGGAAAAGAAATCATACCTTTCGTGCTCTCGACGACACAGTCGAACCTCCAGAGAAGCAATGCGGCATAAATAGTCAAGATCATGTTGCTGTCCCCCACACGAAATATGCCACTTTTACGGCCCATCGCCCGTACCTATGCAACCGGCACTGCCGCCTTTTATGAGGAACGCGCGCAACATCACAAACGCACCACTTTGTCGTTCGCAACAGAAGCCACTATTATGACAGTTGGGGTTTTACGATCGCACGCAAGTTGTTTTTTTACTTGACGCATTTAGCACTTTTCATCATAACACTGTTAGGGGGAATACCTGCAACAAAAGAGGTTATAGTTAGAAAATAGATCAAAAATATATCTGAAATGGTACATGATTATGTTTTATGACTAGCGATCGCCCTTGAATTCATTTACCTAATCTCCCGTATCCATATATATATTTCTAGCTTTTCTGGGCCAAGGAAGGACTTCAGTCTTTCGTGAATAAGTTTAAAAAAATAAATAAATTTTCTTTAGTATGAAATGTATTGATTTGAGAACTGCTCCTTTGTTGACTAGGTTGCTGTCTTTTTGAAATTCTTCCAGTAGATTAGCATTCCTAATAATGTCTGTGTGGATTAGCGATCTAACGTATGCTTTTTCCTTTAAAGTTCAGGCCTTGTTGTTCTAATTTTCCATGGAGTTTGTATTTCTAGAGATGCGTCTAATTAACTTCAATATTCCAATTCCAACTAAAGTCAGTCTGCAATGAAATTGTGTCTAGCTTATAACAAATTTACCTATTTTCATATAATACCTCACTGACAAATTGTTATAAATCACAAAAAATTACACCTACGTTCAAGCATTCCACTTGAAAAACGATGAAATTCATCACGCTGTAACTCGATTGTACTTGGAGAATGTAACGATTCATCATCTTTATCCCACAGACAGTGCGTAGGTACGTCTATGTATTCAGAATATGCTATTATACCATTGTACAATAACAAATGGCGCGATCGTTAGAGTAATCTTGGCACATTTCGCGCAGACCTTACAACTTTCAACGACTTGGTTTCGTCGTGACCTTAAAAATGTCTTTGTCTTATGTCTCTGTCAGTACTCATAACTTTTGTTTTTCTATTAGCAACGATAGCCTCTACAGCACCTCGGGTTCAAACTATTGCTCTATTTTCATACATCTTTTTAAATTACATACTTGACAACACATTTACATCGCCTTTGTGTATCATGAAAAAAAAATTCATTTGTGTAACCGGTTTTTTCTCTGTTTTAGCAAATGAGTATTTATCCACCTCTATATATAAACATTTATCTCTACAGGGATTTGAACGACCAACCTTTGACGTTGTCAAGTCCCTAACCGCTAAACTGTCAACAATTAAATTTGTTTACGTGAAACAAGAACTCTCGTCTAATTTTAATGCTTTCTCTAATGTAAGTTAAGGAAGTGCTCCTATAAGTAGCATTGGGCAATAAAAACATGTAGGCGGTGTTACGACATAAAATAAAATTGCTCACGCAAGTAGTGCCATTCGAGTAATGGGGTGCCTTCCGTAAATGACGGTGTGGCTGAGATTCTGTCGGATCAGAGGGCAAGCGGAGTGAATTCTTTTTTTAAGAATAAATAAAAGTTTCCTTACAGACATTTATTATTATTGCTTACACTTTTTTTGGCTTTCAACCAACATCGACATTATGGAAACGTGAGTTAGTGCATAGCGATGATATTGACGTGCTAAAGTCAATATCTACGTGATGATAGGACAAATTAGTTAAGAGACGATATTAGAAAGAAACGTTTTGATGTGACTTTGTGTCACTCGCGCTCAGTTTGAAATCCGGAGGAGGATCTGAGTTCAATTGTCTGGATGGGTAAAGTATGTTTCGGATTTTTCGATGCATAGCCCGGGTTTGTAATCACCAACCCGCATTTGGCAAACGTGATGTTTAATCCAACATTCATTATCATTATAATAAATCTTTATATATAAAAATCAATTGCTGTTCGTAAGTCTCGCTAAAAACTCGAGAATGGCTGGACCGATTTGGTTAAGGTTTGGTTTGCTAAGGTTGAATCAATATACTATATAAAAAAATATTGATTTCGCTGATAAGCTCAAAAATTTTCAGGAGAGTGTTTGTTGTTATCTGTAAACGGCCTTCACAGCCCCCCGCCCGATCCTCTAAATGTCACTACACATTCACAGAATACACTAAACATGCACACTAGTTAAGGTCCAAGACACCGTACTCGTAGAACAAGGGTACGAAGAACCGGTTCACACGCGCTCTATACCAGGTACAGACATGTACCTGGGCGCTTCTCTTCGCCTCTACGGCCCGGTCTACCCGAGCCGAGGTCCGAGCCTTTAGAGGCGCCCTCGAGTGGTTCCGCTCCCCGATCCGATCCGAACCCTTCGGAGAATCTAGTAGGGCACGGGGACGCGAACTAGTGCGCGATGCCGTTCCCTCTAGAAAACCCCCGAAGGTGATTCGTTTCACACGGTTTGAGGGACCCTTTACGTTCCTCGCCGCCCTCAAAAAAGCCCGATGAAGCTGAAAATGCCGTCTGAGGCAATCAGCAAATTCTCAAAAAAAAAATTTTTTTAATAAATTAATAAAGTGAGTTTGTTTGTTTGTGTAAAGAGTATACCTTCACGCGTAAACTATTTAACGATTTGTTTTTTTTTGTTGTCATAGACACTGTCAAATAAGGGATACGAAGTCCGCCGGGTCAATAATAATATTATTAACAATGACTTCATTTCAACAATGAAGACCTTTGCTCGGCAGTGGAACAATATTGTATATAAGCTTATTGTGACCTTCGAATAAAGTAAAAGTTAAATGGCTCTAAGTACCCTTGAAGTCTAATCAGTAAATATTTATTTGGTATAAACATTACAATTATATTTATTTACAACATAATTAAAAAAAAAGGAAATAGAAATAAAAATATACACATAATTTTTACAAATAAAAAAGGGACTCCAAATCGCTGCCAAGCGGGAGAGTGCCCAGGACGCTGGCGGCGTTGCCTCTTTGAATGACCAAACTTAAACGTTGGCCAAAATACGCGCCAGCTCGAGGGTCACCAGTGGTCTCTATAAGGCACAAACATAAACATAAAACAAACATAAACATAAACATATTTGGTATAAACATGGTACACACGTCTTCACATCAACCTACCACAATCTGTCAAATTTCTTCAATAAATTTGAACTCTATGGCTTGCATACATGGTTAAAAATGTATTGAAGAAATTTGACAGTTTTGTATAGGTTGATATGCAGGCGTCTGTACCTACATTACATGGTGTTGCAAAAATACAATTGATTTCACATGTTCAGCCATATATCGTGGGCATGCTAAAGTTTAGTTTACAATAAATATAATTAACTACTTAATACAAAATGTGATTATATAAATGTAGCGGCATTTTTTTTATAAACTAATGAATAACATTTTTGAAGTATACTATTTTCATGTGTACCCATTCGTTTGGTCAGCGTTCGTCTATGAAGCAGCTAAGCAGCGATTTTTAACCAACTTCATTTACAGCTTTAGAGATTTCTAGATGAAGACTAATCTTTATCGAAATAAAATATATCCTATACTCCCCGCAAGTTATGTAGCATTATATCATTGAAAGAAAGAAACAAACAAGCAAACTAACAAACATTATCACAAGCGTTTCCTCTTATAGTCTAAATTTGAATGCACCAAAAGAGGTCAAAACTTGTTAACACAAACAAACTTAACTTAAGCACGATTAATGTAGGCTTAAAACTACAATTTAACTGTTCTAAAAATAGTAGTACCTAGTAGCAGAAACAAAGAAGTGATCGATCACAGTAATAATTCAGTATAAATATCTTATCACCACAAAAGATACGATAAGGAATAGTGTTTTTAAAACAGCACTCTGACTTTTTTTACCAAACTGACAACGAATAACTTACCCACGACTATTTTTGGTTTACTATTATTTAATTCTCACTGAAACCGCTGCTCAGAGAGTATCCTTTTCTATTTTATTTTAGTTTTAAGTGTTTGGCGCCATATGATTCTTCCTAATGGGTAGTTGAATGCTCATAAATGTCAGCATGTGGTCAATTATCACTTGGCTTCTATAAAAAGAACTACTATTCCCACAGGAATGTCTATGAGCAGTTAAAATACGTGTTTTGGAGGACTGTTTCATTCTTTGTCGGCGAATGTATCAATCAATTCGTTTGATGAAACTGTACACACAATGTCCAGCTTTGTGTAGTGTCAATATAAAGTCAATATATATTATTTGTGGACAGGATTGTACACACTATTCTCTTTATTATACCATCTAGATTTCAGTAAAAAAAATAAATAATTAAGTTATTTATTATTGGGTCTCTATTCGTCTGCGCTTTAATTAGTGACCCATCCGATGACACAGCATTGTGAAAGTTGCTTAATTTGCATAATCGTCGATCACGCCACTCTAATACGACCCTTGTGGTATAATACCCAAATTGTTGGTGGTAATATAATATTACTTGATTTTGATTTGATTTGATTTGAATCGGTTATAATATTATACCCAGATTTTAAACATTCTCCTTCAAATACCGATAAGATTGCAGATTCCTCAAAAGCATGAAAATTCAAATTCACAAAATCTTACTAGTGATCCTAAATATCAATGTTACGATATATTTTGTGTAACACCCATGTTGGCTGATCAAAGCAAACATCGCTTTCTAAATATAACTGTCGATAGAGCACACGAGGATGCTGAGATTAGTTCCTCATTAAATATAGAGCTTTTAAAAAGCACCATCCGACCAGGTAGTGCATTACTTTATTGTATATCCTGGGACGGTGGTAGTGCTATTCCAATTTTGCTTTTAAAATGTAAGCTTTCATTTGTAAAGTAAAAAGTTTTTCTTGTATTCAGGTAAGTGTACAATTTTCTGGTAAAAATCTAGTAAAGAAAATATTTTTAAAGGTATACACTGTTAATTTTTATCTACCAGTTTTTTTTATACTAAATTATTGTGCCCTCTGCCCAAAATTTTGTATTATTTTTACTATGGGAACAACTCCGAAATCGTAAAAAAATATCAGCTGATCCATAATATACATTATACTCAATCAAAATGTTTGAAACAGCTCATTTGTTTTTCAGATTCCAGAGGTGGTCCCATAGTAAAAGTTTGACACCCGTTTGCACTAAACTTATGAATCGCCTAAGTCTTTGTCTAACTTCTACCCGGTCAAGTTAAGTCGGTCTGTGTATCTGCATCCATTCGGATTTGGATTGTGTCTTTTTACCTCTAAATGCTTATCTAAAGCTTTCGCTACCTACATCATTAGAGTTAACTCGCAATAAAATTTCAGTTCGTCTCTTAAGGGAACTATTCCCACCGCTACTGGGGTTGGTATTCTTAGAAAACCAACTCTTTATGGCGGGAGACATCTGTTACAAGACAGGCCACTGTTTATTTTTAGATGCGACGAATACATCATTACTAGGAAGTAGCGTATCTGTTGCACGTTCCGATGATATGAGTTAAGTTGCGATTTGGAAATATACCAAAGCAATAACGACATTTATATTTCTAATTACAATTTTATTCTATTCAAAAATGCAATTGAAATAATCTGTAGTGCTAATTCCGCTTAACCGATCTCTTATTTTTCCGGTTTTTGTGTGCCAAGGATTATCTTAAATTATATTGTCATTTAACGTATGTTTACCAAAAAGTTTCTTTTAGTTTCTAATATTTTGTCATTACTCTCAAACAATTATTTAGTAATTATTTTATAAGTAATGTTATTATTGCAAGTTTTTTCTCCTCATTCATGTAAATGTTATTTTTTTATAACTTCGCTTCCCATGCACTATCCATCTTATGACTGGCAATGTTGAGCCCTTCTCGTCCAACCGCCATCGCCATTACGAAAATTCGTAAACCAAAGGTCAATACTTTTCGTGGACCTCTCGTATGTCAGTGGTTAATAAATAAACAGTTTGCAGCCCGCATAATGTTGGCCTGTGGCACAATTCAATTTGTGTGGGACCAAAAAGCGAACCATTAGGAGGAGTAAAATTAGTGCCTGATGCCGTACCCGAACTGATAAATTTTGCATATCGTAAACTTGTCCGAATAATGGACTCTGGCCGTCACGGCCGGTCGTGTAAATGTGTGCATGATTACACAAAATAAAGGGACCCAGAAGGTAAGCTTTATACATACTGTGCTCAAGCAACGCACTCTTAATATCTTGGAAAAGGTCGGAACAGTTCAATCGCAGCTGTAGCGAGATTCTGTGTCTGTGAGAGGTAGTCTAAAGGTGGCGGTTCGCGCCGCGACAGAGACAAGCGACCGAAACAGGAGACCGCGACCGCAGACCGCGACAAGTGTCTCAGTCTCTTCTGCATGTACCTGTAGGTCGAGATCGAAACCGGAGACCGCGACAAGGTGTTTCAGTCTCTTCACGAATAGACATCAGTTATCAGAGAGTGTGTCGATGGAGTCAGTTGTGTTTGTGTCATGATATGGAAAACCAAGTAGTAGAACTTCTATTTGGAGTCTATTGGAGTCTCTCTCATATTATTACTAGCTGACCCGGCGAACTTCGTACCGCTTTGACAGTTTCCATCATTGAGTTAAATTATATATCAATTGTTTCCATGACAACAAAACAAACAAATCATTTTGTATTGGAAAATTAAATTGTCGTTTTTAGAATTTTATTTAATATAGCCCATGTTACTCAGCGCTAATGTAGCATTCTATTGGGGAAAGAATTTTTGAAATTGGTCCAGTAGTTTTTGAGTTTATTCATTGCAAACATACATACATACAAAAATACAAAGGTTTCCTCTTTATAATATTAGTATAGATTACAAACATAAAACTAAAAGAAGATTACCTATTAAGGAATTATATTTAACTAGAGGCCAAGAAGGATCATTTTCGCTATTAGTGAAGAAGCACCTAATGTTTGATGACAATGGTGCTGTCTGATCAGTTCAATCAACATTTCACAGTCTTCATCAGAAAAAGTATTCATTTTTAATCACTAAACACATGTGCTTTTCGAGCGCGACACGAGACACTATTGGTCCGGGGCAGCGACCGTTTCACTGTCTCCTGTCACGCGCCTCTGTCTCCTGTCTCGCTCGCGAATTGTCGCGTATACATTTCCTATCGTCAAGTGACGGTCGCGGTCTCCGGTCGCAGTCTCCTGTCTCGGTCGCTTGTCTCTGTCGCGGCGCGAACCGCCACCTTAATGTTTGCGTTGCTCAAGTGCGTTTATTATCATTAAGAATTATTATCACGTCAATTCTTAGCAAGTTCTCTATTTTAGTATTAGTAAGATATGAAATAAATTTTATTTAAGTAATTTTTCGTTTTAATTAAGTGATTATTACTATTGTCGTTGTTTTATTTTTATTATTATTTTCTTTTTATGACATTGTTTTTGGTTTTTTTTTATTAATTGACAATTGATTTATTTATTACAAATTTGTCTTATAATTTTTAATTTGTTATTAATTGTAATAATTGTAGTGTCAATAATGATTATTACTGTTGTGTGCACTAATAATGGAATACATATTAGAATCTAAGTATCTAAATAATTAAGGAAGGAATATAATTATGTATTCTGTATGTGTACTGACATACAATATTATATTAATAAATAAATAAATAAATGAAGTGTTTCATCTGCTTACCACGGTCCGTTTTAGTCTAATGTGGACTCTGATGTGGCAACCGATTACGCTACTTTGCTGTTCTAGATTTAGCGCCAAGATTTAGCAAAGCGCTTTGTGCGCAGGGTTGTAAATAATTAACAATATTGTATGTCAGTGCCCCAATTAAAAAAAGAATTATTTTTCAATATAAAAAGATCCACTAGATTGCATTGCAAACAGATTTTGAAGTTACCAATGTTAATGTGCCTTTCAAAATGTTGCGAAGCCAATGTCCTTTACAAAGGTCACTTTTAACGGATCCACGTAATTTTATTATGCGCACCGTTAAAAATGTTTAGCAAATTCTCTGGTTGCTGATAATTTCGTTTTCGCATTGGAACGGCGCTAGTCCCGGTGAAAAATTACCCTGTCCTCCACGTGATTCTGTCAAACTTTTCCTTTTTCCTACCTTGCAGAGAGGCAAGTGAGCGTCCTTTTTAAGGTACTTTTGAGTCGGATCTAAATTGCTCGTTCGCTCGTTAATTTATTAGACCGTTTCTGCATTAGAAGAGTTAAGGGGTTGCTCTTCTGTAGAGGTATTTTCGCTTGAGAACCACTTTGAAACTCAACGATTTTGGTTTAGCTGGTTTTGCTGCTGGCCTTAAATAGCTTTTACAAGTTGGCGAAAACGTTAGAGGGCCCTTGTGGTTGCGCACGATCCCCAGCGGTTTCCTATGAGGCAAGTGTCACTCGAGGACATGGCAACTCGCTTGATACAGCGGGGTGTTATATTCAGCATAACTTTGACCACATTGCAGCTTGGTCGTTATGTGATATCGCTAGTACAATTAGCTGGGTATGTTTTAATAATATGACACATTAGATACTATATTCAGTATTTCTTAGTCAGAAATATGCGTAAAAAAGTAAATTATGATAAGTAGTATAAGGAAGTTTGTCTTCATAAATGGCAAACAATATAAGTATGGTAGTGAGACTCGGTAGTGAGACTACGGTAGTGAGACTACGGTAGTGAGACTATGGTAGTGAGACTACGGTAGTGAGACTACGGTAGTGAGATTACGGTAGTGAGACTACGGTAGTGAGACTACGGTAGTGAGGCTACGGTAGTGAGACTACGGTAGTGAGACTACGGTAGTGAGACTTGGTAGTGAGACTACGGTAGTGAGACTCGGTAGTGAGACTACGGTAGTGAGACTACGGTAGTGAGACTACGGTAGTGAGACTACGGTAGTGAGACTACGGTAGTGAGACTACGGTAGTGAGACTACGATAGTGAGACTACAGTAGTGAGACTACGGTAGTGAGACTCTGTAGTGAGACTAATGTGAGGGTGCGTGTGTGAGGGTAGAGTAGTGTACGGTAGTGAGACTCGTGACAATTTTTTATTTAATTCTTATTTTTGCAATGCAATTTATAAACAAATGAATGGTATTTATTTCACTGAGTCAACCATATAAAAAAACACTTCTTGCGGATTTCCTTGCGTTTACAACATTTAATTATTTCCTAACCTATCGATTCTTTTACAGGTTACGTGGCATAATCATCTATATAAATAGTCATCGTTCAATTGCGTAAGCTCCGGGGTTTTTGAGCAGTATTTTTTTAAGTGTAATTTTTTAAAGAATATATTGTTTTTAAGTTATATAATATTTTAATGTACTTAATTAAAAATGATAACAGAAAAGAAACATAATTTATCTTACTACATTAAAAAAAGAATAAAGCAAAAGAAACGAAGATAACTTAATTAAAGACTAAATAAAACCTATGAATAAAAAATGTCCTCCAGCTGTGGGCTCATGGGAACGGTCCCAAGAATGCTGGCAACATTACCTCTTTGGATAGCCAAGCTAATACATTGGCAGAGGTAGCTGCCAACCTTCTTGACACAGGAGGCTTCAAAAAGGCAAGCACTCAACACTTTAACAAGCTGCTTGGCCTCCGGCCCCCATGGACCCAATGTCTCCACCGCAAACGGAACAAATAATTATAAAAAATAATATAAAAACCTTATTAAATTAAAAAAAAAGAAAAAAATCCTTATTTAATATAATATGTCTCTTAATATGTAAGTATATATATATAAACGACTCTTCAAATGCTTAAGATAATAAGGTGTCATTAGTTATTAAAGTTTCGTGTATCGTTACAAAAGAAGTATCTCAAAGAAACTTCTAATTTAACCATGGAAACGATTTGGAATGTGTCGCTTCACAAGGCAGATTGAATTTCATGCTTTACGAGCTTTTTTTGACAACCGTAACGTTTATTTGTAGGCAACGTTATTAGTTTTATTTCTAGCAGCTCGTTCACCGCCAAATTATTTACTCGTTGTTTTTAGGTTTTTTTTCTGAGTAACGTCCAAGTTTTATTCAGGCTAATACAAAATATCATAAGAATTGCCAAATCTCACACTTCTCCGTGCGCGCAATGTGCTTGAAAACGGGCACGTAGTTTTTACTTCACGTACACGTAAAAAGTGGTCATACTGAAAATATACAAAGTGTGTATACTGTGTGTATATAATATAGAGTTACTTAGACAAAACTATTCACTTTAATTTGTAATGCAATTGTTAAAATATTTGACGTCATGCGCGTCGGAAGCGCATAACCTCAAAAATTAAATTTATTTTTTTTAAACTTTTTATGCTCTTTTTTGTTATTGGCTCTTACCTGAATGTGTATTTATAAAATAAATAAATAAATAACCAAGCAGCAGTGATCATAAATGTAAGTACCTACTAATAACCTCTTGTTTATTCTCGGGTGGTTCCGCTCCCCGATCCGATCCGAACCCTTACATACAATACAATATTTATAAAATACAGTAAAAAAATTAAATGCCTACCTGACCTAGCCAGGAATCGAACCTGGGTCTCTGCAATCCGGGCGGCTGCACTAACCATTATGCTACTGTGAAGGCTGACGTAAGCACTGAATTCTTTCACTGCTTTGATTTTTGACTGCTTTTTAGCGGCAGCAGTGCCATCTATCCAACGGTTATTACAACCGATGGCTATGCAGATTCATCTTTACAGTTGAAATACCACACATTTAATTAAATTCTTTAATTTTACAATGGCTCTTATACTTAAATGTAGATACTACCGATTTCACACACCTGACAACGTTATTTAAGTAGTTCCCAATGAGGAATTTGTACTGCGCCAAGTACATTTTATAAGTTTGTCGCCTGTTACTCGTAAACTTGTAAAGCCTACTTAGCTGTGATAGTTTTCCTTTTAACTTCGTCATATATACAACTACCGTGAATTTTTTCACGTATCCAAAAACAACCATTTGGCTGGCAAGGGGGGAGCCCCCTCCCCCCTTGCCAGCCACACTTGACTCTAACAAAATTTTGCACTTTAAAGCTTGATAGTTCACAAACGGATACCTCAATTAAAAAATGTTTCCACAAATCGGCAATATTTTTCAAATTTTCGACACCCCACACTATGGGGTAGATAAGAAAATTTTTTTTTTTTCAAAATTTTACTTTACCACTTTGTCGGTGTGATTAATATGTTTATCCATGCCAAATTACAGTTTTCTGTACTAAGAGTGTATGAGCTAGGCTGGGGACGGACAGACATACTGGCGAAACTATTAAGAGTTCCTTGTTGACTACGGAACCCTAAAAAGACCACACTAAGTATCGTGTAGTCATTTTTATGTAGTAATTAGTAAATTACTTTTGTATTTCCTTATTCTGTGGCATAACGTAAGACAGAAAACGAAAGAGTTTATACTAACTTGCAAATTACTATTATATGTCAGTTCAGTCTCGTCACGTTTCACGTTTCACCAACCGTCAAAGTTCAAAATATGCATGGGCTCATCTCATGACCATTCAAGAATCTCCATCTTCGTTAAACATGGGTTGACAGGTCTTAAGGCGCCGTCACACTACCGAAACTCTGTATCTTTAGCATTCCCCGGGATGTTACCTACAAGTACTAACGATTTCAAACTAAAGCGTAGTTTCGTACACGTCACGTCATAACAATGCCTGCTCTACGTCACATATAGAATTAGCCTTCCTTATCTTATGTTGGAATACATTGTAATTAAAAAATATATGTTACTGTAGATGAACAGCTCGATGGCGCAATGTTAAACTCGGTACTGAAGTTAAGTACCTTTCGCAAAGACCGGTCTTCGAATGGTTGTCCAAAACTATATCACCTTGAGCTCCTCACTGGTCCTTCGTAGTGGTTAGTGCCCGTTCTACCTTCGGTGTCTCAATTTATAGAAAAAGGCTTGTGTGCAGTGGAAACATAAAGCATATAGGGAGATTGGGTCACAACTCACCACTGACACCCAATTAGGTTAAAATACTGAAATCTTACATCTAAATCTGAAACCAACAGCTTAACGTGCCTTCCAAAGCACGGAGGAGCTAGAGACATTTAATTTTATCAAAGTTGCCTTAAATGTTTTTGTTTTGTTTATATAATTTTAACGCAAATTAACGACGGTAGTAGTTGGCGCCTTTGGCTTTCAAAGTAAATAAATAGTGTTGAATAATTTCGGCGGGCTGGTTAGAACCACGATAGCTCAATTGGGAGAGCACCTGACCCGGTATGTCAGAAGGGTGCAGGTTCAAATCCTGCTCGTGGAAATTTTTTCAACATTTATGTTGATCTATCGTGGTTCTAACCTCAACATTTGTGTTTTTGTAATTTGTTCGCAACAAAATTTGCGTTAAAAATTATTTTAACATTTTACAATGATATGTGTCATAATACAATCATATTTAGGACTCAATAGTAGTGAACTAACCCAGTTGTTTTGTATGTATTAAAACTTATCCATTCGTGTCTTCATTTGTAAGAATTGGTTAGACAAATAAAGCTATTCTTGCTAGCTGACAATTTCCGTTCACGAATAGGATAAATTTTATTGCTGCACTAAATCAGGTTCCCGGGACCACAGTAAACAAGCGGGTACCAACCCACTGATGTTTATTTATTAACAATCACAAGCTTCTATTATGTAGGATTAGGTTACTTCTTGCGTGATGGTGAAATAAAAATATATAAAAATAGCTACAGCATTTTCGCGCTTATTAATGTAATATTATGCGAATTATATAAGTACTTTATCTGGGTTGGGTAGGCATTTAATTTTTTCACTGTATTTTATAAATATTTATCAAATTTGTGGTATTTCATCTGTAACAATGAATCTGCATACATAGGTAGCCATCGGTTGCAGGTCATAAGGACTGTATTTTTGTTATTGTTTTTTTATTAGTGGCTCTGATGGCTGATGACTTTATTACAATGATAGTTGCCTCAAGTACAACGCCAAAAAGGCGCGTGAGCTGGCCAGTGTACTCTGCACTCCTGAGATATCCCTATCCGTTTCGAACCCCTCGGAGAATCTAGTAGGGCACGGGGACACGCACAAGTGCGTGATGCCGTTCCCTCTAAAAAACCTCTGACGGTACTTCGTTTCACACGGCTCGAGGAACCCTTTAAGTTTCTCGCCGCCCCCAAAAAAGCCCGGTGCAGCTGAAAATGCTCAGTGACAATCAGCAAATTCTCTCAAAAAAAAACTTGAAGTAAATTTATTTCGTAAAAACAAAATAGGTCTTCTTTGATCTTCAATTGTTTTTTCTAAGATAAAACTGCCCATACCGTCCAGTGCACGTGATCTACCGAATTCGCTCACTATAGTAGGTACGTACGAAATTGTATCGGCCACCGAGTTCTCATAAAGACTTCTCAACAACCCTCGAACTCTGGCCGAGGAAGTTTGCGCAATAAATATGTTCCGCCGGTGCCACGTATGTTATCTGCCATAATTGAAAAAGTTCTGACACGGGTTGAACGGTGGCCACGCCCTAAACGGTAATAGCCAGATGTAATTTTGAGCTGTTGACTCTGTTATTAATTGTGTTTTTTATAGCATCACTTATCCCTAAGACTAACCTACAAAAATATTTTTAAACTTCAATTACTTATAAACTATTAATACATTATTAGGCTCTCTTATCATGAGTCTGCGATTACTGAAGTAGGTAACTTTCGCTAAGGCTGGTCATCGGATGGGTGACCAAAAGTTTATCATCTTGAGCTCTTCCTTCGTGCTTGCTTGCATTAGCAATCGTTAACTCCCACCAATCCGCACTGGGCCCGTATGGTGGTTTACGGCCCGTTCTCCCTATCCATCCATAGGGAAGGCTCGTGTTCCAACAGTAGATACATTAAATGAGCTGATGAAGACTCCTTTTATTATTAACTTTTAATTATCTTACCAATGGTAATGGTAAAGAATTTACAAAGAAGCAGGGTAAAGAAATCACTCGTATCAATATCCACATTATACTGTAGTTAGTCTATTAAATTAATAGTACCATGTTTCTTCGTGTTTTATCTAAACAACTTTATAGGTACTGCAAAACACACATTCTAATTTGGTTTACTCATATTAATTATAGTTTAATTTGCAACTTGTTAGTAAATATTTCTCTACGCTACCTGCCGTAATTGAAAAAGGTTTTATTATGAGTTTAAAACTGTTATTTTGTAGGTTCTTTAGTTTCTGCCTGTAAACTGAAACGTTCAACTTCAATGGAGAGTAGGTAGTGTACCCCCGATATATAACTCGTTCTCTAATTAAGTGAAAACAAAATGAGGTTTTATTATATGTGGTAGAAATGAATTTTGGTTTTCGCAATATGAGCTCGAGTGTGCGAATACTAGACACAATAGAATTTTAATTGTTATCGGCCACCTGGTGGTCGATCGACACTCAAGGGGAATATATAATATTTTAAATAGTTATTTAGATTTATTAGTCCATTTAATCAATATACTATAGCATCTAGTGGCAGCATCTAATAGCAACACCTGGAATAGTATTATTTTCGGACTTAGCTTATTGGATTAAAAACAAGGCTCTAAGCGTGTTTGGCTGTTGAAGTCTATTGTCGTCGAAACAAAAACTATAAACGTAACCTTTCACTTGTTTATAACTATATGTTTACTGCAATCAAGATTATCAATCCGATTTGCGATAAGTTACGACGATATAACTTTGTTTTGTTGCCCGTCAAAGTATTCAATGGGAGCTCGTCCCAGAAACACTATTCGGAATTACCGCGCGCAGAAATTGCGACTTCGTTATACGTCCAATACGTGAAAAACCATCATTCAGTCTCACTATAAAAGATCTAAAGACCGAACAGCTGACCTGGGAAATTGACACCTCTGACAATGACATAAGATGGGTTATAAATCCAGAGTGGCGTGACCAATGCGCTCCCGATTGTACGCGAGGTAACGAACGAAAAAGAAAGTTGGTCGCCGGAAAATTGGATTTCCTTTTTTATACCAACATATCACATATCACAATAAAACGGGAGAGCCCAGTTTTGAATAAACAACCAAACAGAGGAATTCGAATTGTTATAGGTACAGGGGAACGAATGAAAATTTATGGACGATTACAAAATTTAAACAATTGCATTTGTATCGATAGAATTGCTGCTGAGTATTTGGGCCAGCGATCTCTGTGTTGGGTGGTTATTTCATTATAACATGTAGTAGGGCGTTATTAGATTTTCTGTAAACTGTGTTGTATTGCAATTAATCGCAGGTCGCAGTAAAATGTAGGCTATTTAATGCTGTCAAAAGTTATTTCATTTTGAAAATAAAAACAAGCCTTTGCTTTAGTTTTATAATCGGTGTATCTCATGGTAAAGAGTACTAAGTAGTTGATAATTATCAATAACGCCTCGGTGGCATAAGCGTGAGCGCTCGGTCCGAAATGCGGAGGGCTTGGGTTTCATTCCTAGCCAATGAATTTTGAAATTTTTGAATTTAATAAACCGGGTTTCTGACAAGCTTTGCTATGAAACTAATAGGTGCCTGTCACTGTAACAATGAATGACATGACTACAAAGATAAGGGCCTTGTTCAGAAGTGAGACAGTGTACAGTACAGCATTAACATGTAGGTAATCAATGTAACTCATATTACAATGGAATAAGAGTCAAAACTAGTCAAAAGTGTTTACATTGTAATGCTCGTAACTTAAGGTTACAATCTCGCTATACCTTTCTTAGTGATCTGTATTCCTATGCAAATAAGGTCTTCATAGCAACGATAAACACAATTTGGTTTGTGTTAAAACAAAAGTCGAACAATTCGCACAAGCTCAAACGCCGTGCAGTCGCACCGAGGTTAGTTAAGGGTTTTAAAAACTTTACCGGCTGCCAAAGAGCTAGGTTAGTTCTGTAAACATGAGTTAATTATTTTCATGTCTGGGGATGTTTGAGGTGAGTAATGTAGTGGTTTTGGCGGGAACCATACCGGATGGATAGATGAATGCTTAAGGAAAATTAACCTCAAATTCTGAAAATATGTAACATTTTTTTGTAATAATAATAAATCTTTATTTGCAGAAAACACTGTATAAAGGTGTTACATTATTAATATAAATAAAGTGCACATGTTTAGCCAATTCAGGGATAGCATGCAAATCAAAGTGGTTCACACTTTTTTTTTCTTATACGTAGCACGGCAATTTATTCCAATTCACCTGATGTTAAGTGAATATGGATTCCAGATGCGACGACAACTGGTGCAGCGTGAAAACAACTCAACATCAGTTTTCCGGCCCACAAGGTGCTTCTTCACGCCTCGTTTGAAGGACCTCATATCATAAGAAGGGGGGAAAACGTGTGCTGGCAAACTATTCCATGTTTTGGAGGTGCGACAAAAAAACGAGTCACCAAATTTCTTAATGCGCGATGGAATATTTGAGACAGTGAAGCAGTGACTCCGGAGAGCAGCACGTGTACTCCTATGGAGGAAGGGAGAAGGTGGGATGAGGTCAAAGATTTCTTCAGAACACTCGCCGTGGTATAAGCGGTAAAACACACTGAGTGACGCAATATCTCTACGCAATTGCAGAGTTTCAAGAGTATTTGTGACTTCTGCGTTGCCGATAATGCGTACAGCGCGGCGCTGCAATAAGTCCAAAGCATCGAGAAGGTACTTTGCGGAACCGTCCCAGATGTGCGAGCAATACTCCACGCAAGACCGCACCTGTGTCTTGTACAAAAGACACAACTTAATGATACCTATGTATAGAAAAAATATTATGAACAGAATTATTACCTACCATGTTTTATGTTGTGTGTGAGTTTACAATATTTCGAATACACTTACACAACAAAAAACATGGTAATAGATAATCATGTTGAAAATAATATTTCTAATATAAGTAACATTGACAGTAGAAAAGCATTTTTTTTTCACAAACCGCGAGTGGACGATCGCAAATGCAAGTTTTTTTTTTAAATTTTACAACAATTAATCGCTTCGATGGCAAGTGACGATAAGGCCAAAGAGGAAAGCGTATTTCACCCAAGACC
This sequence comes from Eudonia mercurella, assembly GCA_963082485.1. Taxonomy (NCBI): domain Eukaryota; kingdom Metazoa; phylum Arthropoda; class Insecta; order Lepidoptera; family Crambidae; genus Eudonia; species Eudonia mercurella. The sequence goes on along the minus strand of OY720039.1, from coordinate 12,356,331 downwards.
CTTAACTATTGAGAAACTACAATTATCTTTAACTCGAAACGCACCCACTGACTAACATTGTTCTGAATTTATTTTTGAATAAACTTTGTCTTTCTTCTTTTCCTTTCCATCATCAGCTCATTTTATGTCCAAATATGTGAGAGGCCTATGTCTATGTATATGATGATGATGATGATGATGTATGTGTGTTGGAGCAAGAACCTTATCCCTATGATAGAAACACCACATCACATAGAGACTGGACCATAAACCACCACGCAGGCACGCTTACATTGTCTTATCTTTAATTTCAAAATTGAACATAAAAACGTTTTCCCATTATGAAAGAGCTAATTCATCCGTACGCGAGTTAAAAAGGACAAGGGCTTTCGAAATATGAGATTGTGTATAGATTGGGTTGACAGTTTCGTCAACAAAATTTTAAAGGAAAGGTTTTTTATTTTTTTTTCTTCTTTATCATTTTCTCACTTTCGACTTGTTTAAAAACGCAATTGGCACCAAAAATAAGTTATTATCATACTCGTAAGTAGTACTTCATTTATAACATAATATATTTGTTGACGAAAATAAGCCATCCTAGGTACATTGATCGACTTGGCAGACGAAATTGCTTTGTTCTGAGTTAATCGGGAGAAATCATTTGTTCAAAGGTATTATGACAACTTAATTTGTTGTTTTGTTTAACATTTTAGAAAACACCGACTTTTATATCTTTATTTGGAAAAGGGTAAAATAATCTCGACCACGATATAGACCATTAGTAATAATGAACAGAGCTTGGTATAGATATTCCTTGTTTGTTCTTGTCATGTAAACTTCGTTACAAATTTAAGTAACATAGTTAAAACACCGAATAACTATTTAAAGCGGGTTTAAAGTTTAGGTTTTTCTACCCTAAAATTAATTATGTGAATAAACAATTTACTATTAGAAAGCCTGTTGCTCTGTCTGTTTAATTTACTTTTTATTCTAATCTACGTTTTAACTTTTTATTTTTATATCTGTCGAGCAATCAAGTGTTCATCTGTTCTCCTAAGCTATAAACATTGCATAAGTGTCATTCCCATTATAGTTACAAGTATATACTTTATTTATACATCCATGCTTTCTCGGTCTCATGCGGTTCGCTCATCAACAAAAGAATGTCATAAACTTGGAGACCGACTAGGTATCGAAACAAAAAAACAAACTGATTTCTCGTTTCGACATACACACATAACATTTTTTATTTTCCCTCCGTTCCGTGACGCTGGTTGTCCCTCGATACAAACACTTTTGTCTGGCAATCTGCCCAACCAAAGCATTCGAGTGGTCGACGGCAGACAGAGACAGTCTTCATGCTTTGCTCTTTTTTTAGCAATTGTTTACGGAATAAGCGCTGTGTCTATACTAGGTTCCACAAAGTAAATAATTCATATAGAGGACTGTGGACGTTTTTACAATAAAGTTCCAGGTCATATTCACAAACTTGATATGAATATATTTAAAACCACCAAAGCTTATTATAAAGTGTCTGATTACAAAGAAGACAAAACAGCATGAGCTTGAAATGCTCCAATCACTCCACATGTATTGCTAATTTAAAATATATACCTATAATTTATTGTAAACTTGTATAATTTATTAACGGCATATAATTTTGTAAATGTCTTTACTTCTATTAAAGCGGTGGAGTCTCTTGCACCCATACGTTTCCACAGCCAAAAAATGTTTGGACGATTCAAAAGCAATTTTTTTCAAGATTATTTGAATATAAAATTTTTGACTTTTACTTTGACTTTGTCTTTTTGGTATTTTGTATTTCTATGATTATGCGATTGTAGGTAATTATTTAGTTGTGCCTAGTGTCTGTCTGTCAAGCGTCTAGTGTCTCTCTTGTGCTGCTGTACGTCTTGAAGTTTAACGCACATACTCGATTTTATATTTCACTGAAAATAAATGAACATTGGAAAGGCTTTTGATGAATGATCCCATTTTTTTCTAGGTACCTTAGTTCAGTTTGAATTTCTTTGTTCGGCGAATGCCACTTAATTAATTAAAACATAAGTAGGTAATCACTAATAATAAGTTTATTTTATATTAAAACGTAAGACTCCAGCCTTTGGTGGAACATACATATGCCACTTTGAATGAATAATAAATAACTATTTATACAATAGATACATATCGTACCTATCTCCAGTGTTCGACACTGTTACCCAGAGTTCGTCATAAGTTTTCTTCCCCAAAAAATATTATAGAATTACATTTCAGCTTTATTCGGATGACGGCTAGGAAGGAGTCGGCCTGTATTCTTTTGTTGCTAAAATCAAAATCAGTTCTGAAGAATTTGAAGCTGGAAGCGCACTTCACCCGGTATCCTCAACTACTGAAGCACTGGCCATCTTTCTCTAGCTGTCTAGCTAGACTAGCCTAGCTAGTCTGCCTAGTAACACAACAATGCTACTAACATCGATATATTTAGATAAGATGGTGAACGGCCAAACAAGCCTTTCCACCAACCAAAATAAATACACAAAATTATACCCTATCGCCGGGAATCGAATCCAGGACCTCTGGCTCTGAGACCGGTGGTTGACCACCGAGACGGTTAAAAACAATAACCGATTCCTATTGAGTTATTGTAAACAATACCGACGAACAAACAACAACTCAACAACAAGAAAGAAAAACAAAAGATCGATTTAATCAAAATATTGATAACATGATAAATTAATAAATGTACCAAAAAAAATGTAGACGGATCCATTAAAAGGAAACTTGAGCTTTCCGTCAAAACGAACAGTCTGTAGTAGATTCTAATTATGATTGCCGTGCTCATCCTTTCGAAGGAATTATTTTCGAGAATTGGCGAGGCTAAATTGTAATTAACCGAGCTACGCGCAACGGGGCAGCTACCGAATTCGCGTCGAAAGAAAAAATACTGTGCAACTCAATTTGTTTGGCTCGGCTCGCTATTTCACCGCTGCTCTAGTTTATACGGTAGTCGGTAGTGGTTGGAACAAAATCATGTGGTGGTGGTGTATCGAAATATCTTTTAACAGTACCATGTGTGGCCATGATAGTTTAAATAGTTATATAGATAAGAAACTCGCAAAATGGACAAATCTTCGAATTCTAGATGGGACAGACGACAGCACATCAATCTATCCAAAACTGACAAATTTCTTTCTTTTTTTTTAAATATAGTCTTTATTTACACTAAGAAAAAATTGAACTTAAAAGCTAGTAGATCGAGTCTCCTGTTAAGCATGATAATGCCTGTGCCAGGAGGCTCCACTCTTCTATAACATAATAGTACATAATATTCTTAGATTATTAAAAACTATTAACAATAATAATATTAAAAAAAAAAATGTGTTGTGTGTGTGTGTGTGTGTGCGTCGTGCGTGTATGTGCAATAAATGTTCAACCATATGTCATATACATAAAGTTCAAAGTCTGTTGAAGAAATTTGACAGTTTGTGGTGGTCTTATGTGCAGGCGTGTGTACATCATGAAGCTGTAGGTGTACATATATTTTTTTATATATATTAAAAGGAGGCAAAAGAACAGGCGGGTCACCTGATGGAAAGTAATCACCGCCGCCCATGGACACCCGCAAAACCAAAGAAATCGCAGATGCGTGGCCGGCCTTGAGGAAGGAGTTGGATCTTGAGGAGGGAGTAGGAATTGGGAGGGGGGAGGGGTGAGAAATGGGCCTCCGGTACTTTCACTCACCGGGCGAAACACAACAGCAACGAGTGCCATTGTTTCACGCCGATATTCTGTGAGAGGGTGGTATAACGCCGGGCGAGTCGGGCCATTTTGTGCTGCAACGCAGCGTGGCTCTACCACTCAGAATCACACATTTAGCACCACCCAGGGGTCACGTGTAGAGTCTCAAGGGTAAACCTACGGACGCGAGTGACTTTAACCCCCTAAAAACCCCCTACGTTATTTTTATTTTCAGCACTTGTACTAATTATGAGTAAACTTATCTTAAAATCAACATCTAGATACATAAAATCCGCTTAAATAATGATTCCATCAATATATTAAAATACGAGTTACGCAATATAATTACACTAACTATATTAAAGTAATGCAGTATGCTGATATTTACGATAATAGCGGAAAACATTATAGCTAATAGCGTACAACGTTCAATCATTTGAAGTCTGCTAGTTAAAATGTTTTGATTTATGATTTACAGATTTTTTATGGCCTTGTTGTTTTTCCGTGACGAAATTTTTTCACATTAATCGCTTCAACGACAACCGATCTTGTAAAAAAACTGTTTATGACAAATATGCAACAGGATATTTAACAGCTGAATTATAAATTAGCTGTTATATATCCTATGGAGAAGCTGGATAGCGCATCAACACAATTTTCGTAATGCCGGATTACCGGATGGGTGACCAAAATTAACGTATCCCGAGTTTCCCTCGTGCTACATTTTTATTAAGGCCACAGACTTATGTAAGGTGGTGGTAGCCATCAAGGCGAACTTGTAACAAGCCCTACCAATCAGCAAACAAAACGTACCTCCTTCTTGGAATTGAATACACAATAATAGTTTAACCATATTACCGCAGAGGTAAAAAAGTTAAAAGGAGGAGCTCGATGGCACAGTGGTTAACGCACCCGGTCTGCGAGTGCTGAGGTTAAGAAACTTTCGCAAAGGCCGGTCATCGGATGGGTGACCAAAAATTTATCATCTCGAGCTCCTCCTTGCTTCGGAATGCACGTAAAGCCGTTGGTCCCGGCTGCATTAGCAGTCGTTAACATCCACAAATACGCACTTTGCCCGCGTGGTGGTTTATGGCCTTTTCTCCCTATCCATCCATAGGTAAGGCTCGTGCCCCAACAGTAGGGACATAAAAATGAGCTGATGATGATGACCACAGAGGTGGTCAACAATAAAACTGCCAATAGTTATTTTAATAACTATCTTATCGCAAGTGTATATAAATAGTTATTTTAATGATTATTTACATATAATTTTACGCAAATATTGTTTCGAACAAATTACAAATTGAAAAAAAAGACAAAGTGTTGTAAAAATTCCACGATAGCATAGCTGGTAGTGCACCTGATCCAACATGTCATAGGGTGCGGGTTCGAACCCCGCTCGTGGAATTTTTTCAACACTTTGTCTCTTTTCAATTATTTTAATGTTACTGACCATCATACCTACTGGTTGTAATGTTTATTTTATAATCATTGTTTTAATTACTTTAAATGCATAGTAAAAATACTATACCTACAATACACACGCTTTACGAGACGCACGACTGCCGAGGCTTTTAAGGTTTATAAGTCTTTCAGGTTACGACTTAGTTTTAAAACTTGAGGTTAAATATTTCGACTCAAATGTGCCTCAGTTTTAGTCTTCTGAGATGTCTTCTTCCTTGAGGCTTAAAAGCGTCGTCAAAAATCTGTCTAGTCCTTCTTATAAGCCTTAAAAGATTGAACTTCTTGCATTACTATTCCATCCTCAGACTTATTGTCACTCACTATCAGATGAGATAAGGGTCAAGCGTTTCTCCGTTATGTACTAAAATAAAAGCCTGGAAGTCGACAAACCGTAATATAAGAAGTGGTTATATGTTTATTTATCCTATTTATTTCTTAAATTAGGCCTACACAACAGGCTACAATATTATCACATACAAAAGATTATAACATACTGTCTAAACCCCAGTGGATGTGGATATACAACATGGCAGGTATCACTCATAAACAAGAAATGAAATTATTTTAATGTTACTTACGGTGTAGGCACCGTTATATATATATGTACTATATATATATTATTTGACGACCTCCTTGGTCCAGTGGCTTGCACATCGGTTTTCATGGTGTCGCTATCTCTGAGGTCCCGGGTTCGATCCCCGGTTGGATCAATTTGGAAATACCTGTTTTTCTATATTGTTTCGGGTCTGGGTGTTTCCTATGTATAATAAGTATGTATTTAAGTATATTAAGTATGTATGTTTATCCGTTGTCTAGTTAACCATATAACGAGTTTCTTAAGGAAGCTTTTCTTGGGGCTAGATAATTGGTGTGAGTGTGGGAAACATTTATTATTATTTATTATTATTATAAGCATGAAACAATTTTAACGTACACCTGTTACTGTAACTAATATAGGGTAAAATTACATTAAAACTATTTTTGTTTCTTTACTTTATCGTGGTGGCTAAGCCAATACATATCAATTGTAGTGATGACTTGATTTCAATGATGGAGATCTTTGCCCAGCAGTGGGACAGTGTATAGGTTATTTACTTTACTTTAACGTCTGTTACATACATAGGTACATCAAAATTAAAGTATGTACCATATTAAAAAGATAGAAAATAAAAAATAAAAACATACATTAAAAAACAACTAACAACTCAGCAGATGAAGCTTTACCATAACTCGAAACATTCAACATCATCATCATCATCATCAGCTCATTTTATGTCCTCAATGCTGGGGCATGGGCCTTCCCTATGGATGGATAGAGAGAACGGGCCATACGGCGGGCCAGCCGATTGGTGGTTTTAACGACTGCTAATGCAGCCGGGACCAACGGCTTTATGTGCCTTCCGAAGCACGGAGGAGCTCGAGATGATACAGTTTTGGTCATCCATCCGATGACCGGCCTTTGCGAAAGTAGCTTAATCTCAGCACTCGCAGACCGGGCGCGATAACTACTGCGCCATCGAGCTCCTCCCACTGCGCCATCGAGCTCGAAACATTATAAACTGCCAACGGCGTCCCAAGGCCTTGGGTTTTAGGTACTGCCCTTCAAATTAATTCATCACGATCATCACCAGCTGATTTTATGTATATCCTTTTTTTATGTCCTCAGTGCTGGGACTAGTCTTCTCTCATCATCTTAGCCAAAAGACGCCCACTGCTGGACAAAGGCCTCCCCCAAAGATCTCCACAACGACCGGTATTGTGCTGCTCGCATCCAGAGGCTTCCCACGACCTTTACCAGATCGTCGGTCCACATTATTGGAGGCCTTCCCTATATTTGAAAAATTAGCAGAATTGACAAAAATTCAAAATTCAAAATCATTTATTCAGTTTAGGCTACAAGTAGCTCTTATGAATGTCACTATGCCATTGGTTCGTAAGTCTACTCTGGGCGGGAGATCTTGTACTGAGAAGAACCGGCAAGAAACTCAGCAAGTGTCCAGCTCTTTTCTCCCTTACAGCGTCAAAAATATTGGGAAATGCGCTATCATAGCAGGACACTTTCCATTACAATAAACACAAAAAATATAGAAGACAACCACAACATGTAAAAAAAAACACTAAATAAAAAATATATGTATATTAACAAATTTACATCAGGTAAAAGTTACCTAGTTAGTTAGTTAAGTTAAGTGACTCCAGTTGATGCCTCATACCGGATAGGTATTGGTATATAGCAGCAAATAGTTCTGTAAGTATATAATATGCAGATTCCGTGTTAGAATCGTTTTTCTAAAAATTTAAACGAACGACCCATAAACGAGTAATTATAAGTATATATAAACTGAATTTTGGAAACGGCTCCAACGATTTTCATGAAATTTAATATGCAGGGGGTTTCGGGGGCGATAAATCGATCTAGTTAGGTTTCATTTTCAGAAAACGTCGTTTTATCCGAAACGCGGAGGAACTCGAGATGATTAACTTTTGGTCACCCATCCGATGACTTACTTAAGTTGTAAGTTTGGGAAAATCGCAGACCGGCCACTCCGCCATCGAGTTCCTCAATTTATGTATAATATGTATAAACATTAATTAAATTAAAACAGTACTTTCAGTAAATGTTTGTTAATTTAGTTTTAAGCATTTTTAAACGAGTAAGTATAGTGTTTGTTGACGGGCTCGCCTCAATAGAATACTGCATTATGAAGCTGTAAGACTATTTTAGAATAAGTACTTTGCAGAAAAAAAATACGAAAAATATTGTTTGATTTGTAACATTAAACGCTTGGTATTTTTCACATAAAATTGCAGCGTAGTATATTTATGCATCAATATTATGTAAAAAAATATGATACGTAGGTATATATTGGTCCATATCAATGTTTAATGTTCGTTTGAACTGTATAAAATAAATACTGCTTGATTTTTGGACATCCAAGAATTTTGCCAGCCTAACTTTTTAATCTATTCTATATGGTACCTATTTACGGCCTATTTAATAATTATTAAATAAAAAATGATAACCTAATTTTAGTCCTGTTATACAGCCATATAGCAAATGTATTATCACTTAATTTTCTTGTAAACAGCTGAAATTGACATTTGTTTGGGTAACTTTATCAAACATAAAAGTTGTGTACGAGGATTCAAAAATCAGCCAACAGTCGAAAAATCACATTAAAATTTTACGTAGATTACAATTTCACATAGTTAATTATTATTGGACACTTTACACAAGTACTTTGTCACCAAATCCAACTTAGCAAAAACGTAAACACATTATTAGTACTTCTCCAACTTCTGCCATTCCAAAAATAAACTGTGAAAAGTAAACAAATCGAAAAACTTACTTTTCCGCAATAAATCCGTACTATGAGCTCACAGTAAGAGGACTAACATTTTTCTCGTCTTACAAAACACACACAATACACATGTTTCCGTCACTGCAATACTATACGCGAGTGTCTTACTAGAGCGATCGTAACAACATCGGGACTATACACACGCGAGATACATACGTGCTGCCAGCGTCACGAACGGGAGACATCTAAAAAATCTGAGTCCTGGAAGCTTATTGCCATTCCGTCTAGCGTTGAAATTCTGTTCAAACACACTAATACACAAAAACGAACCCTATCTCTTCCGTAAATAAGGTTTATAACAGCGTAAACGAGTTCGACGCGAGAAGAGGGATAACACAGATGCTGTACGCATGCGCACGGACTCACACAGACTCAAGTCCGAATGAGAAACTACGCTACATTGTCCTGCACACCGCTGGACACTATTGTTGTGGACATTTGAGACTGGGCGAGATAACTTGACGCAACATAAACCGTGATTAATACCTTCGTTCGTGACACCACCGGGAAGTGCAAGATAGAATGAGCTGTAACCCTCTTGCAGTAAAGATAAACTTGCAGTTATCAAGCACAAGTTAATATTGCATGGAAATATTTAGTTACAAAAATTAAAAAAGTATCAATTAATTTAAATAAATAAATAAATAAAAACCTTTATTGAATAAACATATTTTACAACATAATAACTGAATAGCTATTGTGATTAGTGTACACCTTGCAAGTTAAACAACTGTTGCAATACCGTGTTAAAAGATTGGTAACCAAATTCAAATATCACGAGCTCTATCCTTCGTTAATTCGTTAATTCCGTTGTTAGCGTAATATGGTCGACATTAACACTGATCAAGCTACTTTGGGCCAGGGAGGTGAGTCATGGCCCGACCTTTCGACGTGGGAATACCTGATCCCAGCAGTGGGATGTTTAAAGGCTGATAATAATTAATTGAAGCTAAAAATACCCGAACCTTAAACCGAACTTGTTTTAAGCCAGAAGTAACTTTAGCAATGATAATTTTAATTATATTTGAATTGAAGAAAGAGATTATGTTCATTTGTTTGTTTGTCCTACTTTCAAGTCGCAATGAAACTGTTTTGAAATTCTGATAAATTGTATATTTATAAGTTTATATAGAAAGCCTTTTTGAAGTAGTTTAGGTGGTGCTTGCAAAGCAGCGGGTAATAGTAGCTAGTACTATAAATATATGTAAAGAGCTATGTTAATTATTACTTAATCTGCTGCTGGGTAACGTATTATTACTGAAAGATTTCCTTGTTAGTAACACGATTGTAGAGGCATCTCAAGAAAGTCTTCAGAGTGCCTGGTGTGAGTTTTTATAAACCCGTATTTATAAACAAGCCATTACTTAGCAATTACTTTGTTCTTAGAAATGTCACTTAGATCTAATTTCATTTTATATATAAGTGACGTTTAAATTAGAATAGAAGTTTTCTTATTCAATTAAATCTCTCTCTCTCTCTTCCCGACTATATATCCCACAAGGTGGTGGGGTCAGCCTTCCTTACCTTTTTCCTCCACTTCGCTCTATCCTCGACATCCTGTTCTGTTACCTGGCAGTCCCTCATGTCTCTTTGCACTACATCCCTCCATCTTGTCGTGGGTCTGCCTCTCGATCTTGGACCAGGGACAGAAAGATGCAGTGCCATGTTTCCAACGTAGTCAGATGGCCTCCTCTTTACATGTCCGTACCATCGCAGCCTACTTTCTTGCAGCTTGTCGGCTATATCGCGGACGCCCAGGCTTCCTCGCACGTACTCGCTGCGAATCTTGTCGAGCCTTGTGACGCCACACATCCACCGAAGCATCTTCATTTCAACAACTTGAATGGCTTGGACATGCCCCTGGGTGACGGCCCACGTTTCATTTCCATACATTAGGACAGGCCTTATTAAATATTTGTAAACCAACCCTTTGAGTTTTACTGGCATCCTTCTGTCACACGTCACACCAGTAACTTCCCGCCATTTGAGCTACGCTGCAGCTATTCTGTGCTGAATATTGCATTCGATGTTTCCAGACCCGTCGATCATATTTAAATAAAAGTTTTATTGTTATTATCAAATTCATCAGTTTTTTTATTATTTTGGACATTACACAAACTGTCACACGGAATATAACCTTAAGTCTAGCTTCTCACAAGCTTGTCACTATGAATTATTTAAGAAACTTAACTAGATTGCTTGAGTAAAGATATTGGTGACTATGGCTTGGCTAAGAATTCTAACTTATGACGTTTCCAACTTCATCGGTTTACTAAAGAATATAAAATTTTACTTAAGCAATTACTTTGCTTCAGTATGAGCTTTTACTCATTTATAAATACGTAATTCTAGTTTTCGTTAACGTGATCGGATGGCGAATGCTTAAAGCATTATGCTCTAAGGGCGAATGAGACTGGCCCTAGGCACCCTGGACCCTATCGATGATAAGATATAAAACGAATAGCGATAATCTTATAAGACTAACTTATGACGACGTTTTGAAAAGTAATACGGTTATGCCGATACAACCATCCCGTCGGTCTTAAGCTCAGTTGAGCGTAATAAGTAGCAAACACAATTCCGAATCTCAATACGCATCGCCAAAAGAAAATACAACTTACATTCCTGCGATATATCTCAATGCATGCTGAGTTGTACAATATGTATGTTTTACTATAGATGTAAACCATTTTTTTGATGTGTAACATCTTTCCGCTTGCTTTCTATATAAGCAATCTGTGGTAGTGATTTCGTGAAAGGGGACGGAAGTATGTGTAACAGTGTAACAAGAAGTCGGGGAAGTATGCAAGCCCGCTCCATTTTGTAAATTTAGAATCGATATTATGAACATGACATATTATTATTTTATGTGACATATTGTGTCATTTGACTATCAAAGGTCATTTTGATATGTCAAATGTCTTCTATTGAGTATTAACTGCATTTATTTTATAGGTATAAAATGGAGTAATACCTGACCCATTTTTTTCAGAATATAATGTTAAAATTGCTTATTACTAAGTTGAGATGTCAAACACATCATATGCGACTACTGTAAGGCGCGCTCGTTTTTTTTATAGTTACTCCATTGTACCTGATCTTAAGTGGAAATGGAGTCCAGACGCGATTACAACTGGCATATCCCCTTGAGCGTCGATCGACCACCAGGTGGCCGATAACAATTAAAATTCTATTTTGTCTGGTATTCGCGCGCTCGAGCTCTCAAAATTTGATTAAATGTTACAACAGTTAAATCTTATATTTATATGTAGGTATATGGTTAATCTGTTGCTATTATGAGATACTGTTTATATAATTTTAAAACTTTCGTAACTACACAAAACAATATATAGGTATAATATTTAGGTAATAAGTATTTTTCATAAAAATATGATCTTTGCAAAAAATTCTAGGATAAGGAAATTGGTTGAAAAGCTTTTTCCAGGACTTTCTGAAAAATAAGAGAGAGAATGTGGGCGCTGATGATATATCCAATGCGTATTTGTAGCATCTATGCTTACAAAGCTTTTGATAATTCTTTATCACATGTAGGTACAGTTATTTTTTATTTTTTTATTATATTATAGTATAGATTCAATGTAATGTTAGTTTTAACTTATTAATAATTTAAATATGCATCTATTACAACTAGAATATACACAACAAATGGAAACATAACTCAACTGAACTTAAAAAAAACAGAGAATAATAAATAGCAAAAAAAAATCGGTTTACTTGTTTAGCTAATATCGGTTGCTTTAAACTTCAATAATTAGACAACAATATGAGGAGCTCAATGGCGCAGTGGTTAACGCGCCCGATCTGCGAGTGCTGAGGTTAAGCAACTTTCGCAAAGGCCTGTCATCGGATGGGTGACCAAAAATTTATCATCTCGAGGTCTTCCGTGATTCGGAAGGCACGTAAAACCATTGATCCCGGCTGCATTAGCAGTCGTTAACAACCACCAATCCACACTGGGCCCGCGTGGTGGTTTATGGCCCGTTCTCCCTACCCATCCATAGAGAAGGCTCGTGCCCTAGCAGTGGGGACATAAAATGAGCTGGTGATGATGATGATGATGAGACAACATCACATACATTGTTTTGATTCCAAGGTAAGTAGCTTAAGCACTCGTTTTATGGAAATCAGAAACAACGACGGTACCACAACCACCCAGACCCGACCGGGAATCGGACCTATTCTTTTTGACTTTTTGTTTATGAATTTGTTTTTCTTATACAATTTTTGATTTGGACTTCTTGGCGGGAAAGTGAGTTTTGTTTTATTTTCTAAAATTTGTGTTATGTCGAATATTAATGTGAAATAATGGTGGATTATTAACCGTTAAGTGTTCGTGAGTGTGCATGAGTGTTGGCAAATAAAACAAAACAGTGCAACGTCACTTTTCAAATTCTCTCAAGAAGTCCGCCCGAGGACTTAGTAAAGCCCCACATCTTTACTGAGATACTCGAGGGGTTGGGTGGTATATCATTTCTCATTTCTATTATCATTCATCATCATCATACAGAAAAGAAATATTGTTTATTTATGTATTACTTGTTAGAAAAATTACTTTGACACTGGCTAAATGTGCTAATCGCACGAAGCCATCAACAAAATGAAAAAAAAATGATTTTTACGATAGTACTGTAGTGGTACTGTATGACATTGGAAAATGTAACTTTTACCTGATGTAAATTTGTTAACATATATTTTTTATTTAGTGTTTTTTTTACATGTTGTGGTTGTCTTTTATATTTTTTGTGTTTATTGTAATGGAAAGTGTCCTGCTATGATAGGGCATTTCCCAATATTTTTGACGCTGTAAGGGAGAAAAGAGCTGGACACTTGCTGAGTTTCTTGCCGGTTCTTCTCAGTACAAGATCTCCCGCCCAGAGTAGACTTACGAACCGATGGCATAGTGACATTCATAAGAGCTACTTGTAGCCTAAACTGAATAAATGATTTTGAATTTTGAATTGAATTTTTGATGCCTATGACTTTAAAAAAAAGTCATACATCGCCTAAATTATTCTTCGCTAACTCAGCAAAAACCACCGAAAACATAAAATATGTTGCAGCTCCAAAGTTCTTTCGGACTATACTATTAATACCATTTATACAGAACTAATTGACGATTGTCGGGCTCATTAAGTCTAGAACATTGTTATTTGTAATAATCCGATTATTATTTCATTCCCAAATGGACGCCATAACGAGTTTTTATCCAATATTACTGTTCAGCACATACAAAATCACATTGTTAACGCACCATTGGCTATTTGCGTCGGCTTACGAATTAATCTGTTTATAGTATCGGAAACATTCCAATGACAGCTGAACAGCCCTTAACATGTTGATACGCAGCCAGGAATAACTAAAAACTATGTAAGGTCACTTATCAACTGAAAATATTTTGACAAAACATCTAATTATATAAAAACACAAATGTTGAAAAAATTTCCACGAGCGAACGAAACGAACGAAAGTAAAAATAAATAGTGTTGAATAATTACGGCGGGCTGGTTAGAACCACGATAGCTCAATTGGAAGAGCACCTGACCCAGTATGTCAGAAGGGTGCAGGTTCAAATCCTGCTCGTGGAATTTTTTTCAACATTTGTGTTTTTGTAATTTGTTTCGCAACAAAATTTGCGTTATAATTATTAAAAACATCTAATTATATCAGAGAAATAAGGCCCTAGCATTTAAAAAAATTCAAGCTAGTTTTTTTTTACTTTTCCTGACACAAAAATTGTAATATTTTTAAAAGCGGCCTCTCTGTCGGCTCTTTTGAATGAAACTAGGGGCACGTGTAAGCGGTGAAGGCATTGCGGCCTCTCTGTTTCGGCTCCTTTGAATTGAAACTACCGAAAGTGCTTTATTTTTCTTTTTAATCGAAATGTCTTTTGGCCTTTTTCTTGAAAACCAGCGTATAAAAATTTAAGGTTTTTTCATAAAAATAGTTTATATATGATGTTGAATTTATCCTCAAAATATTTGTCAGTCTTATACTGTGTCAGGAGCACCCATGGTTCAGTACTAAGGTTTGGTCCTCCCATCCGATCCTCAACCCTCGGAGAATCTAGTAGGACACGGGTACACGCACTAGTGCCTGATGCCATTCCCTCTAGAAAACCTCCGAAGGTGATGCGTTTCACACGGCTTGAGGAAACCTTTAAGTTTCTCGCCGCCCCAAAAAAAGTCCGGTGACCTGAAAATGCCGCCTGAAGCTATCAGCAAACTCTCTTTAGTTAAATTCTAACATTACAATTATCTATCATACTAATATTATAAAACTGAAGAGTTTGTTTGTTTGAACGCGCTAATCTCAGGAACTACTGGTTCGAATTGAAAAATTATGTTTGTGTTGAATAGTCCATTTATTGAGGAAGACTAAAGGCTATATTAAAAAAAAAAGTAAACCCGTGCGAAGCCTGGCGGGCCGCTAGTTATTTATGTTATGTAAAGCGAAAACTTCGTACCCCTATATAAGCACATTGCGCGTAAAGATTAGTATTGTTAAAGTTTAAGTGGAGGAGGAGTCCCGAAAGATATATTTTTTAGAATATGTGTTACATTTATTTATTACAAGCGGTGCCCCGCGGTTTTACCCGCGTTAAAAAATATTTTCCCGTTTTTGCAACATTTTTCATTGCTGCTCCACTCATATTAGTCATAGGGTGATGTAATATAGCCTATAGCCTTCCTCAATAAATGGACTATTCAACACAATAGTTATTTGTTATACAAGAGTGCAAAGTTGCTTTTTAACCGCGTGCTCAATTTTGATGACCGAGCAAGCGAAGGATTCTAAAATTGAATCACGAGCGCAGCGAGTGATTCAAAAATTAGAATCCTGAGCGTTAGCGAGGGAATCAAAAGAGCACAAGGTGAAAAATCTTTGCACTCGAGTGCAACACGTAACTTTTCATCCCACCTCAGCGAGGAAATGACTAAATGCAAAAAAAAAAACATTTACAATCACAAGATACTTTTATTTCAGTTTAGGTATTAACTACTACATTATGATAGGTAAGTATTACAGAATAATCTTTAAATTGTAACAAATAATATTTAGTTATAATTAAGAAAAATTGAAAGTAACGTTGCTACAGTTACTTAAGTTGAGTGTAATATTTTTGTTAGGTAGGTACTGTAATGTTGGTCTTAGTGACTTGTGTACTGATAAATTCGGCACCATGGAGGTAGAAGTAAATAGGTTTAATGATGTTTTGAATTCACAAACTTAGTGCACACGATGTTCTAAATTCAATTTACTTTATCCTCTAGCGGATAAAAACGGCTTTTGCACTCAGATATCGAAGAGCAATAATACTCTTTCCGAGATGGGGGGATGAAAAATAATTTTTCACCTCACTTGCTCGAAAAGGCTTACTTCCTCCTTCAAAATCCGGGTGGAAAAGGTTTTTGAATTTAGAACGTGACTATGAACACTATGATGCGCACTATTCTTATACTGCGAAATAAGAAATTCGAACTTCGTATTGTGCCGTCCCGCTCACACTAATAAGTGTGTAAAAGAGACAGTGTAATACGAATTTAGAACTTGTTAGACCCCTAACTTTTCTTTCTTAAAAAATAATAATTTTTACTCCAAAAAGAAAAGGCAATGGGATCTAAGCCCATACAGCAAAGTCTGATGTAGGTATATTATTTTCTCTGGTTTATCACAGTATTACTATTAACTGTGGGTTTATGATGAGTCACATCTTGGTTCGTCCCAGTCAATCGCACTAATATTATAAATGCGAAAGATTGTGTGTGTGTATATTTGTTGCTTCTTCACTCTGCAACGGATGGATGGATTTGGATGAAATTCGACATACAGATAGTTTATAACCTAGATTGACACATAGGATTTTTCTCCCGATATTCCCACAGGAATGAAACTCATAATTTACTAGGTACTTAAGTCTTGGATTTGATGTTGGGATTAGAACCTATTTGGTAGTTTTTTATACTTTTTCATTTAAATTTTGACAGACTTTTGAAACTGTCAAAGCGGTACAAAAGCCCGCCGGGTCCACTATTTTTCTAATACACTCTTGATTATCCGCTAAACAATATTATTTATAACTAGCGGCCGCCCGCAGTTTCATCCGCGTGGTTCCCGTTCCCGTGGGAACATCGGGATAAAAAGTATCATATGTGTTAATCCAGGCTATAAACTATTGATATCAAGACAAATAAACAGAAAGATAATTCAACATTTAATGACAATCTCGATGTCAAAACTTTAAAAACTAACTAAGAATTTAGTCAAAAATAATACTTAATAATAATACTTTTTATTCAAAGTCAACAAGCTAATAAATTACAAATTATTTTAAATTAAAAAATATAATAAAATAAAATAATCAATTAAGTTAAATAATATGTTGTAAGTTGTAACCCCCATTTCTAATGGTAACAGATAAAAAGTGTCGATCAGTGATTCCTGTCGAACCCTTCGTATTTAACTTTTACTTTTACATCATCAACTCATTTTATGTCCCCACTGCTGGGGCACGAGCCTTCCCTATGGACGGACAGAGAGAACGGGCCATAAACCACCACGCGGGCCCAGTGCGGGTTGGTGGTTGTTAACGACTGCTAATGCAGCCGGGACCAACGGCTTTACGTGCCTTCCGAATTACGGAGGAGCTCGAGATGATACATTTTTGGTCTCCCATCCGATTACCGGCCTTTTCGAAAGTTGCTTAACCTCAGCGCTCGCAGACCGGGCACGTTAACCACTGCGCCATTCAGCTCCTAACTTATAATACTATCTTTATATAAATAAATCTTCTGTGCGTGTATGTTATTGAACTTCTTAAAAACGGTTGGACCGAATAGGATGAAATTTTCTGTGTGTTTTCAAGTGGATTCGAGAATGGCTTAGATTTACAATTGGACCCAGTAGGTGGCGCTGCTATAGGAGTCCATCATGGGATACGGGTGTTCTTAAGCGGACGAATGATTTGTTTGTTTTGTTGTCATGGAAACTGTCAACGTTTTGTTTGAAAAACAAAGTCATAATCCATATAATAATATCTAATAACAAAGCAAATAGCGGATTCTATATTGATTACAATACACGGTATCGGGATGTAGTGATGGTGGGGATGTCCAACAACTAGCAAACAGAAACACGCATACAATTTGCAATTATGAATAATAATTGCCACAAATCCTGCCAAACTGTATAAATTTGGGCTATTTAGGGAGATAGGTACTGTGTTTGATCTGATAAATTCCAATGTTTGAACTGGATCGATGATCGCTTAACTTGGCTGATAAGCATTATTAGGCAAACAAATTAATGTTGTTATAATCGATCTCTTAGCGATCAAGGCGTAACGGTTTCTGGTTGCGATCTTACAAGTTAAGCAGTGATCGTACTGCCGGATTACCGGATGGGTGGCCAAATTCTAGCTCTTCCGTGTTACGGAAGGCACATTAAGCTATTAGGTACGGGTTGTTATCGTATGATAGGTAGCAGTTTGTAAAAAACCAACCCGCATTGGGCCAGCCAGCGTATTGTTTTATGATCCATTCTACCATGTGGGAAGAACTTAACCTAGCCGTGGGCTGTTTATAAGCTGATGACGATTGCGGGTAGCAACAGCTGACCGACACATATTTCTTATTTGTCCGTATTATGTTGATTGTTGATTTTTTCTGCAGATTAAATATCTATGACCTAAATAGATAAACGATTGTGGACATTTTATGCAAAAACGAGGTCCTAATTTCTGACTTAAAATGCTGTCTCATTTTTTGTAATAAAGGCAGATAGGGACAGCGTCAATTCAAGCTAGGTTTAGTTATTTTAGTGGGTACTTCGCTGTCCAAAAAGATACAATACCACCACAAACAAACTTGTAAAAAAAACCAAGTTAAGCAACTCAGTTCGTCTACCGTAAAAAGTTGTGAGATCCATGTAATACCAAGTTCTCAATATTAAAAATCTTTTATGTTTTAAATAAATAGATTGACTTGGCCATCGCATGAAAACACAATTACTCACAAGAAATCTCTCTCTTCCCGACTATATATCCCACATGGTGGTGGGGTCAGCCTTCCTTATCATTTTCCTCCACTTCGCTTTATCCTCGACATTCTGTTCCGTTACCTGGCAGTCCCTCATGTCTCTTTGTAATTACTCACAAGTAATACATATATTATATTAAATTAGATTGTTTAGTGCGATTGCCAAGTCAATCTATTTATTTAAAACATAAAGGATTTTTAATATTGAGAACTTGGTGGTGGTTTATGACCCGTTCTCCTTATCCATCCATAGGGAAGGCTCGTGCTCCAGCAGTGGGGACATAAAATGAGCTGATGATATCATCATTATCGATCGAGGATAGGGAAAACGGGCCATAAACCACCACGCAGGCCCAGTGCGGGTTGGTGGTCGTTAACGACTAATGCAGCCAGGACCAACGGCTTTACGTGTCTTCCGAAGCACGGAGGAGCTCGAGATTATTTATTTTTGGTCACCCATCCGATGACCGGCCTTTGCAAAAGTTGCTTAACCTCCATGTACTCGCAGACCGGGCGGGTTAACCACTGCGTCATCGAGTCCTCCAGTTGTCTCACCTCTATACTATTTCCTTGGTCAAGCAACGATTACAACTTTTCATTCATCATCGTTTCAAAAAGCAAGCCGGCAAACGAGTTTACAACAATTATGGAATAGCAGTGTGGGAATGTTTATTTACACACCGACATGCTTATAGCAACATCCATCGACTCGCACTTTGGTAAAGCTTCCTTGTTTCTTTGTATGTCGGAAGCCAGAGAATTTTCGTAGCTCGCTATTTATTCTTAAGAGCTTTTTTACAGTTCGGTATACCAATGTTTACGGTTCGATTGGTGTGGAATCACAGATAAAATAGTTTGAATTGAAAAGTTGCTAATTACTGTTGGCCATATCATTTCTATGTCATGACTATTTTATTTACGAGTATAACTATGTAAATAAGCACTATGTGATGACACCATAAAGTACTGAGGCCTCACATTACCATGACACTGCAATGTTATTGCAGTGTGAAAACAAGACGCGTATGACGCTTTAAAAGCTCTTAAGGTGAAGGGTTAAGGCAAATGACATTAGAGGTTTTTTTAGCCAGCGCCATCTGTCATGCGAACGTTGATTGTATATATCACAGAGTAATAAATGATCAGAGTCTCGTTTCTGACCGAAAATTTTGAATGCGTTTTATTACTATAATTATAATATTCTATTACCTATCATCATCATCAGCCAAAAGAAATCAAAAATGAAATCAAAAAAGTTTTTAATATTTTATGTGAAAAAGTAAATTATCATCATCAGCTCATTTAATGTCCCCACTGCTGGAGCACGAGCCTTCCCTATGGATGGATAGGGAGAACGGGCCATAAACCACCACGCGGGCCCAGTGCGGATTGGTGATTCTTAACGACTGCTAATGCAGCCGGGACCAACGGCTTTACGTGCCTTCCGAAGCACGGAGGAGCTCGAGATGATAAATTTTTGGTCACCCATCTGATGACCGGCCTTTGCGATCACCTCGTACATATGTTTCCTCCTTACCCTTCGCCTTAATAGACCAGCCTTATCTATTTAATATCTAAATATTATGTTTAAAATATTCTACCTTTATTCATTATTTATTTATATTTATTCAATATTTTTTTATAAAAATTAGGTAATAACCTCAAAATGTTAGTGACATAATACTACAGAGAGATAATGAAATCCCACTCATAGGCACCTTGAGCGTCATATTATCGGAAACTAGGAATAGTTGGATAATATTGGTTGGATTGGAAAATTCAACCAATTCCATCTTTTTAACTGCTAACCAGCCATCTAAACTCTATAAAAATTCTATCAAATATCCTGTCGTTATCGGGTTTCGCTAGTTATTGGTAACGTTCCCGTGTGCCATTGCAATGTTGACCTCAATAATATTTGTAACCAAAATATGTTAAATTTACCAGTTTACTTCAGAATCTCGATAAAAAATGTAAAATGATATCATAGTTTTTGATTACTATTTGGCTAGACAAATTGGTACTGTACAGACTTTTGAATGTCCTACATTTAAAAAAAAACACAATTGTTGAAAAAATTTTCTTGTCCTTTATTTTTTTTTTGCATTTATGCTTGATTTCACCGTTTTTCAAAAGATTTTCACTACTACTTACATGCTTAAGAACGCTTTAACGAGTCGATTAATAAACATTTACCTTATTTTTTTTTTATTTATACAGATAAAATAATAAATAAATAAATCACATATATTGTTCTGATCCCAAGGTAAGTAGCTAAAGCACTCGTTTTATGGAAATCAGAAACCACAACCACCTAGACCCGACTCAATATCGAACAGTTCGTTTTCGACATTGAATTGGGAATCAAACCCGGGACTACAGAATTAGCACCGCCCAAATTCCGGAGTGCAAGCCACTCGCTTGCGGAGATCTTCGTTGTTACAGATTTAGATAAAGATATTTTCATTTTGAAAAACATGAATACGTGGTACATTAGTAAGAACTATTAGTACTCTAAAAAGTTTCAATCTTCAAGGCATACATAAGTTTACGACTGTGCTTAAATAAACTTGAACACTTTTTAAATCAATTTGGTAAATTTTCAAAAGCTAGACATTAGGCATATTACTGTAAAAAAGAACTGTACAAATAATAATAAAATAAGATACCCTCCCAGTATTAAGTTTAATGGCCGTTAGGATAAAGCCACTTTACAAAGTATTGCAGCCGTCAAGATCACACCTTTTCCCTCCATTTTGAGCTCCGCCATTGTGCGAATGTCAGCCACGAAGACACCCACTCTCAGGTGGCTTCCGAGGCTTCGATTATCCGTTTACAAAAGTCCCGAGCTCAATTCTCACCAAACTTGTTTAATTAAAGTTTTCGCACTCTTTTTCCCTTTAGGCGGGGAAGTAATCCCTTCTTAGGGATTGGGAAAGCAATAGAGCTTCTTCCTCATAAAGCTAATAAAACGTACTACAGTGTGTTAATGTTGTTAAATAGTTTTATAAATATTTAACATGGGGTTTGACATCTATTTGATTTTCTTTACATTAATATTTAGCACTCACAGTGCTTTATTTGCTTATGTTGAAAAAAAACCATCTTTTTCAATATTGCTACTTTCAATTTCGCTATTAATAATAAAAGTATTGTAAATTCAATGTAACCAAATAGTCTTAACTTCATAATTAAAGATTGATTTACATCAGCGATATATGTATCCTTTTTTCGTGTTTTTTGTTGTGTCAGCTTGCTTTTTGTGAGAATTGTGTGAAACTCTTTGGAAAAAGCAGACCTTCTAAAACAATAAATTACGAGTTTCTCTAAACCTTTGTGGGACTGACCGCGGGCAGCCTTATAGCAAGGAATGCTAACTAAACAAATTGGCCATGAGTAGGTACGTTTTAAACGACCACCAACTTCGAAACCCTGATTAGGTCTGGCCTTGTCTTCATATTTATCAAATCCACTATCTGCAGTAAGTTCTAACCATCGACTCACAGTCAAAGATTTATGATCAGCAGTTTTGTTATTATCACTTTGCTCTATTTCGAAATAAGTACCATAAGCAACGGTTTGTAAGTAAATGTTTTATTTCAAATTAGATTTTCTATTTTGAGGTATTCACGAAATAAGAAAATTATAATTTATGCTGTGTATGCGATTTTCATTCTTTCCGAACCGTTACCATGCAAAGTTCCCACAATTCTCTGACGAGTCAACAACAAACTGTGTCCGCAAACGTTGGCCGAAGTTTTTGTACTCAGTATTTGCTTTCGGGACTCCGGCCGAAGTTCCAATATGGCGAAAAGTATTTCTGCATTCGCATGTTCGTTGTTAGAACACCCAGGAATAAGTTTTACTGCGATCTGATTGTGGACTACGCCTAAGGGATTTGATTGTTGAGCACACTTATGGTTGGAACTGTCTGACGGTTTGAGGTGGGACCAATTGTTTCTGATGTGACCGTCCACTTTATTCATGTAACTTACACAAAAAGTTTTTGATTGTTTTGTATCCGCAGACGTAAAACGCATGGCTAATTAAGTTATTTACATGAAGTTATATCAGAAAGCCATGCACAGTACTTGCCATAAGTGCTTTAATTTAAAAAAAAGGCCCAAATTAAGTTTATTTCGCTAGCTTTCGAGAACTCATCGATTGCAAGTTAACTAAGTAAGATTACTTAACTAACTTTGGGTCATATCTACCTATCTTATGTAGATGCATAAGATGCAGATATTTGGTATTTATTTAAAGAATTTAAAATTGAAATTAACTTATTTACGTAATTTAACGAGTTTGAAGTTGAAGCCAGTTCTGAGAATATCCGCTCTAGATCAATGAATTCCTGTCCACGTTGTTATTTAAATTCGACAGTGTAATAAAAGACGGCTAGCCTACATTGTTAGAAAGTGCATCTAATATAACGAAACCAATCATAAAACTACTTTCCAATACTCTACAACCATCGACTTTTTGCTCCAATTATTTTTGATCCGTACATAACGATACTGCATTAGAAGTAAAACCCTTACCAGTATTGTCACAAATTAGTTGAGTTAACCCAAATCTCTTTCGACAAATTCGACCAACATCTTTATATCAGGCCCACTAAAAGCCTAAACAGAGACAATCCGCTCTACGCACGCAGTAAAAAGGCGATGGATACGTAAGCTCCACTATTAAACAAGCCGTCGTCGCCGGGGATACTATTTTCGTTCCCAAGTTAAGATAAAGTGGCTCCTTAGGGATGACGATTTCGTTTGACTTCTTTTGCTACGATACAGTTTCACTGGAATTGGCTTTATGTTTATATCGAGTTGGTATTTGTTTGGCCAATTTTATGTATAATTCGTTTTCAATTACTTATTTTCATTGAAGATGACTTTCTTTTGTAAACCGTTTCATTTAATTTTGAAATTGAGCTGTGCAACTGACATCGTAATCATAATGTTATTGTTAAAGCTATTTGACCCAAAACTATTAAAATTACCACATTATTAACACCTTGAGCGTCGATCGACCACCAGGTGGCCGACAACAATTAAAATTCTATTTTGTCTGGAATTCGCGCGCTCGAGCTCCTGAACAGAATTTCGATTACAGGGTAGTTGACTGCAATAATTATGCTTTTTGATTTCAAATTTAAAGTTTCAAAGTTAACAATGAACCACACACATGCACACTGTTTTCTCTATCTCTCTCTCGCTCTCACTCACACGTGTATCGTGGATTCATTTATTTGTGGTTTACACTTATACTATGACTCAATCTTAGACTATTGTGACTATTGTAGTTATTCACGTTATATTTGAATGTGTAAATTTATTTGGCACCAAGTCACGATTTTTGTTTATTTCACTTCTATTTTTTACATTTGCCCCACCTCTCTTCTCTTTACGTATTATTTTGAAACCTTTAGATCTACCTACCTTTAGAATAGGCTTTTAATATAAAAACTTCAACTGTATTAGTACATTTGTACGAACCATATCATTTATATCCATCTCTATCAAACCGAAAACATCAAAGGACTTGGTTTTCAATCAAGGAGTGTGTACCTATATTATGTCAACTTGTATAGTCAATGTATAAATAACGGGTGCCCTTCGGTTCGCCTAAAATTGTTTGTCGTAATATGGATTGGCCAAACCGTTTTGGCCTAAACTTAAAACGTACAATTATTGTTTCGCCTAAAAATTGTTTTGCCACCATTATAGTTTGGCCTAAGAATTGAAAGGCCTAATTTTAGAATGTCTAATGTAAAATAGCCTAAACTATATTGGCATAACTTTATATTGGCATAACTTTATTTTGGCATAACGATTATTTCGCAAAATTTATAAAAGCTCTAATTTTAGCATATCTAAAATTAAATGTGCCAATAATGTATTGGAATAAAAGCATAGAATTTTATTGAGAAAATAAATTGACAGAAGCGAATCGCTGCAAATCCGACTCCACGTAGTCTTGTCTGCCCTACCCTAGAGTGCAATATAAGCCCGCGTAGGCGCGGAGGGGCGAGGCGGCCCGCACCTCGCGCGAAAAGCTCGCGTGGGACCGCCGGAGCCCCGCAGCGCCGAAGCCGTGACGGAAACTATGCATGCTGCATGCCTGCTTGCACGCTTACATGCTGCATGCCTGCACGCATGCTGCATATCTGCATGCATGCTGCACGCATGCTGTTTCTGCTTGCATGCTGCATGTCTGCATGCATGCATTATGATTTTTAATTTTGTGCGAATTAATATTTAGGAATTGTAAACTTTAGGGATTATGAATTGTTCTGCCAAATGACGCATTTGGTAAATGACAATGTGGCGATAAAAAGTTAGGCTAAGTGAAATTAGGGCAAACACGATTCTGAAGAGTGAAATTAGGCGAAAAAATTTTAGGCTTTTCGTTTGGGTGCCATTGCAAATTAGGCGTACAAAAAATTAGGCGATCCGATAGGGACCCATAAATAACCTTTATATTGTGAGTATTATGATGTATCGAAACTAAACCTATAAGGTGGTTGACAGTTTAATGTTTACTATTAACGCTTTTTAAATGCGGTTACACTTCAGAGAAGTTCAAAATACAAAAGACACGCCAAATTGATCGGCTTACTGCTGCACGGACCGATATGCTACCGGGAAGGCTAATTAAAAATTAAACGCCCACCCGACCCAGCCAGGAATCGAACCTGGGTCTTCCGCAATCCAGGCGGCTGCACTAACCGCTATGCTACCGGGAAGGCTGACGTAAGCGCAGAATTTTGTCACTGCTTTTTAATTTTTGAGTGCTTTTTGCGGCACAGTGCCATCTATCCAAAGGTTATTGCAACCGATGGCTATGCAAATACATCTTTTTAGGTGAAATACCACAAATTTTATAACACAACGCTATAATAATTTTTACTTTTTATTTTTAAGTGCTATTTGCTGCACTGAAGCTGAAATAAATATTTATAAAATATTTTATAAAATACAGTGAAAAAATGAAACATAGCATGGCGGTCAGTGCAGCCGCCCGGATGCGAAAGACCCAGGTTCGATCCCTGGCTGGGAGTTTAATTGGTTCACTGTATTTTATAAAATATTTTATAAATATTAATTTTAGCTTCAGTGCAGCAATTAGCACTTAAAAATAAAAAGTAAAATTTATGTGATACTAGTTAAGTTTCTCATTTTTAAATGAATGTAAAAATTTTTTCAGAAATAAAGTCTTATACCATAAAGATTGTAAAGAATAATTCATCACATTATAATTTGGATTGCACTCGTAATAGCAAATGGGATATTTTCAAATCTATACCGTTATAACTTACGCGCCTGCCCAATGACCCACCTGAGGCCTCGTATGTCATAATATACGATTATTGCTTAGTACAATCACAAAATAAGGAGAACGCAGAAGGCAAGCTTCATACAAACTCCCTCGAGCAACTCACACAGACAACTTCTCACAGACACGAAATCTCGCAACAGCTGCGCTTGGACTGGCTCGAGGTGGTCCGAAATTCCGTGTCCGTGAGAGTCTATGTGTGCGTCCACAGTGAATGCGCGGTGACTTACGGCCTAAGCGGGCGCAACGGGGGCGCGCAGTGGCCACAGTGACAGACAAGCGAGCTAACGTGCGGCCTAGACGTATTTTTAGGTGTTACAAACCATATCAAAGATTGTAATTGAGTTATTATTATTAAGTAAATTATAATAAACTTACCTTTACTTTCAGGAAATTGTTCGTTTATTTCACTTCATATTTTCCTTATTTTTATGCAATTACTGTGGTGTGGATGTTTACTTAGCCATATAGCTGGTTTAGATTGAATCGCACATATAATTATAAACCCTTCAGTATTTATTAACATTTTTAAAGAATTTATTACGAAAAAAAAATTGTAAACGCGCGTACGCCGAGCGACAAGACTGAACTACATAGTTTGATTCAAATTCAAATTCAAATTAATTAATTCAAATACCCCCGCCACCCACACCTGAGATCGCTTGCTACAGGCCGGTAGTACGGCCATAACGCGCGAATAGAAACGTTTGAAATCTCCGCGTGCTATCTCGCTCAGGCCCGTCGCGAGGCGCCCGCCTTAGTCACTTCACTATGGACGCAAACGGTGGTTTCGTATGTGCGATTCGCGCCCGCCGTCGCCACCGCGCTAGCCCTTCACTATGGACGAGCACTATGTGTGCGTTGCTTGATCGCGATATGTAAGAAGCATACCTTTTGCAATCTCCTTATTTTGTGGTACAATTCAGCATACATGTAAAATGAGAACAAACCGTGTAAGCGCCGGCAATATTTTTGTCGTGAGCTTACTTTCTATTGTCATTTTTTTTTTGGGGGAATGTGAACAGAAATAATAATTGAAGTCGTTAGTTAAGATTTGCTTATTTGATAAAGCTTTGATTTGTAATTTTAAATAACTTTTTGAAAGATTATAAAATAAAAATAAGAAAATAAAAAATGGGTTTCTATTATCCAGCCATTACGAATTTACAATAGATTTTTGTGGAATGGTTTTCCATATTACATTTCTTTGTTTCTAGGAGAAGTTTCCGGACTTCAAAATAGCAGCGTTTTACCTGTATATAAAACGCTTATTAAATACATACCTTCTTTAAAACTTTATTATATGGGATAGGCCACTATCTGTTTCCTGGCTCCTTGCCTTTTTATCTACCATATAGCTCTCTCTCGCTCGCACATCTGACGTCACTCCGTTGAGTCGCGAGCGAGCCGTTGCTCGCTCTAGGCAGGCATGCCATGGGTATTGCTAATTTGCCAGTCAGAGTTGAAAGTAAAGTTTCAAATAAGGTAACGCTGCTACTTGTACTAACTTGTATAATAAAGTTTCAAATAAGTTGACCGTTATTTGAAACTTTATTATATGAGATTTGTTTGTTATCGCCTGGTGGAGAAGAGAAGGATGCCGATGTGAAGTAATGTTGGTGTAGGTTGGTGATTACAATACCGTAGCATAGCCATGCATGCATGCATTTCTATTCTATTTTATTCTATTAAAACACCCAAAACACACTTTGCCCGACCAGGGAATTGAACCCAAGACGGATTCGGATTCGGATATCTGGCCAAGTGCTTAGCTATTCTACCACCGAGCCGTTTTTGCTCAATGAAATTATTTGTAACAGGAACGAAAATATAATTATTTTAAATATTATTTTTATTGATTCGGATGTTGGCATAATTTCTAGTCTATAACATTTACTAAAATTATTTTCAGATCTCCAGTTTCTACGAGATACAATCTATCGGCAGATACAATTTTTAACTATATGAAGCAACTGAGCGAACACTGCCTTTGGAAGTATCAATGACAGCTTCGAAAAATAATGACTCCAATCATTCCGCAATGACTTTTCAGGAGGCAGCTCTCGCTTGACCTTTTTAAGTTTACAAATAAATATGTAGTTTTACAAAATTACGCTAGAAGAAGAAACAACTTAAACATCGCTTTACCCAATATCTCAATATTCATCAAGCTTATTATTGTTAACACTTTGATATTTTCCAACGCCTGTTATCAGAATTATCAGACTTAAATCTGAATTTAGGTCATGAAACAATACGTCATCATGTAGGCTTTAAAGCGGTAACCATCAATCAAACCAATAAAAAGATCATGCACCTGGCGACCGACGGGTTAAGCAAATTAATATAATATTACAGTTTGTCTATGTAACTGAACTAAAGGGCATCAATCATCATATACCAAATAGTGATTTTAAGAGTTGCTTGTTCCTTTAAAGAAATTTTTTTTAAAAAGTGTCATCACATGCGGAGCTTCTTAGATAACAGAAAACACTGTTTTACATAACGTAACATAACTTGTACGTCTACACCGCGAATTTTTGTAACAAAATCGCTTTGTATGAAAGCTTATCAGTAAGGTCTAAATCAGTTAAAGAAAAATATGGCTAGAACTGACCCACTAGGACAAAGAGGAATGCGCCTTCGCAGCTTGCATGTTTTGTGAATGGATGTACGCCACGATGACTGCACGTTCACATATCCATAACTCTAGAGTGATTTCTTAGACTTTGATTTAAAAAAGGGTGTCATAGTTGCATGAAGAACGTTCTGATTATAATACAAAAAATTTGCAATTACATGAAGCAGTCTTTATTATTCTGACTTCCTCGTTTTGCGCCTTTACGTTTAAACTTTAAGTAGACAGTACCTTCAAAAGTCAGTAGTTAAAGTTCTGTGCCCGTACGAGGGACGAGAATGAAAACAACCCCGCGAGGATTGATTTGCATGGGAAATTCATTTTAACAGCCATGAGTGTCACCCTGTGAGGGCTCATAGTGACACATCCGCACCTGTGAAACATCTGCACCTGCGAGGGGCGAGAGAGATAATAACCCCATGATGCTAAATTTGCATGGCAAATTTTCGTCACAATACTTGAGAGCTACCCTGCGAGAGCTCATAATGAAACATCTGCCCCTGCGAGGAGCGAGAGTGTTAACAACCCTGCGAGGGTTGATTTGCATAGGAAATTTGCGTAGCAAAACATCCATGAGAGCTACCCTGCGAGGATGTTGAATAAAACACCTACCCCTGCGAGGTATGGTTAAAAGGTTTATTTGGGCTAGCTTGCGACACTGTCTGCTTTTGTGCCAGTTTTATTTAAAGGCATTATAAGCCTTTTTGCAATCCGCCTGATTTTTCAAGGAAGGGTAATCCGTTGGCTACCCCTCCTTGAGTTCCTCTGAACTAAATAAATGCTGGGAAGATGGTGTTATTATTCATAAGGCGACCTTAATTAATGGATCTCGTATGAAAATAGTAATGGCATCGCTCCTCATTAGAATTGTTGTGGCCCTCCAGCAATAAATTACGTAAAGCCGTTTGTAACTTTGTAAAACTTCGCGTTGTCTGAGCACACTACGCGGCAGCTTTGTCCAAAAAAGCTAAATCTTTAGTTCATCATTAACATCAAAATCAGTGAAGCCGAAAGTAAAATTAAGTTTGTAAGCATATGCTTATAGCTTAAGCTATATAGCTTTTATCAAAATTAACACATTATTCTCATAATGCTTAATTCATTTAAAGTTTTTAAATAATGTGAGGCGTTTTAGGAACAGACAGTACTTTCAAGTTTGTTCTATTTTGAAACTACGAGTATAGTCCAGCTTAGATGAAATAGTGTCATTGTATTTTTTATATTATAAAATACTCTTTACTAACGTTAACGTCTATTAATTCATTGTTACTTACATTCGACATCGATATGGAAGTGTTATCGTAACTAGTCACAGTTACCGAAGTTCTCTCGTGTTTTCGAGTAAATTTATTAAAACATTGGTTTTCGCATTGTCTAGTACGTTTGCCCCCTCCCCCCCTTCCCTTTTTTAGTTTGCTGAAACCTTGTTTTAAAAAGTGAGTGTAATAGTATTCAAAAGTTTTATGTTTAAAAGAATTATTTACGTTACAAATAGAATTTAGTATTCTATAATATTGTAAGGAGAGGCTTCTTGATTGCTTGATCTACTGTTAATATCTACTCACTGTACCCGTTGAAGCACGTCCGTGCGGTGCAGGAAACAAGACGCCAGTGAGGCAAATTAGCAATGCCCATGGCATGCCTGCCTGGTGGGAGCCGTTGAGTGACGTCAGATGTGCGAGCGACAGAAGGCTATATGGTAGATAGAGAGACAAACAGCCAGGAAAAAGATAGGGGCCGACAGGGGGAAGTTTCAAATAACGGTCAAGGTTAGCTTTAAAATAATTAAAATATCGCAAAAATAGCCCTACCGTTTATTGAAATTAAATGAAATGTTTATTGGTATTTACTCGACTTATTCACATATACATATCCCCATTTCTATGTAAGCCTCTTATTATTTCGAGATAATAATGCCAAATAAGTCTCTTTAAATTTTAAATGATCTATAACAGTGTCAAGCTTATGTCGAGCTTCCGCGTGATGTTTGATCAAGGAGACGAATAAGCGAAAATTGTGACCTACTAAAAACATATATTGAGTATGGCGTGACTTGAATCAATGAATATTTCATTACGTCATTCCCCAAGTTTTAATATCTTTTTATTTTTTAATTTATAATTCTTGTTTGCCAATTGCCGTGTCAACATGGCGTGTAAATGTACTGCCGACTTGTTTACCTGAGACGATACGATATCGTCGGATGTTGTTTTAATTTTAAATGTGTTTTTTTCATTTATGAAACGAATTTTATTTTTTACCCCTTATGCCTTGTTTGTAGAACACTGTGTTTTGTTTTTATGTTTGCTTGCCTACCTACCAAGCATTCGCAAATTTATGAATTTTTATCTTATTTATTTATCTTTAACTAACATACGCATTGACCTGTATCTGTGCCTATGTTATAATTTCAAAACGTATACAATACAACCATGGCATCATTACCGATGCCTCATGTTTTTAAAATGAAATGAACTAGCCTTTATTTACTAGAACATATTGAATTGGGTGTTACAGAAACAGTTGAGCTGTATGTTCTGCCGTTATGGCATGTAAATATACAATTAAATTAACATTATTAAACAATTCAAACCAACATTAACATTACTAGATTATTAAATTAAAATAACATTATTAAATCAAAGTAACATTATTAAATTAAATTATTATAATACATTATTAGTTTCAGTTAAATCATCATTATAATTATTATTTTTACAATGTCATAAATTAAACTCATGTAATGAGTAAAAGCACTTCTCCAGTAACCATTCCGATAATTTTCTTTTAAATTGTGTTAATGGGAGGTTTTCAAAGTCCTTTGGCAGCTTGTTACAGACTGATGGTCACACAGTAAGAATTGCCCTTATGAAATTTTGTTCTAGTTAACGGTACATACACTCTTTCATTATGCCTTGTGGACCTATTACAGACTTCTCCGTGTTTTTTTTAAATATTCAAGGTGCTCCCGAACAAATATGCAAATCTGTTTTATGTACATGCAAGGCAATGGCAAAATTATTAAACGCTTAAATAGTGGTCTACAGAGTACAAGGTAATGAGCTCTGCTAACTGCTCTGATACATTTTTTTTGTGACAAAAAAGCTTTATGCATCTCAGCCTGCAACATGCAGCCCATATAAGTGTACATACATTAATGTGACTACATAAACGTAAATATGTTTGTCCAAGTATTGCATCTTCATGGAAGTTCAGTAGTTCCTTAAACATAAAAGTTTTGAAACTTTAAATTTTGTATGGTGTATCTAAATGTATAAACGTTCTTAACAGTTCCAGAAAAATTTACTTATATTGATAGTTGTTTTATACTCAGTACCTAACATATAAGCTTGCTCAGCTTGCGCGTATGGTTATCGCAACTAAGTCGCAATTTCAACCTAAAATGTCGCAGCAGCTTAAGTTGAGGTAGGACCTAGTTGGCCTCATACTATTGTTCCTTTTTTTTCCTAATATTGTTATTTGCTGGTGTGCATATAATTGGGGGTATTTGCCGTAATCGCCGCGCTTGGCAGGCGGGTTGGCGATCGCAGTAGGTTGAAGGTAACCTCAGAGAGATGCTGCTGCCCATCCTCTGGATTGGAATGGTCCCTTAGTCGGCTTTTACGACACCCACGGGAAGAGATGGGGTAGTGCTATTCTTTATCCCCGGCACCACACAGGGAATGGAACATTTCAATGGAGAGGGCTATGCTCGGGGTTTCTCTGCGAGATCGAATCAGAAATGAGGAGATCCGCAGAAGAACAAAGGTAACCGACATAGCCCGAAGAGTTGCTAAACTCAAGTGGCAGTGGGCAGGGCACATTACTCGCAGGACTGATGGGTGCTGGGGCGGAACAGTCCTCGAGTGGCGACCGCGTACCGGAAAGCGCAGTGTGGGCAGGCCTCCAACAAGGTGGACCGACGATCTGGTGAAGGTCGTGGGAAGTCGCTGGATGCGAGCAGCACAAAACCGGTCGTTGTGGAGATCCTTGGGGGAGGCTTTTGTCTAGCAGTGGACGTCTTTTGGCTGAGATGATGATGATGATGATGATGATGATTGTTGTTTAGCTTTTTAATTTTATGTTGTCTTTTGATATTTTGTTTTAATATTTATGTCTTTTTTGTGAGGTCAATAAAGCATTTTTTGTTTTTCTTTTTAAAATATTGCTCGTCCCTCTTCTCCTCATTTAGTTAAATTTTTTTTTAGTTAGAGTTTTGTCTATATTTGCTTAATTTAAAATGTGTATTTAAAAGATAACCGTATTTCATGACCGTAGGCTATCAACATTTTCATGTTCTTTACACGTGGAACGACAAATTCATTTTTATCGTCACTGTCGTATGTCGATCCGCGTCATACGAAATTGCTTTGTTTAGTAAATTCCTTTTGATGAACAACATGAAATTTTATTTCACTATTTGTTAACGGCGAAATGAACATACCAACTTTTGAAGAACTTTTTAGAGCAGTAAACCTTAATTATCGAATTCTTGGAATAACCGATGGAATTCATTTCAGATTTTATGTCATCTTATTGCTTTTTATTCCGATTGTATTTGAAGATTTAGGCTACCTCACGATCAACATGTCAAATGAAAATTTTGTCACAATAATGGGACTTTTGCCGATCATCTGCTACTGTTTCTTATCTTTACTAAAAATCTTAATAATTGTAATTAACGGATCAAAAATACATGAGCTTAGAAAAAGTGCTAACATTTTGTATTCTGATATTGTAAATAATCTGGAAAAGAGACATATTGTTCGCCGCAGTGTAGTCACCGTAAAATTACTAACAGAGTGTTTGTGCATCCTAAATCTTGTACTCGTGTGCTTCTATAATTTCTCTACTCTTGTTATAATTCCTTATTACTATATAACAACTGAGAAAGTAGTATTTAGTTTGCCTTACTCTGTTGCTGTGCCATTCTCGACAGAAGCTTGGATACCGTGGTTTATAGTATATATTCATTCAATATCATGCGGTACCTCAATTCCCTTTAAACCATTTTCAAATTCAACTATTTAACAGTTTTTAAATTTGTTAATTATTTTACAGGTTTCATTGCTGTTTTATTCATGATAACCGTTGATTCGTTGTATTTCATTTTGTGCACTCATATTTGCATCAATTTTAATATTATCAGCAACGACATTCGGAATTTAAATATCAATAACACTAGCAACATCATTAAGTGTGTGCAGTATCATCAACTAGTTATCAGGTAACTTTCCAGAGAGTTGTGGAATATTTAATTACTTTGTCCAAACTGTTTTATGACTGACTTAAATAGTTTTATTTAATTGTTTATTTATTTTTAAGAGTTTCTGTACATACTTACAATAGTTACAAATAAAGATTATTTGATTCTGAAACTTACCTCCGACAAACGTTTATCTGCCGAATGTGCAGTCGACAGAATGTTTCGTTTATGAGTTGTTCAACGACAGAACTTTTCAACTACGAACGATTCGCCGACATAACGATATATTCAAAAGCGAATTGACGACAGAACCTTTCCACTACGAACGTTTCGCCGACAGATCGATTCATTCATGACGACAGAATCTTTCACCAAAGAAGGATTCGTCGACAAAGCTTATTTAGGCCTGGTGTGACACTACTAGTGACTAAATCTAAAAATTGTACGTTTATTATTACTTATATTGGTAATTACAAAATCTATAGTCCTATGCAAATTGGTTGAGATAGTAAATAGCTGATAACAATGATTATCTCTGTGTTTCAGGTTATCCGAAGATTTAGATGAAATATTTATGTTACCAAATTTCTTCACCATGCTATTGGGGTCATTGCAGATTTGTGCGCTTGGGATGTGCATAACAGTAATTTCATCCTTCATCCTTTCCCTCTTTTTATTCTCGCTAATTTGATGATCTAGTAGTCTGTTCTCCATGATTCAGTCTTTGCTCACAGTTGGGGGGAATTTGTGGTTGGCATGGTCAAAGGCTGATAATTACTCGAGTGCATACTCGAGTATACACGTAGTATTTATTGTTCCTTTTGATATGTTTTTATGACAACATCAAACTGCACTTTCATATACCTACACATACATACACACTCCAATACACACAATAAATACACACACACACACACCCTCTTACCCTCGAACCCTCACACACGCTGTGTGTATTTATTTTATTGTTTTTCATCATTACAAAATAAATTTCGTCGACATGAAGGAAGTGGCTTCCGTTCTATAAATTTACTTTTTTACAGAGGCCAAGACAAAAAAATATTTCATTATCACACGAGCAATACATCTGAACCAGTATAACGTCAGTTATGTGGTTCTGTATAATATAATATGTCATGTTCTAATGTGTTGACTGTTGTTTCTTATTTTAGTAGTTCAATATAAACTAGAGATTTCGCCCGGACACAGTAAGATTCTAGTTTCATAGTAATCGTGGTTTTAATTTTTTTTTCATGAATGTATTTTTTATTACAGGCGGGAGAATGGTCTAATATACCAGGTTATTTACTATTTATGGCATCTGTATTATTACAAATATTAATGATGAGCTTCTTCGGAGAAAATATTTTGTCAGAGGTAATATAATAAATTGTTCATATTGATTTCTTTTATTACTTACATAGTAATTGCCTATATAACCAATGGCTTCAATGCGCCGAGATTGCTTTAATCACCATGCTTGTCAAATACCAGTTGATGATCACAAACCAGGGCTATGCATCGAAAATTCTGATAAACAAATTGCCAAACCTAGGACCTGAACCTAGGACCTACGGATATAAGGCAGAGGGACTTTACATTTGGCCTTCAACTCGTTTCCTTTTATAGACTGACTGAAACTCTTTGAAAATATTAGTGTTATAGGTGCTTCTGCTGTTGTGACCCTTTCTATATAAGCTCAATCCTTTTTGGTTTGTTTTGGTTCTGGCTATTGTCGTAACAAACAACACTTGAGCATTATGATGATTTCTATATGTAGCTGTCATAACATTAACTGAAAAACTTACCAATTAGTTTTTTTGTCAGTGGCAATGTCGACTGGATCTGTTTTTCAAATTTGAAATAAAACTAATTTTGATACCTAACAAAAAACCCAGTCATGGCAGACACTGACTTTAAAAAAACGGATTAGCCATTGAATATATTTAAATAAAAACATTGTATTGTAGGTACTTGTACATTTATTAACTTGTTACTATTAAAATAATATGTAACATGTTAAATACGTATTTGTAATGTTTTATAATTTATTTAGAGTACTGAAGTCAGCGAGGCAGCCTACCATTGTGCCTGGCCTGACATGGATGTAAAACAAAGGAAATTAATTTCATTAATTTTAATCAGGTAAACACAATACTTACATTTTGGTTTGCTTTATTTGTGCATCGGTTTTAATATTTGAAAAAAAAAACCTTTTACAGGTCACAAAAGCCCCAACAACTGACAGCCTACATGTTTTCTAAGACTAGCCGCAAGTGTTTTAGAAAAGTAAGGGATAAGTAAGCTTTTCTACTTTATTTTCTATTTTTTTTTGTGTTTTTCTATGTGATTAGCAGTGGTCGGAGTAGGTATATTGAATTAAGGTCACTGACATCAAACGTATATGTTAATATGGATACTCCTCCGAGTTTCCGGATTATTATGATAAAAATACCGAAACATCGAAATTATTACATGAAACTAGTTAAAAATGTATCAATACTCTCAACGCTATGCTGCTAGTGGCGTAGATGACCAGAATTTAATAGTAAAAAATGACTGGTGTGTAAAAACCTTGTTGTAGTAAAAGTGTTGGAGTAAAAGCCTAAGCATGTATAAAATGATATAATAATAATATTCATTTCAACACACGACATCCGGCAAACAGGGTCTTTTGTCCTCTTATCTCTATGCTCAACGCATCTGACCAATTAGAATCAAGTATCCAGGATGACTCATTGACTGTTTGTTCGAAAACAATGCGCTCGCACCGACATCCAGACCAAGTGGCTCACTCACTTATTTCGGTTCGTGGAGTGCGCTTATTTTATGTGTTGTGAATATCTTGACTTGACCCTGGCTTGTTTACTGTCTTCTGAAATCTACTTAAAACGACGAATTTGGCTTATAACTACGGACATCGATTTATTACTCTTGGATTGGGCCCATTTGAAGTTGTTTTTGTACGGGTAAGTTTTAATTATTTTCACTATTTAAGAAGGTTTTAGAACTTGGAAACAGTTAAAAAAATCACTTTATAGCAATCATCACAGCGCATGAGAGTCCGGTACGCACACCGCAGGGCTATCACCGCTTCAGTTAAAAAAAACACTTTATATGAAACAGAATTTCATTATCGACTTTACAGTTGTGTATGTATATATTGTAAATTTAAATCATTGTTTTAGGTGAGATATAAATAAATATGGCAAAGGTCAAGGCTGAAACAGTGCAAAAGTGGTTATTGCACTATCCTGAGCTACTTTACGATAACGCTAGTGGCACTATATACTGTACAAAGTGTGAAAGTCATTTGAAAGCTGTGAATAGAGGCAACATTACCAAACACATTGAAGGCGCTGTACATCAAGGAAAATTTAAGAGACCGCAAGAGGAATTTTACTTCGACCTCATTAAGTTCCTGATTCTATGCAATATTCCTTGGTCGCAAATGAAAAATCCAGCGTTCAAAGAGTTTTTTCAGAAATATATGTGCAGTACTTGTTGTTGCGTTTGTACCAATCGTAAAGTGGTTGACGAATCACAGTTACGAAAAGTTTATTTGGAGAAGTTTTATAGGAATAAAATCAATTCGATTTATGAAACTAATAAAAATGAGAAACTATGGATATCGCTGGATGAGACAACAGACATTTTTGGTCGATACATAGTCAATTTCCTAATAAAACCATTGCATCCTAGTAATAGTGCAGGCCAGCCTTATTTGATTGCTTGTAAAATGCTAACAGCAGTAAATGGACAAACAATAACACAATTTGTACTGCAATGTCTAGAAAATTTATGG
This sequence comes from Eudonia mercurella, assembly GCA_963082485.1. Classification (NCBI taxonomy): domain Eukaryota; kingdom Metazoa; phylum Arthropoda; class Insecta; order Lepidoptera; family Crambidae; genus Eudonia; species Eudonia mercurella. The sequence continues at coordinate 12,318,752 of OY720039.1, read as the reverse complement.
CAAAACACTTTTGAAGCGAAAGTTGACAATATTTTAATGCTTTGCACTGACAGTGTAGCGTACATGCTATCTGCAGGGCGAAATTTAAAACATTACTTACCTGAAATGAAGCATGTGACATGTTTGGCGCACGCTCTTCATCGTGTAAGTGAGCAGATAAGGTCAGAATACAACGATGTTGATATTCTTATATCAAATGTTAAAAAAGTATTTTTAAAGGCTCCTAGTAGGGTAAACATTTTAAAAGAAAAATATCCTGACTTACCGTTGCCTCCGCAACCAGTCATTACCAGATGGGGTACTTGGTTACAGGCAGCATCTTACTACGCTCAACATTTAGATAAAATAAAAGAAGTTTTATCCTGCTTGAGCAGTTCTGATGCTATAGCCATACGAAACGCAAAAAACATTTTGGAAAAACAAAATTTAGAAAATGATTTAAAATATATTGAAGAAAATTACTCTATTATACTACTAGCCCTAAAAGAGTTACAAAAACAAAATTTATCTCTAGCTGATTCACTTTTAGTATTTGATCAAGTAAGGGCTACGCTTAACGAGTGCAATAATGAGAATATAAAAAATAAAATAGAATCAGTTATGGAACGAAATCCAGATTTAGATACAATTAGAGAATACAGCGAGAGTATTGAAAAAAGCGTAGCAAATAATCAGAAACTTTATTTCAAATTCGCTCCATTGACATCTACAGATGTTGAACGATCATTTTCCACTTACAAATGGATCTTAGATGTTAAAAGAAATAGCTTAAAATTAGAAAATATTGAAAAAATTATAGTTATTTATTTTAATTGTATAGAGACAGAAAATCAAAATGTAGAACTTGTAACCGATGAGGATTAAAAATAATTATTTTTAATAAAACTGTAATAATGATTATTTGTATTAACAATAAACAATTTTGTTTGCTTACATATGGTTTTTTATTTTATTACTCTATTTACCAAATTTTTGGAAACTCCGGTACATTCCGGAAGAAATGCATGTCCATGTTATGATATCATGACGCAAGTATCTAAAATCAATATACCTACTCCGACCACTGGTGATTAGTCTAACGCAAAGCACACAGTTTTGTAAAAAAATCTTACTTATATCTATATACGTGAAGAAAAAACTTTGTACCAGGTTTTAAGCAAGCTGCGCATAATTTATTATATATAATAAGTTGTATATAAGCGTAGAGATTTGGCATAGTTGAAGTACATAATATGGAGAAGGAGTGCATAAAAACAAACTTGTATGAATAGGTAATATGGATTACATTACATTTTAAAGAAACATTATGTATATTTTGTGAAATAGGCTCGAATTTGAACCACTGGCTTGTATTTTGTGCCACTGGGCGACCACTGCTACTAGTTATCAAAAATGCGAAAGTGAAGCGAAAGTCCTTCCACCACGTCAAAACGGAGCACCAGATCGACGTGATTTTTCGTACATATATTAATTTAATGTTTGGAAGTGTATCGCCATAACAACGATGATTAGAAAAGTTCATTGCATTGTTGTCTTTTACAGCTAGTGATAGGATAGTTGAAGATTTCGGGTGAAGTGCACTTTCAAAGTCACTCTTATCAATGAAATTAAAGATACTGGTTATTTAATAAAAAAACGTAATTGCAATAATTATACTTTTCAATTCAATGTAATCAATTCAAATAATGCCTTATTGTATTTATTATCTTTTTCAGGTATTAAGCACTTCGTGGTCCTACTTTTCAATTCTTAGAAGCGTTTACAAATCAGAAGGAAACCGTGATAAGTAATTAAATGATTGTTCGCGCCAGAAACGCGACGGTGCACTCATTCAAATAAAAGTTACGCCGGACAAGCCGACGGCGGCGCTAGTGTATGCTGACGAACCGCGCAACCTTCACTCCTCTGCATAGTTCACGTGCAGCGTTCATTCCGCTCTCAATAAATAACAAATATAATGTTAATTATCTACTTTTTATTTTATTTTGCTACGCTCTAAATATCTGAAGATGGTCGATGACATGGTTTACATTTGTTTCAATATTTATGAGAAAACAGGTGGTATTTAAAAAAATCTTGTCATGGAGTAAAAGTTTAATTTCTTGCGGTTTTTTTGTCTTGAAATAACATTTATTGAACGCTTTGTTGAGCTCGATGGCGCAGTGGTTAACGCGCCCGGTCTGCGAGTGCTGAGGTTAAGCAACTTTTGCAAAGGCCGGTCATCGGATGGGTGACCAAAATTTGTCATCTCGAGCTTTTCCGTGCTTCGGAAGGCACGTTAAGCCGTTGGTCCCGGCTGCATTAGCAGTCGTTAACAACCACCAGTCCGCACTGGGCCCGCGTGGTGGTTTATGGCCCGTTCTTCCTATCCATCCATAGGGAAGGCTCGTGCCCCAGCAGTGGGGACATAAATGAGCTGATGATGATGATGATGAACGCTTTCTTTATCGGTTAGCCCATAAAAGTTACTACTAAAGACGATCGCGACGCGGACGCTTAAAACAAAATGCATTTATATGAGAAATAAAGTTAAGTCAGTGATAAGAGTAGGTATAACAAACTATGTTATCTATTAGATCCATTTTTTAATTAAATATATTGAATAGGCATCTAGTTACCCAGCTCACAATTGAAAGCTTACAAAATGTTTCTCATGAAGAAAATAGTTTTATTTATTCATATCCCGAAATAGCGGAAACCCTTTACTCGCAAACATGTTGTTTAATTGAAATGATTCTATTAAGATTTTTGTGATAAGATAACTCATAATATCAAAATATAACAATTAGGTTTATGCCAATTTTTCGCTTGTGTATGCCGTCATGAGATGAGATGAGAAATAATAAATTGATCCACAAAAAAATAGTAGGCTAGCACCTAAAATGCTAAGTTAGCATCTAATGAGTAGTTTAGGTGCTAACTTTGTATTTTTAGGTACTAACTTAGTTTTTTGTGGGCTAGGTTAGGTTAATTTGGTGATCGATTAAATACAACCCAAAAAAAATGTATTTGGACGATTCAAAAGCACTTTTCTAAAGTTTATTTGAATAAATAAATAAAAAATACTTTGACTTTAACTTTTTTGTATTCCCAATTACATAAGAGCCCCCTATTTGTTTCAAGTGAGAAAGTATCCCAAGTATTGCTCATACTTTGCTACCGACAAACTGTAAGTACTACAGTTTGGCAGAATGTTAAGTTAAACATGATTTGTAAAATTTCTAACAAATAAATAAAATAAAAAAACAACACAAAGTACAGTATCAAAATTTACTAAATTAATAAAGAAGTTCCTCGTGATGTTTAATCAAGAAGACAGACTTGCGAAGATTGTGAATGAGACCCACTGCAATAGATTTTTTTAAAAATATGTTTGGCATGGCGGGACTTGAACCAATTAATATTTCACTACGTCATTTCTCAAATGTAATTTTGTTTTTTTAATTAAACATTCTTGTTTTCCATTTGTCGTGTCAATATGGTACTGTCGACTTGTTTATCTAATACGATCGATGGATGGTTTTCATTATTTTTAATTTGTTTTTTCATTAAAGTTACAAAATTAATTATATTTTTCCCCTCGTGTCTTGTTTGTAGAACATCGTGTTTCGTTTTCATATTTGCTTGCTTCAACGAGCATTTGCTATAACTTATCTGTGTTAACATATTAATGATATGTTATAATATTTTAGTGCAATAGTTATTTTAATGAATTTAGTAGCCAACACAATGTTTAATTATAACCAGTTATGAATTTTTAATACACTAGGTCTTTTTTTATAAATAACTGTTTCTACATCATTTTTGTCAGTAACGTTTTTTATAAACGCTTTGATTTGAAAAATGTGTAAGTAGAAATAAAATAAATACTCATAAATGTTTGTGTAGAGTACAGTTTGTATATATTGTAATGTGGATCTTCTACTCCTCCTGTGAGGAGGCTACAAAAAAAATAAAAAACGCTTTACACTTTACAAAGTAAGGTATTTTATTAAAATAAAATAAAATTAAACAATACAATTGTGGGTTTACACGATTATTGAGTTAACTTCTTGAACATAAAAAAATATTGCAAAAACAATAAGGGTACCAGGAGCCCTGAGGTCAGTTTGGTCGACAAAAGTAACTACTTGAAAAAAAAAACGATAAAAAACAATAATAAAATGAGGGGAAAAAAATAAAAAAGGGTTAGTTATTAGATAAGATATCTGTAATGTTAGGGATGGATCCTTGTTGTTAGCTCGTACAGAATACCTCTCATTAGAGGTATTATATATCCCATTGGTCTGGGGACCGAAAGGTATGGAATGTGTCTCTGTCGCAGAAGAGTCCGGACTGCGTTACTTCGTCAGCCTAGTTCCTCCCTAATGCAAAAAGCTTGTCCCTTACTCACCAGCTCCAGCTTCAGTTGCTTGGTGGAGGCTGTGGCTCCGTCCAAGTGCCCTGAAGTTTAGTAGTAAAAGGATAGAGTAAGGGCTATTAAAGAATGTATAAACCCTAGAGAAGGCGATTTACTTTCGAAATGTATCAATTTATCTAAAGCAAGATAGTAGAATTTGTAGTCTTTCTAATATTTAACTTAAAAATGCTGATTGCAAGGTAATTATGTGAAATGATGCTTTATATTGTGAACTATGTAGTTTAAGGGTTTTAGAATCAGTTAAATTGTAATATATTGTAAATAAAGTCTTTCCAATGGTAAATTAACAATGAATATGAGGCTTTGATTGAGAAAATTAATCACAAACATCTTCGATTCCCGGGCCGCTCCGGCCACGTAGCGAGGGTTCTAACCTCTTGTTAACACGGAGACCTTTACCAAAGAGAATAGCAAATAACTGTGGTTTTTAAACTGAAGAAAAGATTCTAAGACTAAACTTCGTCAGACACTACATTGACAGACGGACGGAACTGCGACAAGCCTTAGCTTCGCCATAGCAAAACCATGTAATAAGCAATCAATTAATAGGGACATTTCGATTCTACGCGCTACGTTGGCTTCTGCATGCTACTGCGGCACGCTCGCTTCGCACGCTCAGCTCGCGCGGGTGGTTCATGTTACACCCAACGCACATCGCTCCGCTACGGACAACCTCCCTTTTGTTCCCTTTAGTTCCATCCTGTCGAAGCTAAGGCTAATCGCATTTCCGTCTATCATAATTCACTCTTACACTAGAAGCAAATAAACATTTCATAAATGAAATTGAAAAGTTGAAAACTAAAGTTTTAAATTTTTTAATTACAGTTTTATCAATATTTGCTTGATTAAAAATATGTGACGTATCGAAAAGATAGCTGGTATTTTATGGAAGTAGGCTACCAACATTTCATATTCTTTACACGTGGAACGATGAATGCATTTTAATTGTCACTTTATTGTCGCGTCATACGAAATTGCTTTGTTCAGCAATTTCCTTTCAATGTGTTATTATGAACAACATAAAATTTTATTACAGTGGTTGTTAACGGCAAAATGGACATACCAACCTTTGAAGAACTTTTCAGACTAGTAAACATTAATTATCGAATTCTTGGATTAATCGATGGGATTAATATCAGATTTTACGGCATCTTAATGTTTTTTTTCCCTGTTTTATTTGAAGAATTAGGCTACTTCGCGACGATCAACATGTCAAAAGCCAATTTGGTCCCAATTATGGGATTATTGCCGTGCTTATGTTACAGCTTTTTATGTTTACTAAAAATCTTAATAATTGTTATTAACAGATCAGAAATACATGATCTTAGAAAAAGTTTAAACATTTTATATATTGATATTGTAAAAAATCTGGAGAAGAGACGTATTGTTCGCCGCAGTGTAGTCACCGTAAAATTACTAACAGAGTGTTTGTGCGTCCTAAATCTTGCACTCGTGTGCTGCTATAATTTCTCTACTCTTGTTATAATTTCTTATCACTATATAACATCTAAGAAAGTAGTATTTAGTTTGCCTTACCCAGTTGCTGTGCCATTCTCGACAGAAGCTTGGATACCGTGGTTTATAGTATATATTCATTCAATATTATGCGGTACCTTAATTCTCTTTAAACCATTTTCAAATTTATCTATTTAACGGTTTTTAAATTTGTAAATTGTTTTACAGGTTTCATTGCTGTTTTATTCATGATAACCGTTGATTCGTTGTATTTCATTTTATGCACTCATATTTGCATCAATTTTAATATTATCAGCAACGAAATTCGGAATTTAAATATCAATAACACTAGCAACATCATTAAGTGCGTGCAGTATCATCAACTTGTCATCAGGTAACTGTCCAGAGAGTTGTGGATTATTTGATTACTTGGTCCAATCTGTTTTTTGACTGACTTATTTTATTTATTTATTTGTTATTTACAAGTTTATGTACACATTAACAATAGTTACAAATAAAGATTAACAAGTAAATTTATTACAAGAGCGCTGTTTATTTCAATCTGAAATTTCTTGCAGCAAGCCTGCAAAAGGAAACATTACAATTAGTGGTAAAATTAATGTGTCTCTCCTGTACAAATAGTTACCAATAATTGCATAAATAACAAACGGAATTTACAAACGACATTATTACTTATACTGGTTGTTAATTAAGAAAAAAATTAAGATTTTGATTTTAAGTTTCTTTATTACTACCAAGATATGGATGTACTAGTCTGACATAAAACTCATTTTTTTTTTTTTTAATAAATGCAAATCGATTAAGATACTATATACCTGATAAAAATTATTAGTTGTTTGATTATATCTGTGTTTCAGGTTATCCGAAGATTTGGATAAAATATTTATGATACCAAATTTCTTCACGATGCTATTGGGGTCATTGCAAATTTGTGCGCTTGGGATGTGCATAACAGTAATTTTAGTATTTGTTATTTTCATTGCACAATACTGCATCCGTTCGCTCTTTTCATTCTCACTGTCCTGGGCTTATGTGGGGTCAATCCTTTGTGTGGGTGTGCAGCTCATCTTTGTTCTGGTAGTCTTTTCTCCATGATGTGTCTTGCTCACAATTTGTGTGGTGTTTGGGGGATTTGTTGTTTGCATGGTCAAAGGCTGACAATTGTCCTTCTTAATATGTATTTGTGTATTTATGCTATTATCACTCTGCACGTATCATGTTAGTTTTCCGATCCAATCCGAACCCCTCGGAGAATCTAGTAGGGCACGGGGACACGCACTAGTGCGTGATGACGTTCCCTCTAGAAGTCCTCCGAAGGTGATTCGTTTCACTCGGCTTGAGGAACTTATCAAGTTTCTCGCCGCCCCCAAAAAAGCCCGGTGATGCTGACTTCTGAGGCAATCAGTAAAATCTCTCCAAAACGTTAGTTAGTTTTGTATAGTTATATTTTTTAATTGACACTATTTTAGTAGTTCTAAATAAACTGGAGATTTTACTCGGACAATAGCTAGACTGTAGTATTAAAGGGGGTGTTCCGTATTCATCCCACGAGAACTCATCCCACGAATAAATTTTTCCTTACTCGTCCCATTTTTTTTCCTTACTTAACCCACAGCAATATTTTTATTTTTATTCCTTATTCATCCCATAAGTATTCTTTACTCAACTCACGTCGAAACTATAAAGGAAAACCCCAGTTTTGTACGGTCTGACCAAAAATACATGATCTCTTTTTTGAACCGAAAAATGTATGTAATAATAACAAAATAGTAATAGACACTATTAGTTTTTTGGTCAGACCGTACAAAACTAGGGTTTTTCTTTATATTTTCGACGTGGGTTGAGTAAGGAATAGAAATGGGATGAAAAAGGAAAACTTTATTCGTGGGATGAGTTCTCGTGGGATGAATACGGAACAACCCTTTTAAAGTTATCATGGCCTATTATATATTTTTATTCATCAATGTATCGTTTATTTCAGGCGGGAGAATGGTCTGATATACCAGGTTATCTTCTATTTATGGCAGCTGTATTATTACAAATATTAACTATGAGCTTCTTTGGAGAAAATATTTTGTCAGAGGTAATATAATAAATATGTCATATTGTATTATTGTATCTCATTATTATCATTTCTTACATAGCTATATAACCAATGCTCCAACATCTGGGCAATGGCCGCTCCATCAATGAAGTCAAGACATCGCTACAATTCAAAGGTTGTCAAATGCCAGTTGATGATGATATGCGCCGAAAATTCCGAAACACAATTTGCCTGAGCATGGACCTGAACCCAGGACTGGTAGATATCTGGCAGAGCGATTTGCCATTTGCCCTTCAAGGCGTTTCCTATTATAGACTGACTGAAACTCTTTGGAGAGATTATTTTTATTTTATGAGTATTTATATAGGTGTCTCTGCTTTTGTGCCATTCCTAAATAAGCGTAATCCTTTTTGAATCTATTGGTCCCGACTACTGTAGTATAAACAAGTCGTTGACACTTGAGCATGATGATGATTTAGTTTAGTTAAGTAAAAAATTCACCAATAAGTTTTCGTGTCGGTGGCTAAGTCGACTGGATTCGTTTTTCAAAAACGGATTTACTTTTAACCAATAACTAGAGATTTTGCTATGTAACGTGTAAAATACGTATTTTAAAGATTTTATTTTTTATTTAGAGTACTAAAGTTGGCGAGGCAGCTTACCAATGTGCCTGGCTTGACATGGATGTAAAACACAGGAAATTAATTTTGTTTATTTTAATCAGGTAAACACAATACTTAAATATTTAATTGGTAAGTACATACATAGGCAGTTTCGATATTAAAATATTTTTTATTACAGATCACAAAAGCCTCAACAGCTGACAGCCTTTATGTTTGATACAATTAGTCACAGCAGTTTTAGAAAAGTAAGTAAAAATTAAAATTAAAAACTTTTGACGACCTCCTTGGTCGAGTGGTTTGTACGCCGGTTTTCGTGGTGTCGCCATCTCTGAGGTCCCGGGTTCGATCCCCGGTCGGGTCAATTTAGAAATTATTGTTTTTTTAAATTGTCTCGGTCTGGTTGTTTTCTATGTACAATAAGTATGTATTTAAGTATTTTAAGTATGTTTATCCGTTGTCTAGTAACCATTTAACAAGTTTCATAACGAAGCTTCTCTTGGACTAGATAATTGGTGTGAGTGTAGGAAAGTTTTTTTTTTTCTCTTAAAATTAGAAATCAATTCAAATATCTACATCTATATTGTCTTTTTCAGATATTAAGCAATTCGTGGTCCTACTTTTCAATTCTTAGAACTGTTTACAAATCACAAGAAAACCGTGTTAATTAATTAAATTATGTAGAAAGCTTTTTTTGTTCTATACGTTTTTTTTTCATTTGGCGGCGTTCTGAATACCTAAGGATGGCGATGGACACTGGTCGCCTGTCAAAGCATTGAAAGGAATATTTCGTATTTAGCTATTGTCACAACATTATTTTACTTTCTACATTCAGTAGAACATTGAGATGAATACATTCATTTTAAGCATATTATCTTTTCATTTCTCGGTAGCGTGCACTTGGAGATGCATATGTCCCGCAGTAGACTAGTTTAGGCTGATGATGATGGTGATGAAGCTTATTAAATTGATATTTTAAGTGAATAGAGCAAAAGTCACCTCCTATAGGGGTTGGACAGACAGGGACAATTTTTAAGCACTGTCTTCTGGCAGCATAGATAACATGTGAATAATGGAAGACCGCCAACTATCGATATCAGAGGAAATATTTAAGACTCTTTAATAAATCATAAATCGTAAATCATTTATTGCTTAAAATATGGTACAAAGTGGTGTTTTTTAGTACATATTTATAAGTTCTACATATTGTACTGTCACACAGCATGCAATATTACCGCAATAATTAATCATAATATCACCACTACTTAGGTACTTGAATTAATTAAAAATGACAATTGATCGCATAAATTACAATTTTGCGGGGGTGTCCATGGGCGGCGGCGATTACTTTCCATCAGGTGACCCACTCGTTTGCCTCCTTTTAATATAAAAAAAAATACAATTGAATACATACATTCAAGTTTATTAACATCTTATCTGGATATAAATAACACAATTTAATATTTTATTTCGCCAAGTAAGCATGTAACCATCACTTATTTAAAAAAAAGAGAAAAAAATATGCAAATTAAATGTCAATACGGACTTCTTGGCGGGAAAGTGAAGAGTCATGTCTGCGGTTTTGTTTTATTTTCTAAAATTTGTGTTATGTCGAATATTAATGTGAAATAATGGTGGATTATTAACCGTTAAATGTTCGTGAGTGTGCATGAGTGTTGGCAAATGAAACAAAACATTGCAACGTCACTTTTCAAATTCTCTCAAGAAGTCCGCCCGAGGACTTAGTAAAGCCCCACATCTTTACTGAGATACTCGAGGGGTTGGGTGGTATATCATTTCTCATTTCTATTATCATTCATTATCATCAAACAGAAAAGAAATATTGCTAATTTATGTATTACTTGTTAGAAAAATTACTTTGACACTGGCTAAATGTGCTAATCGCACGAAGCCATCAACAAAATGAAAAAAAAAAAAATGTCAATACAAACGTCATCCAACAATAAATAAAATGTCAATTTAATCAGTTAATTTGGTCCAGCAGGGAGAATATATAGCTTAGAAAAAAGTTGTAACGTAAGTTGTAATTTTGTTTGAATAATAAGTCAAAGGTCAATTAGATTTAAATGAAGCATTTTGTAAGATATTCCATATGAAGGATCTTAGGATATTTTTAAATTGGTCACCCATCCCGTGACGCGGCGTTGAGAAGCTACCTAACATACAAGAGCAATCTGAACTTACAAACTGCTCCAGTATCTAATTATTACTGTCTGTTTTATGAAGTTGTTGATTAAAATGTGTCACTATACCATAGATTAGTTAATAGTTACTACGTCTATACAAAATAGCTATTGAAGTAGGTTTTAAGCCATTGTCATTTTTTAATGAAAATTTCGTTTAACACATGTAGATATAAGGTTCAACATGACGTAGTCAGATATAACAAATGCCATGAAAACTTTCTTAACGCATCCTCTATTTTCAACTGGCGATAAGGCTAGAAGTTTTGATAGCCCGATCAAAATGTTTACGCCAACGGTAAGGAACTGCACGGAATATTTTTACGTATATAACTTTTGTGATGGACGCATAAAACGTTTTACAAGCGCATTTAACAACGTCATGCGTCACAGTAATCCATTTGATTAGAGAATCTGGTGCATAATAATTGTTTTATACAGGAAGTTTGGTAATGCTTGTATAATCCCGAATTTGGCAGATAGGGCATTCATTCGCCAAATTAAGAAAGTCGTTTTAGTAACGATGACGTTACGACCAGTCTGGAGCCGTTACAACTACGTAGGGACATTGCTTCCCTTAGTGCTCACCACGGTGAATGCTCTGAGGAGCTCTTTGACCTCATTCCTCCCTCTCCATTCCTTTCCAGATCGACGCGTGCAGGTCTTAGAAGCCACCCTCATACCGTGCTGACCATCAAGACACGTACCAAAAAGTTTGGACAATCGTTCCTTTGCCGAACTGCCCGTATGTGGAATGCGCTTCCCGCACACGTGTTTCCCTCCTCTTTCTCGGCCTTTATTTTAGCGGGGCGTGAAAAAGCATTTATGCAGGCCGCCATAGTGTGAGCGTTCGGCATAGCGTGGTAGCGCTGTGATGAACGCTTTCACTTCTTGAGCTTAACTGGCTGCTTTTCATCAGACAGGATGAGGCCATTTTGGCGTGCCACAATAAAAAATAAAAAATAAAAAAAGTTACTTTATGGTACTAAGATAGTTTGTTACTAAGATAAATTGCTAAGAGGCAACCCTAGGTCCAGCTGATACGTTGTTCTTAGTCTACCTAATGGTTCATAATAAACAGAAATCAAAACATGTCAGAGTTAAGCAAAAATAATGTAATAAAATATTGTGGTCTGTTGTATCAAAGTTGTTCTATATGCGGAGCGCCAAAAGCGTCTTGCTCGAGTTCCTACGGCTGCGATCAGCTATTGTTATTCTATAGCCACCGTCATCCAGAGCTGCACTCTAGTTTTATACATAAGTTGGATTGGTGGGTCTTATCAGTGGAATTTGCATAATACCTACACGCTGGTGCCGCTTGATATTGCGCGGAGATTATCGCGGTATAAGCCGACGTCTTTGCGGCCTCCAATGAGATCCGACGGTAGGGGTGTGCGTCAGTTAGAAACGGTAGCAGGATAGTTCGCAGGTTTGATAAAACAACTCGAATGAAGAGCTCGATGTGTTTAACGAGTGTTTAACGCTCCTAGCAGTGTCCACACCTTAGGGTATTTTATTCTAAATTTAAGGCATTTTTACGCGTTTAGGGTATTTTTAAGGGTAGAAAATTATTTAGGGTATTTTATAGGGTACAAAAATTAATTAGGATTATTTTCAGGGTAAAATAATTAAATAAATACACTAAGGGGCACATCTAACCGCCCACTTCGTTATTTTCATACAAACATGCTCACTTTGCGACTGTATACATATAAGTGTCAATATATTTCTGCAAAGATCTGTATGCTAATGTTTTGGTTAAGCGTTCGACTGTCCAATTACCATCTTAAAAGAGTACCATTGCATTTGTCCATAGAGGCAGAACAATGAATGATATATGGCAATAAAGTAATGATTGATGACGAAGGTTTGGAAACGAAAATAAATTTTTAAAACTCTTCAAAGTGCTAATTGGACAGTCGAACGCTTAACCTAAACATTAACAAGTCACTCCTTGCATTTATGTGCAGAAAAGCCGATGACATAGAAGCCCAAACTGCTATGGATGCATTCCAAGAATGTTTGGAAACGGTGTAGTTTAGCTATTAGTCTATTAATAAATTGAATTTATACGTAAATTGATGTATTATTAATTTAAAAAAAATTTAGGGTAAAAAAATAAAAGTGCCTAATTTAGGGTAATTTCGCCAAGCGTTAGGGTAAAACAAAAATCTGAGGTGGCAACACTGGTCAGTCTGCAATTGTTAAGGTTAAGCAACTTTCACAAAGACCATTAATCGGATGGGTGATTAAAAATGTTCGCTTTACCTTGAAGGCACGTGAAGCGGTTGGTCCCGGCTGCATTAGCAGTCGTTAAAAACCACCAACCGCGCTGGGCCCGCGTGGTGGTTTATGGCCCGTTCTATCTATCCATCCATAGGGAAGGCTCGTGCCCCAGCAGTGGGTACATAAAACGAGCTGGTGATGATGATGTTGATATTATTACAAAGATTTATTTATTTACCTTTTTGCGGGTACAGTGCGGATTTTTTATAATACAAGTAACTAGCTGACCCGGCGGACTTCGTACCGCATTTCTTTTTAATATATAGCCTATGTTACTCAGCGCTAATGTAGCATTCTAATGGTGAAATAATTTTTTTAATCGGTCCAGTAGTTTTTGAGTTTATTCGTTGCAAACATACATTCATACAAAAATACAAAGCTTTCCTTATTATAATATTAGTATAGATTATATGCCGACAAAGAAACTTCGTTCGAAGGCTGGACGGCGCATCCCTACAACGTAGCAGTAGTATCATAAAATAGCTACCGCTAGCATTAGGCACCTCGCCCCGCCACTACGTGTCTTTCTATGAAATTGAATTTCTCTGAAAATTATACTGCATTACGTGCTTACGAAGATTAGAAAAAAGTAAGCGTTTTTTTTTAAATATTTACGGTTACAAGCACTGTGGCTTGATCTCACCTGATGTTAAGTGATAATAAGGCCAATGATGGAAGCACACTGCCCTGGATCCTCAACTAGTGAGGCGTTTGAGCTGCGATGGTTAAAAAGCATATTAGCTAATCTTTTATAATCCAAAAAATTGTTAGGGATTCACGCTATTTTTATTTTCTTACTTATTTACTTTCTTACGGTACTTACTTACGGTACGTACTTACTTATTTTCTTACGGTAAGCACAGTGCCTTCATTTCAACTGATGTTAAGAGATGATGAGGTGATGGAAGCGCACTTCATCCGGTATCCTCAACTACTGAGGCACTGGCTATCTTATCTCGAGTTGCCGGAACACAACGATGCTATGCGATATTTAGATAAGATGGTGGTAGCTCGCCAGGCGGACAAACAAGCCCTGCCGCCAACCAAACTGAGTAGACACGCCTGCACGATGGTGCAGATAGCCAGATGTTAAACGATGATGATGGTTGATGAACCTACCACATACTGTCAAATTTTCCTCATTAGACTTGGAACTTTATACCTTAATATAATAACAATATGGTTGAAAATGTATTGAATAAATTTGACAGTTTTATAGGTTGATATGCAGGGTCTGTACATAAACATATACCCCCCACTGGGAATCGAACTACCACTAGATCACATAGAGGTGATATAAAATTAACTTGCAGCTAACTTGTAAACTTAAACTTGTAAACTGACGACGACGTTGCAAACGAGTTGCCCGTTGCCCGTGACCACGTCCAGTGCATTTCGTTAAAAACGTTGGATTAACAATTATTAGTTAGTGATAATCCCCGTCAAATTCTTTGTTTTTAATAGAATGGAACACGGCAATTGCTGTAATAAATATATAATAAATTCATAACCCGTTTTTTTATTGATGAATCAAAAATACGGATTTTAAGAAGAATATAAGAATCTCAAATCCCTGTTAGAATCGGAATTAGAAATCATTTATTTGCCTTTTTATTGTACATTTATTTGTCCTCGTGGTCGGTGGGTCGCGCGAGGGTGAGTCAGCTAACTTATGTCCTAGTTGGATCTTTGTCCCTGTTAGAAGCACGCGGGCACATACTGCAAAGCGGCCTGATAGCCAGAAGGTGCTGGGTTCAATTCTCATGTGGGGGCAAAGAGTATTTGTTACTTTAATATGCTTAGCCGGGGTTTGCAATCACCAACCCGCATTTGGCAAGCGTGGTGATTAAGTCAATACCCGCCAATCACAGACCTTTAGTAACATAGATCACGCAAGTACACCTACTTCAAACGTTTCCTGATGTCTTCCAGTATTCCGTCGATCTTCTAAAACCTGTAAGAAAAAGAAGAAGAATTTTATTAGATACTAGCGGCCCATCCCTGCTTCGCACGAGTGGGCATTTTTTCAATATATAGCCTATGTTACTCAGCGCTAATGTAGCATTCTAATGGTGAAAGAATTTTTTAAATCGGTCCAGTAGTTTTTGAGTTTATTCGTTGCAAACATACATACACACATACATACAAAAATACAAAGGTTTCCTCTTTATAATATTAGTATAGATAAGTAAGCAGTTTAGTCCACTGGGTTTGCTTGCACCCAACATTATTTTAACTAGAAATGATATCCAAAAGCTGGCAGGTATTGGTTGGAATGAAAAGGTATCCAGCAATTTTATAAAAAAAAGGCTTACTTACTTCAGAATCACATTGGTCATTCATTATTCAATTCAACATGAAGGTTAAGTTAGGTAGATTTTGGGATGTCTTAAAAAAGGTTAATTTAAAGTTAACATACGTAAGAGTAAGAAAAAAAAACTTACTTTGGGAAGCAGTGCTAAAACAATATACACGTATGTTCAAGGGTCTAAAGAGCGTTACTATGCCCTCGTAAATGGTTGTCGGGAGTGACTTTGCACGAGTTTGATTAGAGTTAGGTATTCGTACAAAGGACTCATTGAATAAGAGACGTTTGGTTAAAGTGTGTATGCGCCCAATACCTATTAGATTGTTAATTTTAAAATGTTGTTTGTTTCTTGTGATTTTGTTAAGCATGTCCGTCGAGAAGTATTATTGTAAAGACCTTTTATTGTTGATTTTTAATTGCTATTATTAATATTTTTAAGGACATTTGGCTAAAAATGTCCTTGGCGGGCGGTATGTTCAAATTTAATGTAGAACAACACCTTTTTTTATGTATAAAATGTTTTCATACAAACAATAGTTCAATTTTATAATCACAGATGGCGCTGTGCTCTATGAGACTGAATCGCGCTATCGAGATTTCTATAGAATTATAATTATGTTAAAATGTCATAACGTACTACAGCTTTCGATCACATTAATAAAACCATACATTTACAAAGAAAAAATTGGTTTGATTGAATCTCTCTAGACCTACTGTTTTAAACATGGTCCTTCGAGCCGAATAATAATAATACCTAGGTTAAGTTTTTTATAATATTTTATAATGTAAATATGTTTTATACAAAATATTGTAAAAAAATTGTTTAATAAAAATAATAATAATAATTGATTCAGAAGGCAGTTCTCCTCGATACGGCACGCATGTCGCATTGTGAGGAGGTTCTCGTCTCTGGAGCACTAACCACCGGTAGCTTGGACCCTGGTCCCGATGCCGGCGGACCCTTATTTTTTTATATTTTTAAATGTTTTATTTATTTTGTTTTTGGAAAATATTTAAAAATGTAAATTTATATGAAAAAATAAATAAAATAAAGAGTGAATAATAATTATAATAATATTAATCATTACTTCCTACTCCAGTACACCTATCACTGTATGTTTTGATGAAAGCTCCTTCAACCCCAAGTACTGAACCATCGCTTCAGTAATGAAGGATCCTTGTGATCCTTGGTCAAGTAAAGCACGTATTACATGATAGGTAACGTTCTTCGACTTTGCTTTCACTAAAGCATCTGATTTCAGTTGCCTGTCGAAATAAACGATACCACTGGTTCGCCTTAAGACCTCTTCGCTTTCCCTGCGGCTTCTTGACTCTCCGATGAGCTCTCACCTACAGACTCCGAATTTCCATGGGATGCAACAACGTGTGGTGACGTCGCTTACAAATGTAGCATTTAAAGTTGCTTTTACATGCCTTGGCAGAGTGGCTATCGTTCAAACAAACAAACCACAATCCGTGGGTCAAAGCAAATTCACGACGAGTGGTCTTTCAAAGAACTCCTTAATTAAGAGACCCGTTTCTAAGGTGTGTGTGGTCCCAACAGCCACTTAATTTTAAGTTTGATGCTACCTAGTAATGTTCTTAAGTTTTTTTTATAGTTTATAGTCACCAATTCTGCTTTTTGTTTTCTTTGTGTAAAATAATTTATTGTGTGGATTTCATATTCTTAAGGACATTCTGCAATATGTCCTTGGCGGGCGGAATGTACAAACATTTCGTTTATATTTAAACATAAAAGATGTATTCTTTAATATTATATTTATTATTATTAATATGTTTATTGGTAATAGTATGTAATGTAGGCTTTTATTTATTTATTAATGTAAAACAATGTAAAAACTTCAATATTAAGTTAACTGTTTTGTATGCAGTTTTTAGTTAGTTTTGACAAAATCTAGAGTATTCTAGAGTATGTCGCATTGTTCGTCATACATTGCAGCTTTACTTAGCTCCATACATGTGGGTATTGTGTTGTGTAAACAGGCAATGAACATCAAACTATCGTTTCATACGTACTTTGCGTCAGTGTCGAGGCCCCAACCCCAACCCCAACCCCTCGAATATCTCAGTAAAGATGTGGGGCTTTACTAAGTCCTCGGGCGGCCTTCTTGAGAGAATTTGAAAAGTGACGTTGCACTGTTTTGTTTCATTTGCCAACATTCATGCACACTCACGAACACTTAACGGTTAATCATCATCATCATCATCAGCTCATTTATGTCCCCACTGCTGGGGCACGAGCCTTCCCTACGGATGGATAGGGAGAACGGGCCATGAACCACCACGCGGGCCCAGTGCGGATTGGTGGTTGTTAACGACTGCTAATGCAGGCGGGACCAACGGCTTAACGTGCCTTCCGAAGCACGGAGGAGCTCGAGATGATAAATTTTTGGTCACCCATCCGATGACCGGCCTTTGCGAAAGTTGCTTAACCTCAGCACTCGCAGACCGGGCGCGTTAACCACTGCGCCATCAAGCTCCTTACCACCAATAATCCACCATTATTTCACATTAATATTCGAAATAACACAAATTTTATAAAATAAAACAAAACCACAGACATGACTCTTTACTTTCCCGCCAAAAAGTCCCTAGCATAGATTATTTAACACCAATTTTAATAACTGTCAACTTTAATGGTTTTTCGGTTTTTCATCCACAAAGGTTCACAATACTATGATGTCATTATGCTTAAGCACTGGTTTCAAAAACGTCAAGACGGAAAAAAAAATGTTAAGTTGTCAATTTCAAATCTTCTTATCGATATTCTACAATTGTTTCGTGTTTTTTCCATACTTTTTCCAAAATGACGATGTTTTCTAACTCAGAATATTACGATATGATGTTATGCGTAGGCCTTGCATATAGCAATTTAAATCGTGCTCGGCAACGATTTAACGATGGAAGACCACCCGCCGAACAGCGACGGCTACCTTCGTACCAGTGTTTTATCAACATGTCAAGACGCCTACATTTCATAGGCTCTATTTCTCCTTTCATCGGTCTACTGGAAATAGACGTCCAAGCACAGTCAATGCCAGGCAGGCTGAATTAGTGTTAGAGCATTTTGAATTAAAGCCAACCACGAGTACGAAATGAGCCGGAGCAAAATTCGCAAAATCCGTAAAGCCGAAAGAGGGTTATCTTTCGGCTTTACGGGTATTTTTGTAACATCCTATATACTTATAATTTGATTATTAAAATACATACCGTTCAAGAACTTTCGGTGTCAAAGATAAGTTACCAGTGACCTTGAATAAGATCTAAGATCTAAGAGAGATATAAGTTTGTAATTGATATCATGGCGTGAGAGTTGGTCACCGGTTAAAATATCAACCGCTGTTCTTTCTTTTTATGAAACGACCTGACGTCATATGCGTTGCATGAATCTAGGTAGCGTTTCTATTTAACTATTTGTTCAATCACCACACATAAATTGTGCTATTGATTATTTCTTAATAAAATTTAAGTAGTAAAATGAAACTTCTTAAAAAGATAATTTATATTTTATTATTATGATAATGATAATCAATTATTATTTGTGAGGACCTGTTAATGGCTTTCCGTAGCTATTTAAATGTTTATTTATATACAATAGCTGTTGGTTAAATATTTGCATTGCTTTCGAAATAAATCGATGACAAAATCGATTAACGAATTTGTGTAAAATCGTTCGCAACGCAGCAATTTTAAAATAATTTGACGCGTAAGGTGATTTCCATCACTAAATTAGCGCTTGTCAAATCATAGTATGTCAAAAAAATGTGGCACGCTTGGTTTTCATACAAATCGTGACACATGCGTCGTCTATCTAGATATTTGGTCTGTGCCGTCAATTGTTTACTTAAAATAATTTATAATTATACTTTACCTTTTTTCACATACTACCTAACTTTCTTTATTAAAATTTCTTTTTACAAACCAGTGAACTAATTCTAATGGAAATATCCCACCTTTTTCTTAAGTCAAATGTTAAAGGATAGTTTTAAGATTCCACTCGACATAACTATAGGCGTTCCAGCTTAGTCCGTGAACTAATACTAGCCATATTTTAGTGGGAGATGGGATCTACGTCCATATGTTTGCTCACACGATTAAATCCGAGTAGTTATGCCTGGCTCATACCTTGCAACGCTGCATTTTTGTAATGTATTTCGTAGTTCACTGCTTAAATGTTGCATTAGTGCTTTTAAAGCTGCTTGGAAAATATGTGTTGCTTGTGTAAGAAGTTCTCGTGAGAATAAAATGTACTTTTGAACAGTTCAGTTGGTTAACGTTTCGGTTATATAATATGATTACTTGTTTATTACGTGTAGCCTACCATATCTATATTTTTACCTGAGACTTTCTCCAAATACAAAATACACTGGTTTTTGGCGGGAAAGCGAAGAGTCATGACTGTTTATCTTATTTTCTAAAATGTGGTATGTTAAATATTAATGTGAAATAATAGTAGATTATTTACCGTTAAGTGTTCATGAGCGTGCCATATTATGTTAAGTATTAATGTGAAATAATAGTAGATAATTTACCATTAAGTTTTCGTGAACGTGCATAACATTTGGCTTACAAAGTAAAAAGTGTTGAATAATTTCGGCGGGCTGGTTAGAACCACGATAGCTCAATTGGAAGAGCACCTGACCCGGAATGTCAGAAGGGTGCAGGTTCAAATCCTGCTCGTGGAAATTTTTTCAACATTTGTGTTTTCGTGCATAACATGTCAAATATTAATGTGAAATAATAGTAGATTATTTACCGTTAAGTGTTCATGAGCGTGCCATATTATGTTAAATATTAATGTGAAATAATAGCAGATTATTTACCGTTAAGTGTTTGTGAACTTGCATGAGTGATGCAAATAAAACAAAACAGTTCAACGTCAGTTTTCAAATTCTCTCAAAAAGTCCGCGTGAGGTCGTAGTAGAGCTACCTCTTCTATGAATTGAAACTTAATTCATAGAAGACGAGACCGATAGTGCTTTATTTTTCTTTTTAATCGAAATGTCTTTTGGCGTTTTTCTTGAAAACTAGCGTATAAAATGTAAGGTTTTTTCATTCCTTCCACTCGACACCACCAAAACGACACCATCCGTGGTGTCGTATGGAATCTCTAGTCCATACGACACCACCCTAGTGATGTCCAGAAACGCGTGTTTTTGACTAACAGCTCCCAGTTCATTAAAATAAATAAATAAATATCAGACAACATCACATACATTGATCCGACCCCAAAGTTATTATTTCAAGTTATCTATAGTTAAACGATAATTGATAAAACAGAGTTTATTAAATATTATTTTTTTATTTCAGTGAAGTAAGTAGTTATGTAGGCATTAAAGAACGGACCGGAAAACTAGACTAGTTTTCCGGTTAATTGCCGCGGACTCATAGTCACAATGTACTTTATAAGGTTTAAATTCTGGTAATTGTGATTGAATCATGTGGAATAATAACTCATAGCTTTTCTGTGTTCGATTAGTCATAAATGCACTGATAAGTGGTACCACTTTTGTTTCTTCAATAGTGCTGCCTATGTCACCAAGAATATTGTAAATTTGTTGGAAGGGAGTCGGGCAGACTGCAAAAGTTCCATCAACGAAATACTCAGTGATTTTACAAATCATTACAAGACAACGTTTGGGACAAAACACCAATATGCGAGTACCATCATAATAGTAATCCGCTAATATAGACTCGCGAAATCTTACCGGTACAGTGACCTCATTTATAGATATAAAAATTGTAGCGGGAACACCAAGTTCTTTATTTCTTGCATCATAAAGCAATTGTTTAATACTTTTAAACTTTGGAATTGCATTCAGTAAATCATGACCTTTTTCTTTCAATGTAAACACATTATCTTCATATAAGGTTGGTATTGGTTGGTCAGATGTAATTACCATATTTCGTAATGCGTTTGTTACCAGCAAACGGTCATTTGCAAAGGCGTCTCTTCCGCAAGTGTGATCTTTGGTCTTTGTAATTATGTCATTCTAAAAAGTAATATTAAAATTTATTCTAGTAAAATAAGTAAAGGCTATGGAATACTCGAAAAAATAACAAATGAAAAGGATACTTACCATTATAGTTATCGTACCTGGACACTTTGTCCTTTTGAAGCTAGTGCATCTCCATAACACTGAGCCGTTTTTATATCCCTTGTGACGGTGAAATTTATACGTTTGCCAGAGCAAAGCTGTTCCGCCATTAGTTTTTATGTATTTTATGTCGTCAGTATTAGTATCCATGTCCATAGTGAAAAATTAAAATATTCGGACGGAAAGACAATAATATGCAAATTGCAATGAACAATGTCAAGATGACCATTTGAGTGACAGATAAATATAAACTTTATCAAATGACATACCTCATTAATGAAACTGCTTGAACTTAATTGGAGTTTTCATATCAACAACTTTGTATGTATAAACCTCACTAATAGTCGGTGGTGTCGTATGGACTAGAGATTCCATACGACACCACCGATGGTGTCGTTTTGGTGGTGTCGAGTGGAAGGAAGGGGTTTTTTCATAAAAATTGTTTATAAATGTTGTTGAATTTATTCTCAAAATTTTGCAGTTGATAAAATGTGACCTTATATAACTTGTAAGAAAATTACTTTGACACTGGCTAAATAGGGCTAACCGCACGACATCCAAGAAGCCAGCCAAGAAAGATAAAAAAACACACAGTTCCCGGCCTGGGAATAGAGCACAGTCCCTTCCCTTCTACCTGGAATGATTTAGTAAATAACATTTTTTTTTATACGTCAAAGCAGATTTAAAAAAATCCAGTAGACATTACTTTCATAAACAAAGAATCTTCATGTGCTTATGTAGATCTATGTTTTATCCTTCCTACGCAAAATAAAATTGTAGGCATGTTTGTCAAATCAAGCTGTATACTTTATTTGATATTACTATTTTGTTTTACCGTTTAAGTGCCGAAGCCAGATTCATAAAATAATTACTTATTTCGATACAACTGCGTAATTACAGTTTCGAGTCAAGTGCGACCGTTTCAATTTGTTTTCGAGGTGTATAGTTACTTTTAATACATCAATTAGTTGATGGCGAAGAAAACATTTCTAAAGACGTGTATACACAATTGAAAATGTTACTGTCATCTTTTTTTTCTAAATAAGTATGTATAGTTGGATAAGTATAGAGGAGCTCGTTGGCGCAGTGGTTAACGCGCCCGGTCTGTAAGTGCTAAGGTTAAGCAACTTTCGCAAAGGCCGATCCTTGGATGGGTGACCAAAAATGTATCATCTCGAGCTCCTCCGTGCTTCGGAGGCACGTAAAGCCGTTGGTCCCGGCTGCATTAGCAGTCGTTAACAACCACCAATCCGCACTGGGCCCGCGTGGTGGTTTATGGCCCGTTCTCCCTATCCATCCGTATCGAAGGCTCGTGCCCCAGCAGTGGGGACATAAAATGAGCTGATGATGATGATGAAATATAGTTGACTCCTAAGATTTTTGACTCATAGTTAAATATGATAAGTATAATATAATAATAATATAGGATACGTTTTGTACACAGGGCCTATTCTAGGTTCTAATTTACGAAGAATTATCTAAAAAAATATGACAAACCGAAAGCGCAAAAGAGAAGCCGCGATCGGAAGCTAGTAAAAAACAAATATTGCTATGTGATTTACCAACTATTTAACTCATTATCTAATCGCCTATAATATACCCAGTCACCAGTTAACGGGGAAGTTAAAAAATAGATCAATACAATAATTATATCAAATTGTGCATACCTATCATTCTTTAAACGTATTTAAAGTCGCTTTTCGGCCGTGCGTGCAGCGTGCTGAGAAAGCGCGGCCGATTGACTCATACCTACAGGTGTGGGTGGATTGAAGATAAGCGCGCGAGAGAGAAGGGTGCGTCACGCAATCGGTGCGTGCGACCGCGATATCTTCTCTTTATCTTTCACTCTTTTCTAAAGGTGGATTTATATTTGTCTGACGTGTCGTGTCGTGATGCATCAGAACGGAATCGGTTTCATACATTTAGTACTAAGCCATCACGACACGCCACAACACTCTAGTATAAACGTTTCCATACTAAATGTATGAAACCGATTCCGTTCTGATGCATCACGACACGACACGTCAGACAAATATAAATCTACCTTTATTCCTATTTGTTTATAAATCTTTATTTCGCGAAAACACACGATTACGTACGAAGGAATGACGAATACCTATTGCATTTGCTTTAGTGCTTGGAAAGCAGTGAGCAAGTAGTGAGTTGCGTTGCGTGCGAAATTTAATTTAACTACATTAAGCAAACAAAAGTTTTAGTTTTTTTACGTGTTTTTTTCTTCTTAAATTACTGCTATTTTGCTATCTATTGTCACGTAAACGTAATTTAAAACTCAAATAAAAAGGTGAATATTTAAAAACTTCTGATTGTATACGGTTTTTTTACTATGTCCCGCTTTCGACGAAAGAATCCCGCTTTTTT
This sequence comes from Eudonia mercurella, assembly GCA_963082485.1. NCBI lineage: Eukaryota > Metazoa > Arthropoda > Insecta > Lepidoptera > Crambidae > Eudonia > Eudonia mercurella. The sequence goes on along the minus strand of OY720039.1, from coordinate 12,294,896 downwards.
AACTCAAAAAGTTTCAAAATTCCGATTTGACAAAATAAATATCTGGCAACGCTGCTACACACGCCTGCCCATCAGACTACCACAAACTTTGAAATTACCTCAATAGTCTTTGAACTTTATGTGCCTTACAAATAAACAAAGAATAAGGCTCCGAATAGTTTCCGTGTTTTGTCTCTTTTACTCTAATTTGAAATTACGTTTACATGACAGAAACAAAACACGGAATAACTATTCGGACCTTATTCTTTGTTTATTTGTAAGCACTATGACTATAACATATGATTGAATATTTATTGAAGAAAGACAGTTTTGGATGGGCTGACGTACAGGGTCTGTACCTACCTCAGATAGCCTCAGAACACCGGTTGCCAAACGCTGTTAAAGTAAATTGTGTTTTTAAAACTATGATTTAACATTCATTATAAATACTAATCATAAATATATATATTTATAAATTAATATATTTTTTGTTAACGGCACAAGTAAACCACAATAGAAAAAATAACAAAGTAAATGTAACTACATTTATCGCATTCGGGATTCTCCGGGACAGGATCCTCGGGGAATGGGATTCTCAGGGAATAACCTAATAAAAATGCACACCCTCTATTTATAATAAAGCTGGCCAGCATGAAGCTGGGTGTCCATATAAAAAATCATTTATTTTTTTATCGCAGCCTAAAGTAAATAAAGATTCTAGTATTTAAGTTAAGTATTTGGTAGTAGGTATGTAGGTAAAGTACCGTAAGCCTTCCTTCATATCTTACTTTCAATATTTATGTAAGTAAATGTATCGATAGGCCGAAGCCAAAAGTTCATCATTAAAATTAATTACTTACAAAATGCAAAGAAAATTTAATGTTTATTTAATATTCATTCCATTATTTAGTGTCTATTCCAGGAAATTTTCGCTTCCCGGAATTCCATATTACCTTAACCAAACAATAATATCAATATGTTGTGTGGGTACATAGCGAATGTCGTCTACATTCGCTTCATTCGCTTCCGAATAACCCCATTGCATTTGAATTTATTGTTATTTCAAAAACAATTAAAATATTTGAAAATAACGATTTATTGTTTTTCAAATGAATACTTCACAGTATAAAGTCAACCAATTTTATTTTGTTATACGTCTGTTTTTAATTGTATTATCTTCGTTATACAAGTGTAGGCGAAGTAGGCTGTCTTTTTATATTTTTAAAATAACAAAAAAACATTTTTACTTTATGATCATTATTCAAATAAATTTTATTAACGAAAATCACAATATATTTTTTATGTTGTCTTTATGATATGATTGATGGCACTTTCTACGAGTACTGTGCCTAAATATTGAATTGTTAAAGACAACTAAAATCATGGTAACAATCACGTTATCAATTAATATCAGACAATGTCCGGCAGTGAACTGGTAAGGGCTAATTGTGATATGATGATAGTGATGATAATATAAAATATAATATAAAACACCTATAGCTATACCACTATATTAATTAATTCTTAACTATACTATTAATAAAGAGGTAATTTTTGTAACTTTGTTTGTTTGTTTGTTTGCGGGGAGTAATCTCTGAAACTACTGGTCCATTTAAAAAAAAAACCTACCACTGATAGAATACTACATTCCTAGCGAGCAACATAGACTATACTTTATTTAAAAAAAACTTTTTTAAAATCTCAAATCCACGCGGACGATCAAAGTCGTGAGTAAAGTGCTAGTTATGTATAAAAGCATTCTGCTACAATGTGCACTCAACCTTATCGTCCATTTCTTTCAATTGATTTAAAACCAGATTTTTGTGTGGTTTCATTACGAGACAGCCTTTAAAATGAATAACCACATATTTTGACAAATCAGGGCTATGCAAAAAAGGAAACATTAAATTAAAAAATATACTATGAAACGATAATTACAACTTCAGGAGTTGTGTTATGTTACTCTATGATAATCTTCTATCTAATTAATCTAAAATAATCAAACAAACAACAGAAACCAACTAATAAAAAATAACAGCTTTAAACACAAATTGAACCTTGTTAAAACCATTGTTTAAAATAAAACACAACAGTTTAGAAGTGTATAGCTCAGATAAGATTCTCTTTAACGGTTTAATGAACCATGGACTACTCATTAATGCTAATGGTGTACTAGAGAGTAGTACTAGAGAACAACAATCCATCCCTAGGATGATACGCGAGGCTATTAACATTAAAGAACATCCTAATTTCAATAGAGAAGATGGTTGAAATCTACCACCAGCCTGGAATCCCATCATACAAAATATTAAATCCCAGCCCCAACACCATACTGCCAGACCAAAAGATACTGTAAGCTCTTTCTGCGTAAAACGGAACGCACCTGATTAAATTTAAATGAGTGTATACAAGCTACTAACTAATTATGAGACGACCAACACCTCAGTCTCCCTGCAAAGGGTTCGAAACGTCAGGATAAACATTAATTAAAAGTAATGTATGAAAAAACGCGAGTAGATCCGTAAAAAATATTGTCATCAAATCAGAAAAAAATAATTTAAAGTAATTATTAAAGTATATCAAATAAAGGTCTACCTATAACGGTAAAACGGATTTCCCTGACCATTCTCATCAAACACAAAAACGTAAACTATTGTAAAATATTGCTATCATATTTTGACAACCCTAAAGGCACTAATAAATAGTAATTGCCTTGTATTGGCCGACTATTTCAGTTGCCGACGTGGCAGCAAAATTCAGTCACACAGCTAACAATAAGAGAAGAAAAAGGAATTCTAATTTAAAATGAATATTCCCCCCTTCGAGGATCTTGTAAAACAAATAAAGATCTACTTATGGTTAATAGGGATACCGTTCAATGACAAAAAGATCTATTTGAGGTTTTATGCTCTCATTGTGACAATCGTGATTACTATTATAGAAGAAGGTGCATTTTTCGTCGCCATGTATTCTCCACAAAATTTCTTAGAATTGACACAACTGATCCCTTGCTTATTCGTTGGCATACTGTCGACCCTAAAAATTCTCGCTGTTACCGGGAAAAGGGAGAAAATATTCAAACTCACCAAATCCCTTGAAGAAATCTATTCTAAAACTATCGAGAATCAAACATCAAGAGATCTCATCAAGAGGAAAATTATTTTAATGAAGATACTGTTGAGATACTATTTCATACTGAATGTGGTTTTGGTGTCAGTTTACAACTTCACGTTGCCGATAATAATGTTTTACACGTATTTCAAAACGAATACAGTGAATTTCAAATTGCCGTACGCTGTGGTGGTCCCGTTTTCGACTAATATGTGGCATACTTGGTTTCTTGTATTTTTCCACACGATATCGAGTGGTAAAAGTTTTATATTTACTTACAGCGTTTATAATTCCATAACTTATATGTGACCGCAAAGTTTTTAATTGTGGGTTCATAAATTTACATTGTACATTGGAGCTAAGTTTGTATCATTACAATCGAACGGGTTTACTTTTGAATCAAGTATAACGTTCATCTGCTCCTATTCTTTAAAGTTGTCGTCTAGATTCATAGCCATAATGAGTTATTGCATCATGTTTATATGTTAACCTTCGGTATCTGGAAGTAGTCACATTACTAAAACTTAAGGGCACCCGTTTAATAGCTACTGAATGCTCTAAAACTGTGATCAATGTTACACTTGATTCTTGTATTTCTTTGATTATCTTTAGCACGGCTCTGCGACGGTTATGTAGGTATATTATTAACATTATTAAATATTTCAGGTTACATATGTGTTTTCTTCTTCACAACTGTGGACGCTATATATTATGTGCTGACTCTACATACTTGCAATAATTTTTCAATTATTTCTAATGAGATTAAACATTTAGATGCGACGAACACTCACATGCTAATTGAGCTTGTAAAGAAACATCAGGCTGTATTAAAGTGAGTACTTTACCTGCTTAAGTACGGTCAGCATAGAAGGCTTTCCTTCCAGCATAATAACTTTACTACGAGTTTAGTTTTTGTTACAGATTTAGTGAAGATCTGGAAGAGATTTTCCGCATACCCAATTTGCTGAATGTTCTCATAGGTTCCCTGGAAATATGCGCCCTAGGATTCAATTTGACGGTTAGTTTTGCAAATCTATCTGTTTATTTAATACCTACTGTTGTTGAAGCGATAAAGTATTTATATAAAAGCAAAATACTATTCAAGTACTTACTAATCTACTTATCACGAGTAATCGGATACAATAGCTTTTGAAATTGTATCATAATATTGCAGACTCACAAGTCAATTAATTCTAAATGTTTTTAGAGGTTTATGTTTGATTGGGCGATCTTTAATAGACAAACAGTATGAAATTATGTTAACAGGATACGTGGATATCTTCTCCTCTTCCCCCGTCTAGCCAAGGGTAACTCGACGAGGAGGGGAGGAGAGGAGAATTTTTAAATGATCTGGAAAGTATTGTAAATTTAAAAACGATTGAACATTCTTTACTTTGCTGTACTCAAACATAGATAAACTTTTAGTTTTATTTGTTTTTAGCTTTGTAGAACAAACATTGATGTATGAATTTAAGCGAATGAGCAGAAACGTAGTTTGTTTAGGATAGATAAATTCATGAATTACAATTAGTATCTAAAGTAAAAGTTAATGTGTGGATGAAACTGGTTAAAATTTGGTGCACCTGGATAAAAAAGATCCCGTTGGTTATCAAATTAATGATATTTACTTACTCACTTACTCCATCGGCGCAGGGACCTTGTCTAGAGTTTTGGCCTCCGGATCGAGGACTCGCCACTTTCCCCTACCCATTATAGTCTCATGTCTGTTGACAGCTCCAATTGAATGAGTTTGGTAAACTAAATTTTTCGAGACGTGCCCTGTTTTGAAAAACCACATACCAAGCATTTGGCCAGCGTAATAGTACGGCGTAAGAGGTTGGGAGGAGGGGAGACTGTGGTAGTGGGTTTTGGCTCCATTGATTTATGTTATGTTCTATTGATCTTGTGGGAAAGCTGGAGGTTTGATTAAGCAGATATTATGTTCCTTATAACATAAAATTTAACTAGAAAAATGGATTATTTCTAGTAATCTTCTAACAATATTATAGCATAAATGTTCAAATAATTTTTAACGCAAATTTTGTTGCGAACAAATTAAAAAAACACAAATGTTGAAAGAATTTCCACGAGCAGGATTTAAACTTACACCCTTCTGACATTCCGGGTCAGGTGCTCTTCCGATTGAGCTATCGTGGTTCTAACCAGCCCGCCGAAATTATTCAACACTTTTTACTTTGAAAGCCAAAGGCGCCCATTCAATGTCAACAACTACCGTCACTAACATCTTATTACTTGCTTGCTTACTTCTTAACTGATCTTTAATATTTGTAAAAATATTATGACGTATTAGTGACGGTAGTTGTTGACATTGAATGGGCGCCTTTGGCTTTCAAAGTAAAAAGTATTGAATAATTTCGGCGGGCTGGTTAGAACCACGATAGCTCAATCGGAAGAGCACCTGACCCGGAATGCAAATTTTTTCAACATTTGTGTTTTTATAATTTGTTCGCAACAAAATTTGCGTTAAAAATTATTTGAACATTTATAAATAGCTTGCTTACTTCTTAACTGATCTTTAACATTTGTAAAAATATTATGATTGGATGTTAGTGACGGTAGTTGTTGACATTGAATGGGCGCCTTTGACTTTCAAAGTAAAAAGTGTTGAATAATTTCGGCGGGCTGGTTAGAACCACGATAGCTCAGTCGGAAGAGCACCTGACCCGGAATGTCAAAAGGGTGCATGTTCAAATCCTGCTCGTGGAAATTTTTTCAACATTTGTGTTTTTTATATTATAGCATTGTAAAAAATTTTTTTTTGATAATTATAAACCTAGTTAAGTGATTTAAATTTTAACACAAAAAATACTTTTTATCTGAATCGGTAATAATGGTGTGTTATTATATTTTGTTAGTTGAATGTTTTAATATCACTATGTCGATTATAGACGTAAAATAAAAAAATACAATGTGCCTTATTGTTAATTTTTATCCTTTCTTTCAGATGGGTAAATGGGCTCAAGTCCCTGGTTGTGTTCTGTTCTTTCTCTCTGTTATACTGCAAATTTTATTAATGAGCATGTTTGGGGAAAATTTAATTCGCGAGGTAAATAAAGTAAACAAAACAATAACAGTAATCTACTATGGCCTAAAAGCTGATTCTACTATTACTGCAAGTATGGCGAATTACTGGAGTCCTCATCATCATCATCATCATCTCCACCAGCTCATTTTATGTCCCCACTGCTGGGGCCCTGTGTATGGTCAGGGAAGACGGGCCGTAAACCACCACGGGCCCAGTGCGGATTGGTTGTTAACGACTGCTAGGAACAACTGCTAGACTCCGAAGCACGGAGGAGCTCGAGAAGATACATTGGTCACCCATCTGATGACTGGCCTTTGCGAAAGTTGCTATACCTCAGCACTCGCAGACCGGGCGCGTATACCATTGTGCCATCGAGCTCCTTAACTATTATGACAAATTAATTTAAAATATAGTCACTTTGAAATTTGTAGGCGTATTAATAAAGCGAACAAGCACACGAACTGTTAATGAACAAGATATTTATGTGTTCTCTTTTAGAGCCATAAAGTTGGTGAGGCTGTGTTTCTCTGCAAATGGTATGACATGGATGCGAAATCTAAGAAAACTCTACTCATTATCATGACAAGGTAAACATAGATGTGTTTTTTTTTCTGAAACTGTTTGCTTTAACTACTTATATGTTGATGTCGTAAAGCTATAGTTTTGCTGCATCCCTAATATTATTGCAAATTAGTAAAAGTAAGGAAGGAAGGCGTTTTCCGTATGTTACATATAATTATGCATGATAGCCTAAATCGTAAGGCACCTGACTCTAATCGTCAGAATATGCGGGTTCAAATCCCGTTCATGTAGGATATTTTTAACCCTTTTTTTATCTTAAAATCAAAACCATACATATAATCATAACCATACATATAAGAGTCAAAATATGATGACCCGATCCGTTCCCGTTCAGTTATATGACACAAACCAACTTTATTTCAGGGCACATAAACATCAGAAGTTGACCGCTTATAAGTTTTCTACGATATCCTACGAAAGCTTTTCTAAGGTTGGTTCTTAAGATCACTTATATTCATTGTTTATTTATTATTAATAAAAGTAGGTACTTATAAAATACAGTAAAAAACTTAAATACCTACCCGACCCAGCCAGGAATCGAACCTGGGTCTTCCGCAATCCGGGCGGCGACACTGACCATTATGCTACCGGGAAGGCTGACGTAAACGCTGAATTTTTTTACTGCTTTGATTCCGACTGCTTTTTAGCGGCAGTTGTAAAATAGCTATATTAGAATAAAAGACATATCAACGAAGTGAAACTAAACGAAACAGAAACTTGATAGAAATTTGATAGAAATTTGATACCCATAATGAAGTATTCGAAAAAAAAAAATTGTTTTTCACCAAGTCCAATGGCGTCGCACAGCCGCCATGTTTTTTTAACGTCACTTATGTAAGAACACTTGGGCATCTAAGACGAATCTAACGATACCTTAATTATGTAAATCCGTTCAGCGGTTCTGGAGATATAAGGTCATAAAGAATACTACATACAAGGTAGGCGCGAAAAACATAACCCTTCCTTTGCAGTCGGGTAAAAAGTATCTTAATACTAAAAGCACTCTCCGATATCTAGGTACTTGTGCGTAGTAAATTAATTAGTATGGAGCTTTTACGTCTCATATTCATTTTAGAGTAATTTAAACGAGATTATTGCCATGTTTTGTTGTCGTTAAGAATTCGATATTTCAGCAGTAAAATCACGAGCATTAATATGTAAACAATGTCACTCTTAATACAATGGAAGAAGAGTCAAAACTAGTCAAAAGTATACATTAATGCTTGTGACTGTACAACGGTAAGATAATAATAATAGCAATAATATTAATAGCAATAAACACTGGTGTGACCATGATAAATAAAATGTAGAAATTACTACTGAAATTACTCATCATGATTCTTGATTTAACAATAGGTTCGAGATAAAAATCTCAAGTTTAAAACAACATACTACAGAAGTATCGTTTTGGTGTTTTATTTCAATACAAAAATGCGTGGACCTCATTCTTTTAACAGCAGCCTTTTTAAATATTTAGTAGCAACTTTACCGTTTTAGCTAACTTTCTATTTCGTAGTCATGTTAGTTGCTTTTCATCATCATCATGTATCATCAAAATCATCATAATTATCATCACCTTTATCATTATTGTCATCATCATCATCATCAGCCTACAGACTCGCCACCACACTCGGTCCTCCGCCTTTCGCATCCAACCTTACTTCCCGCCGCTTTCTTAAGGTCGTCGGTCCAGCGAAGGGGTGGCCGGCCTACACGACTTTTAATTTGAATATAATCTTCAGGTTTATTGGACGAAAATAAAATGTTCCAAATTTTTATGCATTTTATGATATTTTTTATCATTTGTTTCAGATAATAAGCACATCGTGGTCCTACTTCACAATTCTAAGAACTGTTTACAAACCTTCAGATCCAGTTTCCTACGAATGAACAGTTCATGATTCATGAACAAACACATAGATTTGGAGATTTACCCCAAGTGCACTTACTATCTTGATTCTTCTTTTTAATATATTGGAATAGTTATAGACAGATTGCTTATTGCTTATGTTAACTTCTAGTATATATATTCTGAGTATATCGCTATGCATTAAATTAAACCATGTATTAAATTAGACCATAGTGTGTTTAGATTTACTTTTTTATTTACATACATAATGGTCTCACGCCACGTGACCAATACACGTAGGTACATACATACACATACATCCACTAAATTAAATAAAAACTTGAGTTATTTGTTAAATTAATGATTTATTAAGATGTTGTTTAGAAAGGGTAACGCCTTCTGGTGTTAACTCTGTATCTTTTAGATCTGAAACAAGAATGAAAATTAAATTAAGATCTTTCTGTATAATTATGATTATATCTGTATGATTATGATGTTATTTAAATATTGGTATACTTTTTAATGACTTAATTTATCAACCTAGTTTGTGGTGTGTGATCATCGAACAATTTAAAAAAAAAAAAAAACCATTAATTAATGTTACAAAAAGGGGTGTAAAAATTGTTCATATAATGATGAGTTATATTAACCGGCTCACTGTACGAGTATTGCATGCTATCTATGGTGTATGTTAAAACAATTGATTCATTAATTATCATATGCTTTGGACAGTGGATCTGTTAAGAATCTCAAAATTGACATCCTTATTTAATTGGTAGACAAGCCATAAAATTTCTAGTACAAAAGCAAAAAATACTGACCCATTCTTCTTCAAATCGGTGTTACCCATGTTGAGTCTCTCTCCACGGCAAGTGTTCAATGAGACGTTGGAGCAACCTCTGCCTTCTAAATGGTCGTAAGTAACAGAAACAGCGAAGAACCTCCAGGCGCGGTTGTAAGAGCAAACGCTGCTGATGACGCAGCCTGGTTGGCTGTTGCCACCGTTGGGAAAGAAGTCGACGTCTCCAACAGAATAACCAATGCCAAGGCTTAAGTCCGCCGTCAGTGTGGATGCCTTCGACGTAGACTGCGTCGTCGGAGCTAACCTTGTTCGAGTTGATGTTCCATCCGGGGCCAGCCGGGTCCAGAGCTGCAATTGAATTTTAAATTACAAAAAAAAATTACCTGATTTTGCGTCAGAAAGTGCATATACGCTTACAACATCAAACAGAAATAAATAGAACCAAAATAATTTTTTTGCCAGAGAAACGCGTAGATGGGTAAGCTAATCCTAATCCTAAAATCGGACTCGAAAATAAAACGGACATTGAAAGAACTCTATTGTCATAATTTTTCCTCTTCTTATTACTTTTAACTAGCTTTTTTATGCTAGTGTTGCTAAGAAGAAGCCTACAAGCACTGATATTCAGGTTTTTGTTTTATCAAAGCCATCATTACCTTTGTTGTTTTAATATTACCACTGATGTGTGTGGGAAATTGTGTAAGTTCTAGTGCGGGTGAATTGGAAGGTAGTAACTAGTCAGTGCCAACATTACCTTTTTGTAGTTTCTGATAATTTTTAGATTTTCTAATAATATTTTTTAGAGCATCAGATTATCATAAATCTTAACAACAACTACAACTGACGTCACTAATAGTTTGTATTTCAATGTCAGATTTTTATCGGCCAAAACAATCAAGGCTTACCGACTAATTTGCGATCGTTAACTTGAAGATAATGATTTCTATTTAGATAAGATATTGTAAAACAATATTCAACTTAAATGGCCGTGATTAAATCCATTAATCTCGTGCGTGATTTGAGATTTTAAAGGGTATCTTTAATTAAGAACTTAAATGATAATGATGATTTGATTAATTTACTATGAAAGTAGCTTATCAATGACAATCAACATTGCTTTTAATAAACTCAGGAGAGAACATTAGTGAAAACTCTTACATTAAACTTAAAAACAAATCATTACAATCTTTTAAAATTTGTATTTAATATAGTTCCGCAGTTATTAACAATTTCGGGTCAAGTGCGTTTCCATTCATTTCATTCACTTGAGATGAATGAAAGCAAAGTGATTTCACGTAAGGAATAAATAAATACATACCTGTGATACGGGCTACTTTTCCTCCGAGTTCCTTGCCTGCGTTACCGACCAGATGTGCTCCCAAACTTCAGTTTTCAAAGAGCCCACGAAATGTACATAGTCCGAAGACATCCCAGTTTGATTGCTCAAGAAAGCCACGAAGCGTCCCAAGTCCCTGCCAACATCTGGCACCCAACGAGCGGCAGTCACGTAGTTACGGATGGCCAGCTTCCTCCAATTCAAAACGTTGACGTTAACATCTTCTTTGCCCAAGAAAGCTGAAAACATTTATACATATTAGAATAAAAATTAAGATTTATCAAAACTGACGAATACTAAAAAGCACAGATATTATTAAGGCTAATACAAAAGGTATTTACAAATGTTAATGTAATGTTTATGAAGTACTCATTAATGAATACGTACGTATTGTTAACCAGTAAAGCATTAACGGCTCCTTGTACATTAGAATTAAGGCAAAAATAGATCAAATCAAGGTACATTAGGTGTTGAAAACAACGTTTCACCATAAAACCGAATATGGTGAGAAAATGAAAGGCTTTTTCGACATTTCCTTTGTGCTGTAAAAGGAATATTTAATAAGATTCAGGCTCCCGTTTATTAACACGTCACAGTACTCTTGTCGTATTTGCCACCATAATTGGTGATGATTAATTTTAAATCTAATAAGTAGCTGTTTAGGGTTTCCAATCAAATATTTGTTATTTATAAAAAAAATATTTTTTATAGAAAATGTTTTTTCAGTTAAATACACCATTAGTTATATACTTTATTTCAAAGCGTCACAAAGGCGCGAAAATAAGTCTACAGTATGCGAACATGCCCAAGAAGGGCCCAACCATTACATCAGATTTGATAAATAAATATATTTTTTATAGAAATTTATGTTTTCATAGTTAAATCCATCATTAGTTAAATGCTTTATTTCAAATGTATAAGATAATTGTTTGAGTGGTGAATTAATTAGTTCAAAATAGCAAAAAAATATTTACTTAAAAAGTTGTAATTTTGATTGATTGATTGATAAATTGGTAGGTTGGCTGGAAGAGATCTCTTTTAGAAATAAGTCGGCCTTTTGCAGAAACGCAGATCAAAATTAAATGATAGATTTTCGTTCTACATAATCTTTTATCTTTTAATTATTAACTCACATTAGGTTAAGTCTTACAAAATTGATTTATTCGGTTTGACTGATCAACTGTGGGATATTTCAACAAGATTTTAACAACATTTTAAACATAAAATGTTGTATGTTATATTAAACTAGTAAAAATATCCTCATCAAATCAGAAAAAAATAATTTAAAGTATGTAATTATTAAAGTCTATCAAACAAAGGTTTACCTAGAACGGTAAAACAGATTTCCCTGACCATTTTCATCAAACACAAAAACAAGAGTAAAATATTGCTATCATATTTTGACAACCCTAAAGGCACACTAATAAATAGTAATTGCCTTGTATTGGCCGACTATTTCAGTTGCCAACGTGGCAGCAAAATTCAGTCACACAGCTAACAATAAGAGAAGAAAAAGGAATTCTTATTTAAAATGGATATTCCCCCCTTCGAGGATCTTGTAAAACAAATAAAGATCTACTTATGGTTGATAGGGATACCGTTCAATGACAAAAAGATCTATTTGAGATTTTATGCTCTCATTGTGACAATCGTTATTACTATTATAGAAGAAGGTGCATTTTTCGTCGCCATGTATTCTCCACAAAATTTCTTAGAATTGACACAACTGATCCCTTGCTTATTCGTTGGCATACTGTCGACCCTAAAGATTCTCGCTGTTACCGGGAAAAGGGAGAAAATATTCAAACTCACCAAATCCCTTGAAGAAATCTATTCTAAAACTATCGAGAATCAAACATCAAGAGATCTCATCAAGAGGAAAATTATAATAATGAAGATACTGTTGAGATACTATTTCATACTGAATGTGGTTTTGGTGTCAGTTTACAACTTCACGTTGCCGATAATAATGTTTTACACGTATTTCAAAACGAATACAGTGAATTTCAAATTGCCGTACGCTGTGTTGGTCCCGTTTTCGACTAATATGTGGCATACTTGGTTTCTTGTATTTTTCCACACGATATCGAGTGGTAAAAGTTTTATATTTACTTACAGCGTTTATAATTCCATAACTTATATGTGACCGCAAAGATTTTAATTGTGGGTTCATAAATTTACATTGTACATTGGAGCTAAGTTTGTATCATTACAATCGAACGGGTTTACTTTTGAATCAAGTATAACGTTCATCTGCTCCTATTCCTTGAAGTTGTCGTCTAGATTCATAGCCATAATGATTTATTGCATCATGTTGATATGTTAACCTTCGGTATCTGGAAGTAGTCACATTACTAAAACTTAAGGGCACCCGTTTAATAGCTACTGAATGCTCTAAAACTGTGATCAATGTTACACTTGATTCTTGTATCTCTTTGATTATCTTTAGCACGGCTCTGCGATGGTTATGTAGGTATATTATTAACATTATTAAATATTTCAGGTTACATATGTGTTTTCTATTTCACAACTGTGGACGCTATGTATTATGTGCTGACTCTACATACTTGCAATAATTTTTCAATTATTTCTAATGAGATTAAACATTTAGATGCGACGAACACTCACATGCTAATTGAGCTTGTAAAGAAACATCAGGCTGTATTAAAGTGAGTACTTTACCTGCTTAAGTACGGTCAGCATAGAAGTCTTTCCTTCCAGCATAATAACTTTACTACGAGTTTACTAACTTATGTTTAGTACTTAACCGCTTTGTTAGATATATTTTTTGTTACAGATTTAGTGAAGATCTGGAAGAGATTTTCCGCATACCCAATTTGCTGAATGTTCTCATAGGTTCCCTGGAAATATGCGCCCTAGGATTCAATTTGACGGTTAGTTTTGCAAATCTATCTGTCTATTTAATACCTACTGTTGTAAAAACAATAAAGTTTATTTATATTAAAGCAAAATACTATTCAAGTACTTACTAATCTACTTATCACGAGAAATCGGATACCATAGCTTTTTTGCTTTTGAAATTGTATCATAATATTGCAGACTCACAAGTCAATTAATTCTAAATGTTTTTAGAGGTTTATGTTTGATAGGGCGATCTTTAATAGACAAACAGTATGAAATTATGTTAACAGGATACGTGGATATCTTCTCCTCTTCCCCCGTCTAGCCAAGGGTAACTCGACGAGGAGGGGAGGAGAGGAGAATTTTTAAATGATCTGGAAAGTATTGTAAATTTAAAAACGATTGAACATTCTTTACTTTGCTGTACTCAAACATTGATAAACTTTTAGTTTTATTTGTTTTTAGCTTTGTAGAACAAACATTGATGTATGAATTTAAGCGAATGAGCAGAAACGTAGTTTGTATAGGATAGATAAATTATTCGTGAATTACAATTTGTATCAAAGGTAAAAGTTAATGTGTGGATGAAACTGGTTAAAATTTGGTGCACCTGGATAAAAAAGATCCCGTTGGTTATCAAATTAATGATATTTACTTACTCACTTACTCCATCGGCGCAAGGACCTTGTCTAGAGTTTTGGCCTCCGGATCGAGGACTCGCCACTTTCCCCTACCCATTATAGTCTCATGTCTGTTGACAGCTCCAATTGAATGAGTTTTGTAAACTAAATTTTTCGAGACGTGCCCTATTTTGAAAATCCACATACCAAGCATTTGGCCAGCGTAATAGTACGGCGTAAGAGGTTGGGAGGAGGGGAGACTGTGGTAGTGGGTTTTGGCTCCATTGATTTATGTTATGTTCTATTGATCTTGTGGGAAAGCTGGAGGTTTGATTAAGCAGATATTATGTTCCTTATAACATAAAATTTAACTAGAAAAATGGATTATTTCTAGTAATCTTTTAACAATATTATAGCATAAATGTTCAAATAATTTTTAATGCAAATTTTGTTGCGAACAAATTATAAAAACACAAATGTTGAAAAAATTTCCACTAGCAGGATTTGAACCTGCACCCTTCTGACATTCCGGGTAAGGTGCTCTTCCGATTGAGCTATCGTGGTTCTAACCAGCCCACCGAAATTATTCAACACTTTTTACTTTAAAAGCCAAAGGCGCCTAGGCGGTATAATTGATCTTTAGTATTTGTAAAAATATTATGATCGGATGTTAGTGACGGTAGTTGTTGATATTGAATGGGCGCCTTTGGCTTTGAAAATAAAAAGTGTTGAATAATTTCGGCGGGCTGGTTAGAACCACGATAGCTCAATCGGAAGAGCACCTGACCCGGAATGCAAATTTTTTCAACATTTGTGTTTTTATAATTTGTTCGCAACAAAATTTGCGTTAAAAATTATTTGAACATTTATAAATAGCTTGCTTACTTCTGAACTGATCTTTAATATTTGTAAAAATATTATGATCGGATGTTAGTGACGGTAGTTGTTGACATTGAATGGGCGCCTTTGGCTTTCAAAGTAAAAAGTGTTGAATAATTTCGGCGGGCTGGTTAGAAGCACGACAGCTCAATCGAAAGAGCACCTGACCCGGAATGTCAAAAGGGTGCAGGTTCAAATCCTGCTCGTAGAAATTTTTTCAACATTTGTGTTTTTAATATTATAGCATTGTAAAAAAAATTTTTGTATAATTATAAACCTAGTTAAGTGATTTAATTTTTAACACAAAAAATATTTTTTATCTGAATCGGTACCAATGGTATGTTATTATATTTTGTTAGTTGAATGTTTTAATATCACTATGTCGATTACAGACGTAAAATAAAAAAATACAATGTGCCTTATTGTTAATTTTTATCCTTTTCTTTCAGATGGGTAAATGGGCTCAAGTCCCTGGTTGTGTTCTGTTCTTTCTGTCTGTTATACTGCAAATTTTATTAATGAGCATATTTGGGGAAAATTTAATTCGAGAGGTAAATAAAGTAAACAAAACAATAAAAGTAATCTACTATGGCCTAAAAGCTGATTCTACTATTACTGCAAGTATGGCGAATTACTGGAGTCCTCATCATCATCATCATCATCTCCACCAGCTCATTTTATGTCCCCACTGCTGGGGCCCTGTGTATGGTCAGGGAAGACGGGCCATAAACCACCACGGGCCCAGTGCGGATTGGTTGTTAACGACTGCTATGAACAACTGCTAGACTCCGAAGCACAGAGGAGCTCGAGAAGATACATTGGTCACCCATCTGATGACTGGCCTTTGCGAAAGTTGCTATACCTCAGCACTCGCAAACCGGGCGCGTATACCATTGCGCCATTGAGCTCCTTAACTATTATGACAAATTAATTTAAAATATAGTCACTTTTAAATTTGTAGGCGTATTAATAAAGCGAACCAGCACACGAACTGTTAATGAACAAGATATTTATGTGTTCTCTTTTAGAGCCATAAAGTTGGTGAGGCTGTGTTTCTCTGCAAATGGTATGACATGGATGCGAAATCTAAGAAAACTCTACTCATTATTATGACAAGGTAAACATAGATGTGTATTTTTTCTGAAACTGTTTGCTTTAACTACTTATATTTTGATGTCGTAAAGCCATAATTTTGCTGCATCCCTAATATTATTGCAAATCAATAAAAACTAAAAAAAGGAGAAGTTTTCCGTATGTTAGATATAATCATGCATGATAGCCTAAATCGTAAGGCACCTGACTCGGATCGTAAGAATGTGCGGGTTCAAATTTCGTTCATGTATATTTTTTAACCCTTTTTCTTATCTTAAAATCAAAACCATACTTATAACCATAACCATACATATCAGAGTCAAAATATGATGACCTAATCTGTTCTCATTCAGTTATATGACACAAACCAACTTTTATTTCAGGGCACATAAACATCAGAAGTTGACCGCTTATAAGTTTTCTACGATATCCTACGAAAGCTTTTCTAAGGTTGGTTCTTAAGATCACTTATATTCATTGTTAATTTATTATTAATAAAAGTAGGTACTTATAAGATACAGTGAAAAAATTAAATGCCTACTTGACCCAGCCAGGAATTGAACCTGGGTCTTCCGCAATCCGGGCGGCTACATTGACCATTATGCTACCGGGATGGCTGACGTAAACACTGAATTTTTTCACTGCTTTGATTCCGACTGCTTTTTAGCGGCAGTAGTAAAATAGCTACATTAGAATTAAAGAAATACTAACAAAGTGAAACTAAACGAAACAGAAACAATTTAATTATTTATTAACTTGTTGATGTTGACTTGATGTCACTGTGCCCACAATTTATATGAAACTTTTCAAGTTCTCATCGGTTTTTTTTTGTATTAAACATGGATACTAATAATGCATATAATCAGGTTTGTTATACGCACAATCAGGGAGCTAGCTACAGATTCTGAAGAATAACCATAGGTACTATAAGTAGCTACGGCTTTGCCGATAACCAAATGGCGATGTATAGAAGAAATGTGGCTCCCTGTGGAAGCGTTATGCTATTTTCTTGTAAACGAAGTCACGAACAAGACCACAGAGACGGGCAGGCTGCCGTTAAAAGAATGAGGTCCACGCATTTTTGGATTTAAACAAAACACCAAAACGATACTTCTCTAGTATGTTGTTTTAAGCTTGAGATTTTTATCTCGAACCTATTGTTAAATCAATAATCATGATCAGGAATTTTATTAACTTTTAATTTCAGTAGTAATCTTTACTTTTTATTTATTTTTTATTTTATTTTTATTTTATTAAGGACTTCTAACAAAACTCGTATCAATACATTAAATAAGAAAACATAACAATTAAAACTAAACACAAATCTTACTTACTTAAATGTATCATGGTCACACCAGTGTTTAGGTAATATTATTACTATTATTATTATGCTTACCGTTGGTACAACGGCCTTACGTTACGTTACGTATACGTTATTGACCGTATACACTTTTGACTGGTTTTGACTTTTCTTCCATTCTATTAAGAATGACATTGTTTACATATTAATGCTCGTGATTTTACTGTTGAAATATCGAATACTTTATGACAACAAAACATGGCAATAATCTCGTTGAAATTACTCTTAAGGGGGTGCAGCGCGGAATTTGAAAATTTACGTGTTTTTAAGTCACTGGTTCTAGGCGCTGAATAGGTCATATACATTAAAAGGACTAGTGTAGGTTAGCTTGATCCTTTTACAAGGTCGTGGTTGTATTGGAATTTGAAACAAATACCCAGAAACTGCATAAACAATACGTAAAATAATGATATCTAAAAACTTATTTCTTCAAAAACTTTGTAAATATAGCACAAATGAAACAATGATCCGACATCAAAATGTTTGTATTGATATTCCGCAGGTCACTGTTGTCTTATTTTTCCATTAAAAAACATGAATATGAAAATATTAAGACTTTTCTTATTTTTTACCCAAACGCCTATGATTTTACGAAAGTAAACATTGCTCTAATTAAATCACCAGCCTACTCTGTACAGATATTAGTGTGCGTGCGTGTTCGTAGTTGTGCACCGTTGTCACACCACACTGCCACGCGCCGCTCGCTCGCTATCATAAAGAAACTTGAAACCCGCAGTTTTGCGTCCGCGCTGCACCCCCTTAAATGAATATGATACGCAAAAGCTTAATACTAATTAATTTACACGCACAAGTACCTAGATGTCGGAGAGTGCTTTTAGTATTATGTTAATGTTTACTAGCAACCTGACCGTTTTAGCTAACTTCCTATTTCATAGTCATGTTAGTTGCTTATCATCATTATTAACAACATCATAATTGGTCGTAGATTAGCAAAAACGTTCCAACCTCAAAATGGTCAAAATCAAGTTTTATGTACCAAAGTTATCAGTTTTCACAGTACTTTTATAAAGCAAATAGGTTCTAAGCTACCTGATTTGTTTTTTTTTGAGAGAGTTTGTTGATTGCCTCTGACGGCATTTTCAGCTTCACCGGGCTTTTTTGGGGGCGGCGAGGAACGTAAAGGGTCCCTCAAGCCGTGTGAAACGAATCACCTTCAGAGATTTTCTAGAGGGAACGGCATCGCGCACTAGTGCGCGTCCCTGTGCCCTACAAGATTCTCCAAAGGGTTCGGATCGGATCGGGGAGACCTGATTTTTGTGGATAAATACAGCTATGGTAGACCAAGACCAATGGCGCTATTTTCAAAAAACGCCATTACGTTCTAAACAAGCTGGAACGTTTTATTTATTTTTGTTTCTGCCATCATATTATTCAAAACGAGCCAAGTCAATTGGTACGTTTTTGATATTTTGTATACAAATATCATCACCATCATCATCATCGTCATGATCATCATCAGCCTACAGACTCGCCACCATACTGGGTTCTCCGTCTTCCACATCTTACCTTACTTCCCGTCGCTTTCTTAAGGTCTTCGTTTGAATATATTCTTCATGTGTATTTGTAAGTAAATAAAAATTCCTAATCTTTATGCATTTTAAGATATTTTTTTATCATTTGTTTCAGATAATAAGCACGTCGTGGTCCTACTTCACAATTCTGAGAACTGTTTACAAACCTTCAGATTCAGCTTCCTACGAATGAACAGTTCATGATTCATGAACAGGGAAACAAACACATAGATTTGGAGATTTACCCCAAGTGCACTCACTATCTTGATTGCTCTTTTTAATATACATATTTGAATAGTTATAGACAGATTGCTTATTGCTTATGTTAACTTCTAGTACCTATATATTTTCTAGTATATCACTATGCATCAAATTAAACCATGTATTAAATTAGACCATAGTGTGTTTAGATTTACTATTTTATTTACATACATAGCGTTTTCAGGCCACGTGACCAATACACGTAGGTACATACATACTCATACATCCACTAAATGAATTAAAAACTTGAGTAATTTGTCAAATTAATGATTTATTAAGATGTTGTTTAGAAAGGGTAACGCCTTCTGGTGTTAACTCTGTATCTTCCAGATCTGAAACAAGAATAAAAATTAAGTTAAGCTCTTTCTGTATTTATCAAACTAGTTTGTGGTTTGGTAATAGTGGGAGTGTGAAACATCGACCAATTTTTAAAAAATTAAACCATTAACCCGTCCCGCGCTGTAGGTATAATTAGCGGGCCACCTTACGTACGACCGTGCGTACATATGGCGCGCGAGGACTTAATTAATGTTACTCAAACGTTTGTAAAAAAAGACGATATAATGATGAGTTATATTAACCGGCTCACTGTACGAGTATTGCATGCTATCTATGGCGTAGGTTAAAACAATTGATTTAATAATTCACATATACTTTTGACAGTGGATCTCTTAAGAATTCACATCCACATTTAATTGTTAGAATAGCCATAAATTTTCTGGTACAAAAACAAAAAAAATACTGACCCATTCTTCTTCAAATCGGTGTTACCCATGTTGAGTCTCTCTCCACGGCAAGTGTTCAATGAGACTTGTAAGACGTTAGAGCATCCTCTGCCTTCTAAATGGTCGTAAGTGACAGAAGCAGCGAAGAACCTCCAGGCGCGGTTGTGGGAGCAAACGCTGCTGATGACGCAGCCTGGTTGGCTGTTGCCACCGTTGGGGAAGAAGTCGACGTCTCCAACGGAGTAACCAATGCCAAGGCTTAAGTCCAAGCCGCCATCAGTGTGGATGCCTTCGACGTAGACCGCGTCGTCGGAGCTAACCTTGTTCGAGTTGATGTTCCATGCGGGGCCAGCCGGGTCCAGAGCTGCAATTGAATTTTAAATTACAAAAAAAAAAATACCTGAATTGCGCATCTGCATAATTGGCGCAAATCTAAATTCAAAAGAATTTAGTACTCTTTCTTTAACTCACATGGTCAATAGAGTTGAGACTTTAAAGGGTATCTTTAATTAAGAACTTAAACGATAATGATGGTTTGATTAATTATTTACAATGAAAGTAGCTTATCAATGACAAACAACATTGCTTTGAATAAACTCAGGAGAGAACTTTTGAATTAGTAAAAACTCTTAGGTAACTACATCAAACTTAGAAACAATTCATTACAATTTTTCAAAATTTGTATTTAATATATGTAGTTCCGCAGTTATTAACAATTTCGGGTCAAGTGCGTTTCCATTAATTCCATTCACTTAACATCAGATGAGATTAAGGAAGGCCAAGTGTTTTCACGTAAGGAATAAATAAAAACAAAAAAATACTGTAAAACGTTTTTTATAACACACATACCTGTGATACGGGCTACTTTTCCTCCGAGTTCCTTTCCTGCGTTACCGACCAGATGAGCTCCCAAACTAAAGCCCACCAAATGTACAGAGTCCAAAGACATCCCAGTTTGATCGCTCAGGAAAGCCACGAAGCGTCCCAAGTCCCTGCCAACATCTGGCACCCAACGAGCGGCAGTCACGTAGTTACGTATGGCCAGCTTCCTCCAATCCAGAACGATGACGTTAACATTTTCTTTACCCAAGACAGCTGAAAACATTTATACATATTAGAATCAAAATTTAGAGTTATCAAAACTGACGAATACTAAAATGTACAGATGAGTAGTCTGTCAGGATCTGGTGGCGTACCAAGAGGTCTTATACCAGTATTGTAGCAGTGATGTCGCGGTTGTAAAACGAGACACACGTCTAGTTTTAACAACTGCAATAACATTGCAATAATACTATTTATGAGCTCGTGGTAAGGCCCCTGTTCTACTGTCCATTGATGAATATAATATTATTAACATGTATTATACTGGACCAAAAAAATTGGTTTACCACTAAGTGAATTTGCCAATCATGTAACAACAAGTTCTATTTTTGGTTCTAAGATCAAGTGACAGATACGTTGTTATCATTGACAATGAGTCTTATATAGCGAAATTTTAAGTAATGGAAGGTTTTGTCAAAAGAGGTAAAGTAATTTCATGGTCGACTATATAAGTCATCTATGATAAAAATAATATAGTATCAAGCAATCGGATGTTAACCGTAAGTTGGTAGACGATACTTCTGACCGACCGAAACACAAGAAACAATTGAGACACAAAAAACAACGCATTGTGTCAAAATAAAGATGAGAGGCACTCTGTGATGTCTACAAAGCCGCAAGGGATATAAGAAATAGTTTATTTATGTATTTTGCCTGTCATACTTTTCCACTTAGACATTGTATATTATTATGGCTAATACAAAAGGTATTTACAAATGTTTAATGATAAAAATGATTAATTGTAGGTACAAGTTATTGGTTACAAAAATTACTCATGTGATATGCGACTACTAGGCAGGACGCTATCATATTTCTAAATAAATCACTGAAATGGGAAAAACTGGTTATTATAAAATTATCCTTCACCTTTTGTATTTCTTTGGTTTTTGGTTTCTTTCTAACTTGTAACGACTCGGTGACCAAGTGGAAAAGCGCTCGGTTCGATACCCAAAGTTCCTGTGGTAATTCCCAAGTCGGTCAAAGTGTGTTTCGGATTTTTCGATGAATAACCTGTGGAGGAGCTCGATGGCGCAGTGGTTAACGCGCCCGGTCTGCGAGTGCTGAGGTTAAGCAACTTTCGCAAAGGCCGGTCATCGGATGGGTGACCAAAAATTTATCATCTCGAGCTCCTCCATGCTTCGGAAGTGACGTGAAGCCGTTGGTCCCGGCTGCATTAGCAGTCGTTAATAACCACCAACCCACACTGGGCCCGCGTGGTGGTTTAAGGCCCGTTCTCCCTATCCATCCATAGGGAAGGCTCGTGCCCCAGCAGTGGGGACATAAAATGAGCTGATGATGATGATGATGATGAACCTGGGTTTGTGATCACCAACCCGCATTTGACAAGCTTAGTGATTGAGCCAATACCCATGAATATTAGCGACGATTTGAATTCAATGATGGTGGCCTTTGCCCAGCCGTGGAATAGTAGATAGGCTATTTACATTTCTTTACTTTTTCTAAATTTTACTTTTTATTTTTAAGTGCTAAAGCTGAATAAAATATTTTTAAAATACAGTGAAAAAATTAAATTCCGACCCAGCCAGGAATCTAACCAGGGTCTTTCGCTATCCGGGCGGCTGCACTGACCATTATGCTACCGGGAAGGCTGACGTAAGCACTGAATTTTTTTTACTGCTTTTTAATTTTTGAGTGCTTTCAAGCGGCACAGTGCCATCTATCCAACGGTTATTGCAACCGATGGCTATGCAGATTCATCTTTGCTGATGAAATACCACACATTTTATAACACAATGCTATACTTTACTTTTTCTAATTTGTTAAGTATGTATCTACAAATGAATGTGAAGATATTAGTAAGTAAAATACTGTGTACTCTTACCGTCTCTGATTTCAGAGTTAATTCCACTCTCTTGGTTTCCGAGCCAGCCGTGCACTGTGATGATGGTGTTCAATGAAGAGTTGAAGTTGGAGCCCTGGATTGAATCAGCAGTTCTGAATAGTTCCTGTCCAACGTATGGGGATTGCCTGTGGAACGTTGATATCGTATCTCAGTGATTCAGCTGATGTAAACACTAATAAAGATGATAATCCAATAGAGTCTGTTACATTAGGTTTAAAATTCTTTGCAATAATAATTCATACAACATTTTTGAAAGATTTTAGCAGTGGAGTTTATTCGCTTAAATTCAGTATTTTATATTAAAGGGAACTGTGGGACCGCTCCTAGTGGACCTGGTGTACGATCATCGTCATCATCATCAACATAATCAGCTTTTTTTATGTCCCCACTGCTGGGGCATGAGCTTTCCCTATGGATGTATAGGAAGAAAGGGTCATTAACTACCAGGTGAGCCCAGGGCAGATAGGTGGTATTGTTCATGTTATGTATGACGTTGCATAAATTGAATTTTTATCTTGTTCCGACATTTTCAGTTGATACTTACATACTTACATATTTAGTTACTTATTATTTTTACGCAGGCGGGTTTTTGGTTTTTTTTTAAATTTTAATTTTATTTACGTCTTTTTAGTTAGACAAATTCCGTGGTCTTTTTAAAATCCTTGTGTTGAGCCCTCTAATTTGATACCCATAATGTAGTATTCGTAAAAAAAAATGTTTTTCCGCCATGTCTTTTTTAACGTCACCTATCTAAGTACACTTGGGCAGCTAAGACGAATCTAACGATATCTCAATTATGTAAATCCGTTCAGCGGTTCTGGAGATATGAGGTAATAAAGAATATTACTTACATACAAGAGAAGGCGCGAAAAACAATACCCTTCCTTTGCAGTCGGGTAAAAATTTAAGGTTTTTTCATAAAAATATGTTGTTGAATTTATCCTCAAAATATTTGTAGTTGATAAAATGTGACCTTATATATAAATCTTCTATGCATCATCAGCTCATTTATGTCCCCACTGCTGGGGCACGAGCCTTCCTTATGGATGGATAGGGAGAACGGGCCATGAACCACCACGCTGGGCTGGTTAGAACCACGATAGCTCAATTGGAAGAGCACCTGACCCGGAATGTCAGAAGGGTGCAGGTTCAAATCCTGCTCGTGGAAAAAAATTTTTTTCAACATTTGTGTTTTTGTAATTTGTTCGCAACAAAATTCGCGTTAAAAATTATTTGAACATTTACAGTCCTCTACTCATCATTATACTCAAACAGTACTTTTGTTGACTTACCTAGTGAATAAGTAATAATGGCTGATGTCATCTTCTAAGTCTTCGGGTTCCTCTTCCAAGTCAATAGTCTGCTGAATGTCTTCTTCATCGATGAACTTGATGAAGCGTTGGTAAGGCGCTGGTGCGTCGTCCACTAATGGGACCGCGGAGACGGTGCAAGCTGAAGAAATGAGAAAGAAGAAAATTTAAGAAATTTTTTTTTGTTTTGTCACATAGATTCTAAGTAATTATTATCTCTCACCGGTTCACTGTCCCGCAGATCACATATATTAAAAAAAAATGTTGATCACTGGTTGTGGCGAACACTGGTGCTATACCCTAAATATAACTATTTATATCCCTAAAGTAACAAAAACAGGTTTTAATTATATTTATGCAACATATTGACAAACTATTTTTTTATTTTTTTTATTTAAACTTTTGTAACATAACTATTACATGGCGGACTTAATGCCTGAGGCATTCTCTACCAGTCAACCATAGGGTGGTGCAGAGATAACATTGGCAGGTGCAATCAAGATGAGATGAGAGATGAAGGAGAAACTATACAACGTGTAAAAGATTATTAATCGCTTAATCTCTGAGGTTTATCCAATTAGATTATTTAATTATAATTAAAAATCATGCAAAATAATTTTACATTAATTCAATTAAATATGGTTTATTTATGTTTATGTCATAGTTATACTCGTCGATGGAAAACAGTGTGGGCATATTAGCGCTTTAGCCTACCGACCTATGCACACACAACGAAAGCCGAGCACCGAAAAGAGCCGACAATAGTATCTACCTTACCTACATACGCCTACCTAGGTACACGAAATACGAATCGTGTTTAGCAGCTGACTTTTTAGGGTTCCGTAGCCAAAAGGCAAAAAAC
Organism: Eudonia mercurella; assembly: GCA_963082485.1. NCBI lineage: Eukaryota > Metazoa > Arthropoda > Insecta > Lepidoptera > Crambidae > Eudonia > Eudonia mercurella. Next base: position 12,269,723 of record OY720039.1, on the reverse strand, counting down.
GGAACCCTTATGGATTCGTCATGTCTGTCTGTCTGTTTGTCTGTCCGTCCGTATGTCACAGCCACTTTTTTCCGAAACTATAAGAACTATACTGTTGGAACTTGGTAAATAGATGTATTCTGTGAACCGCATTAAGATTTTCACACAAAAATAGAAAAAAAACAATAAATTTTGGGGGTTCACCATACTTAGAACTGAAACTCAAATTATTTTTTTTCATCGAACCCATACGTGTATGGTATTTATGGATAGGACTTCAAAAATGATATTGAGGTTTCTTATATAATTTTTTTCTAAACTGAATAGTTTACGCGAGAGTCACTTCCAAAGTGGTAAAATGTGTGCCCCTCTGTAACTTCTAAAATAAGAGAATGATAAAACTAAAAAAAATATATGACGTACATTACCATGCACACTTCCACCGAAAATTGGTTTGAACGAGATCTAGTAAGTAGTTTTTTTTAAAATCATACAGTCATAAAGTACGGAACCCTTCGTGCGCGAGTCCGACTCGCACTTGGCCGGTTTTTTACGTTTAGTAAATAACTGTTACACGTTGTATATGAGAGTAGCCGCGGATCGTGCTCATATGTGCACTTGGAGAGGCCTATGTCTAGCAGTGGACGTGTATAGGCTGATGATGATAATGATGATGATATATGGTAGATGCACCAATGTTCGACATTTTAGTCCTTTTATCCTTAAAAAAGAGACCAGGAACTGCTTCCTAGCTGTTATTCCTTAAAAATTTTATGAACATCCAAAATACAGTGAAAAAATTAAACGCCCACCGGACCCAGCCAGGAATCGAACCTGGGTCTTCCGCAATCCGGGCGGCTGCACTGACCATTATGCTACCGGGAAGGCTGACTTAAGCGCTGAATTTTGTCACTGCTTTTTGATTTTTTTTAAATGCTTTAGAGCGACATTAGTGCCATCTATCCAAATGTATTTGCAACCGATGGACATGCAGATTCATCTTTGCAGATGAATACCACAAATTGATAACACAACGCAATTTTTTTACAAGTTCGATTCCTGGCTGGGCGTTTAATTTTTTTACTGTATTTTATATAAATATTTGGTTCAGCTTAAGTGTAGCAATTAACACTTAAAAATAAAAGTAAAAACTTGTAAATAAATAAAAATATAAACACTTACCGGCTACAACCGCAAGAAACACTAATGTTAACTCCATTGTGAGCTTCTTACGGTATATTAACCACTTGTCGGCAAAGGGATCCACACCTCTATTTATAATAGCTAACACAATTTGCACCAAAGATAAATCGGTCGGTATTAAGATCTTATCTTACTACCGATATCATTTTGCGTAGAATAAAGTAAAAGCCATCGATAAAAAATCACTGCTGCCAAACTATGATACTTAGCAAATGTTGTAGTTATCACATTTAAAAGTACCTACCTGATAGTGTTAGTGACGCACCTGCAACGCACCCACCTGTTCCAAATATTGATTTTGATGTAAATTTCGAATGATTGTAAACTTTTATATGAAGAATAAATCACGATTGATCTCATTTAATTACTTACATCTATGAATTTACCGTTTTTACTGACGACCTCTAAGGGCGACTGCTGCGAAGCGGGCGCACGGCGGCGGCGGCGGAGCGGCGGCGCGGCGTGCTGTTTCACGTAAATTCATAGTGAGGCGGGCCGCCCGACGCTCGCGGGTCGGCTCACCGATATCTCAAGGTGCCAAAAACGTAATCGATCGAGTACGGATAGTAAGCAAAACGCTTTACACTAAGCTTTAGTTATTGTTCTGATATTTACTTTGACACATGACAGCTTCAAAAGCGCCATATTTGTCCGCGACAGAGCACAGCGCGGCGCAGCGTGCTGTTCACGTAAATTACCCGCACCGCGCCCGCCGCCCCGGCCGCCACGTGCGATGGGCGGGACAAGCAATATTAGGTAAAGGTCGTCAGAGTAAGACCGTCACTATACATGTATAGCCATGGCTGACCTAAAATTTAGGGAATGTTGGTGAGAACGAGAATAAATAATTTTTAGCCATCCATTACAGATAGTTTCTGCGGTACATAAATAACAGTAATAAGATTGGTGAAGCATTGTCATTTACTAAACAATGAAATCATCTGCGTACACGTTATAGGGGCTTATAGTATTTTTTATTACTTTCATTCACCTCACCTGATGCTAAGTAATGTTAAAGCCTTTCAATCCTTTGCCTAAGAACCAGTGGACTTTCTTATCTCTAGCTGCCGGAACACAACAATGCTAGTAACATTGATATAGTTAGTGAGTTTAGCCGGCATCATGGTTCTCGTATATACCTGCAGTATTCCGGTATGAACTATAAGCTTAATTAAAATTTTTGGGTAGGCATAATAACTAAGGGTCTACATAAATAAGCAGCTCGAGCAGTCAGTCAGTGAACAAAATACGCTTGAGCAGTCAAAGTGAAGCTGCCATTTCACCGAGCTGCTGACCGCCCGGAGCAGTCGCAACTTGAGCGGTTCCATGTATGTTTGTAAATAGAAGACTGTTAGTTCATTATGCAGTCACAGTTGCCCGTATATAGCCGCCTTAAGTGCCGATATACACGAACTGCTCGAGCAGTTAGCCAGTGATCAACATACACCGACCGCTTGAGCAGTCGAAGTGAAGCTGCTATTTCACCGAGCTGCTGACCGCCCGGAGCAGTCGCAATTGCTCGAGCGGTATCGTGTGTGTGTACATAAAAGACTGTAGTTCACTATGCAGTCGCAGCTTGAAGCAGTCCATCCAGACTGCTTCAAGCAGTCCGTGTAAGGCGGCTCAAGGTAAAGGCAAGGTACCTCACCTCGTGCAAATTTTATTCACCCATTTCATATCATTTCTTCACACCTTTGATCACGCTAACAAAATGTATGGCAATGAGCCGTGATCAAATGGCAAATTTAGATCGCACTAAGGTGCCTAGTAGTAGTAGTGACAACTTAATATCATATAGACTGTATAACAGGTATGCTGCTAGGTAAAATTAAAAAGAAGTTTATAGTTAAATAAAATTAAATCTTTTTAGATCGCAAAGTTCATCTATCTATCAATCTACCTATTTTTGTACACCAAAATTGTAAACGTAAATAAACATTTTTATTTTTGTTTATTTTTTTTATTTATGTATCTATCTGACCGTCCGTCTGTCTGCATTTGACAGCCATTTGATTCGCAACCATCAACGCTAAAATGCTAAAATTTTGCATTATTACAGATGTACCTAATCAAATTAGTTATTAGTCAGTTATTTTTAATCTGCATCTTTGAAAAGTATTTCTTAAGGATTGTTATGAAAATATTTAGCTATTTTGACCGTTTACGAATTGTTTACACTTTTACCCCCTTATTCATAAAAACTATTTAATCATTATTTAGTTAAATATTATTTTGTCAACGTCACACAAACCTCATTTTGAATTTGAGAAAAAGAGACAAAACAATGATTAACTAAATAATGCTTAAATAGTTTTTATGGATAAGGGGGTTAATCTTTTACCTATTTAAATACTGCGAGCAGAATTGTATTTAATTATTTTAATGTTTTAGGTTTTACTAACTTATACTGGAACAATGTGATTGTTGCGTACACACCTTTTTAGATATCTTTATGTTTTTAAACTTTTTTATTATAATTTGTTTTTGGAAACAATTTCTCTATTGTCTGAATGTGACATAATTATGTTTTTTGATATGTGAATTACAGAGTTATACCAACCAAACCAGTGCCTATTTACTTATACTATTTTCCTATCGAACAGTGATATTACTATTATATAAGGTCACTTTTTATCAACTGCAAATATTTTGACAAAACATCTAATTGTATCAGAGAAATAAGGCCCTAGCATTTAAAAAATAATTCAGGCTAATTTTTTTTTACATTTCCTGACACAAAAATTGTATTATTTTTAAGAGCGGCCTCTCTGTTGGCTTTTTTGAATGAAACTAGGGGCACGTGTGAAGGCATTGCGGCCTCTCTGTTTCGGCTCCTTTGAATTGAAACTACCGAAAGTGCTTTATTTTTCTTTTTAATTGTAATGTTTTTTGGCGTTTTTCTTGAAAACTAGCGTATACAAAATTAAGGTTTTTTCATAAAAATAATTTATATATGTTGTTGAATTTATCTTCAAAATATTTGCAGTTGATAAAATGTGACCTTATATTGTCTATGCTTTTCGTTGCTAATTAAATAAATAATTTGTAAATAATTTTTTCGTTAAGTTATCAGTCGCCTAATCGCGCGTGTTCAGTTATCCTACACGCACTTGGCTTTTCTATAGATTGGTATGTTAATGATAAAGAAAATATATTAAATGAATGAAATCCTTCATTAATATTAGAGATGTTTCATTAAGATTAGAGAAATTTTGCGATAGATAGATTGTTATCTACCATTGATACGTATATCTAGACTATTACCTATCATAACCTATTAGTTACAGATAATAAATAGGGAAATGACAGCAGCAAATAGTCTTTTGGAGGAGCTCGATGGCGCAGTGGTTAACGCGCCCGGTCTGCAAGTGCTGAGGTTAAGCAACTTTCGCAAAGGCCGGTCATCGGATGGGTGACCAAAAATTTATCATCTCGAGCTCCTCCGTGCTTCGGAAGGCACGTAAAGCCGTTGGTCCCGGCTGCATTAGCATGCAGTCGTTAACAACCACCAATCCGCACTGGGCCCGCGTGGTGGTTTATGGCCCGTTCTCCCTATCCATCCATAGGGAAGGCTCGTGCCCCAGCAGTGGAGACATAAAAATGAGCTGATGATGATGATGATGATGAAATAGTCTTTTTATTTACAAATTTTTTTTAGTGTAGTGTACCTGTAAGACCTGCAGATATACAGGTAACAGGTACAGGCATAAAAAGCATTCATAGAAGAAAAGCGTAAACTTTAAAACTAATTAGCTAAATCTAATGTAACGTTATATATAATATGCTTAAGGAACAAACAAAGATCTAATCAGTTAATAGATAAATAAAAAAAACTACTATCCGGCTTTAGATAGCCTAAGGTTAAATTCGCAAATTTTTCATTTAAAAATATAAAAAAATACTATATAAAGAGCTTTAAAATTTTTAAGGAAATGGACTAAATTATAATTACAATTTACCCATTTTTATTGTTTGCTAAAAAGTTGTAGTTAAAGATGCAACGGCAAGGCTTGGGGACCGTAGTACATGCGCCTGCGCATCAAACTATCCAAAACTGTCAAATTACAATACTATATGTATTACATTACTGCAATAAATAATCAAACATATGACATCTACATAAAGTTCAAAGTCTATGAAATTTAACCGCCTCTGTGCTCTAGTGGCTGAGACCACCGGTTTAGACCCAGAGGTCCCGGGTTCGATTCTCAGCAGAGGGTACATGCTTGTGTACTCGGTTTGGTTAGTGGTAGGGCTTGTTAATCCGCCTAGCTAGCTACCACCATCTTATCTAAATATGTCGCCATAACATCAATGTTTGTAGCATTATTATGTTCCGGCAGCTAGAGATAAGACAGCCAGTGCCTCACTAGTTGAGGTTCCCGGGTGAAGTGCGCTTCCAGCATCGGCCTTATCATCACTTAACATCAGGTGAGATCAAGGCACTGTGCTTACCCGTAAAATATTTAAAAAAAAATGATAGTTTGTGGTAGTCTGCTATTCAGGCAGTACCTGGGACGTAAGCGCGCCTTTTGTGTTTGGGGACTCATGGACTGTTTAGTGGCGCAAATCTACGCCACCGCCAGTGTCGGACCGGTCTTTATCGTACTAATAGGGATTGTTGACAACAACACTAATAAATTCTAGAACCTTAAACATCATCATCATCATCATCATCATCATCGTCAGCTCATTTTATGTCCCCACTGCTGGGGCTTCCCTATGTATGGATAGGGAGAACGGGCCTTAAACCACCACGCGGGCCCAGTGCGAATTTTAGGGAGCTGATTAATGTAAATCAAAAACAATAGAGGACCCAAAATACTACCCTGCGGTATTCCCATTAGTATTGTTTGAAGTTGAGATTCAATATTTTGAAGGGTTTTTGTGTGCTTTGAGTACAAAATCTTTTCGAATATCTTTGAAAAAGCAGGAAGGAGGGCAATAGGCCTGTAATTAACTGCTAAATTTCGAGGAACTAAAACCTTTTTTATGAAGTGGTTTTATCAATGTAATTTTTAAACTGTCAGGAAAGCAGCCTTATTAATATTCATATTAAAGTTTTGGGGGTTAAGGTCACTCGCGTCCGTAGGTTTACCCTTGAGACCCTACATGTGACCTCTGGGCGGTGCTAAGTGAGTCAAATCAAATCAAATCAAAAAACTTTTATTTCAGCACTAGAAACATTGTAACAATATTATCACTTGGAGTCTATTATTAATATTTTTATTATTATTACTAATATTTCTAGTTTTAATTGCTAAAGTACTTAAAAGCTGATTTTATATAATTGCTGTTGGCATAATAGAATAAAAAAATAAAAGAAATAAAATAAAAATGTATTTATTTCAGGTAAATCAATTACAACTAAGTTACCGGGGCTACCCCAAAAAGTAGTCAGGAGACACCTGTGTGGGGTACACCTCGGTCTTCCTACGTAAACATAACAGTTTCGATTTACATGAATGATACAAGATTTCATAATTTCTTTGCGAGATTGTGTGTGTGTGTGTGTGGGGGGGGGTGTGGGTGTGGGGGGGTGAGTGTGTGTGTGTGTGTGTGTGTGTGTGTGTGTGTGTGTGTGTGTGTGAGTTGCTGTGTATGTGTTTGTGTTTGTGTGTGCATACATGCATGTGTGAATGCGTGGGCGTGCGTGATGTTTGCGATTATGTATGTGCGTAATAAATATTTTTAATTTATTTTCATTTCAGTATAAGGGTTAGAGTGCAGCTAGGTACAGACGCATGCATATCAACTTATCCAAAACTGACAAATTTCTTCAATACATTTTCAACCATATGCTTTAGGCATAGAGTTCAAAGTATATTGCGAAAATTTTCGTTGTAGGTTGAGGTGTAGGCGTGTGTACTGTAAGGAGGTTATATGCAGCTCATAGTAAAAGTCAGTTTATTGCATTTGTATGTAAGCCTCTGTGTATATTAATAATACACTTATACATTACATTAAACCGATCTCAGAGCACCGCTTTTAGCCGAGCTGCTGTCTCGCTCCTGTCTATTGACTGTCAAGCCATTGCAAACCTTTTTAATTTTACATGTTCGATGATTCAAATATTCATCCAGACTAAAGAGGCTTACATACAAATGCAATAAACTAACCTTTACTATGAGCTGCATATAACCTCCTTACAGTACCTAGTGACTTTGGCGTGTCTATCGAATTCCTAAGACATGGCGTGTGATACCAAAACCGCAGTGCAGTAATTGTTTTGACCGCGCAATGAAAAGACCATTCTCTAGTCCGACTCGTGGCCGAGCGGATAGTGTTCGAAGTTATAATTTACCTAGAGTGGGTAATTCAGAAGACGGAAGATCTGGAGATCTCCCCATGTGCTTACTTCCTGAGGCCAGCAGCTTCATTATTAGAGACTTTTTACCCGACTGTGTCAGAAGGAGGTTTTTCGAGTGTATGTATGTATGTATGTGTGTATGTGTGTATGTATGTATGTATGTATATATGTATGTATGTATGTATGTATGGGAGTGACAAAGGCTATAAGGGTAAGGCTAAGGGTTATCTTTTAGAAGTTTTGACCCCAAGAAACTGTTAGATCGACTACACGATCAAAATTCTTTAAACGAACTACAACGTCAACGGAATTTAAAAGATATGGTCAACTTTTCTATGGACGTAGATGTAGTTAATTTTTTTTTACAGCAATGTTTTATGGTGTTTTGTTTTCAAGAATATTAGCAGATTTTATTCTCATGTTTAAAAAACACAAAGAAATCAAGTCAAGAGTTTCGTTTTTACGCCCTAATCAGATTATTGACAATTAGTGTATGCGCTATGACTTTGCTATTTAAAAGAGTAAGGCATTTTAATGTAATTATTTTATGCAGGTTTTGAAATGCTTGGTTATTTACTTTACAAAACTAAAAAGTTTGAAATAAACCAAATTTTTAAAATAAAACAAAAAAACCCGGCTGCTAAAACAACTATATAAAAACAATTATATACTTACTCGTAAAAGCCGGACTAACATAAAAAATTAACTGCAAAGAGAAAAAAATTAAAAGAAAACAACAAACTCTACGATTCCAGAATTCAATTTTAACAATATTGAATGCAACGTGAAATATTATAGACGGGGACAATCATCAACCAAGCGGCTGCGGCTAGCTAAATTAAGTCCGCACTCTCTTTAGTTGGTGATTGTCCTGCGACAACTATCAATATTCAATGTATATAAAAATACTCATTTACTATAGATTTTATTATTTAAGTATAGGTATCGGATAAGGAAATATTTCACGTTGCATTCAACATTGCTCAAATTGAATTCTGGGATCGTAGAGCTCGTTTTTTTCTTTTCAGTATTTTCTCTTTGCAGTTATTTTTTTATGTTAGTCCGATTTTTACGAGTAAGTATACAATTGTTTTTTATATAGTTGTTTTAGCAGTCGGGTTTTTTGATTTATTTTAATAATTTTTACAGTCTTTAGTCTTCAGTTTTAAAGACTTTAATCTTAGGTGCTTATGTGAAGTACCTATAAGTATATTGCTGCCTGTGTACTTACTGCTGGATAAATCCTTTGATAGTATAAACAGTTGATAGGAATATCTTGGGGATATCTTATCTCAGTGGGGCCTGCAGGGGTTTTTCCTTCCTGATTAGCACTTCGACCCATCGGGATCTTTTGTCATTCTACTCTTTTTCCTGAGTAAAGATTTACTGCCTTAAGTTTATGAATTGGCTAAATCATCACGTTTAACAAATGCGGATTGGAGATCACAAACGCACGATATGCATAGAAAAATCCGAAACACAATTTACAAAACCTGGGAATAGACACCAGGACCTCAGGATATCAGACCGAGTGCTTTTCCACTGGGCCTTGCTGACGTTAGGCAGAGGTTTAAACTAATCATTAGTGTCAGTTGACCTTAGTGAGGAAGTTAGTAGAAAAGCTCGTTTGAAATATAAGTATATTTATTTATTATTTACATGCCATAAAATGTCCGGTAAATATTTCACGTCAACGGGTATAATGTGTAAGGATATGACCTGCCAGTGTTTAATCGATACACTCCTTTCCTGAAAATAAAATTAATAAATCAATTTTGTTATCAAACTTTTTTTTAAACATATTTTAGAGATAATCGTGTAATAGAAAAACAATAACAACTTTTTCCCTCGTGTACAATGCCATGATAAAGACAGAGACAATTAAAAGGCACCAAGGTTCATGTCATTTAGGAGTTAGGTAGACAAAGAAATATAAAAAAAATATTTTCAAAGTTGCATTAATTTGATTAATGTGATGCTACTGCAATGATTTTCATATTCATTTGTCTTTTTCTATATATTTTTGTCAACAACGCTTAGCCATCAAAAAAATATCACCTGATGGTAAGTAAGGATGAAGCTGAAGGTGAAAACACACTACAGCCGGAATCCTCAACCGCAGAGGAACGGTCTTATCTCTAACCGTCGTAACGTAACAATACTACTAACATTATTGTTAAGGCGTCAGACTTAGATAAGATAAGTAGTTGTAGCGTAAACAAGGTTTCTCAAAAACTCACCCAAACTTTCGGACATCATTGTTGCCCATAGGAAAGTCGTTACCCCTGCACATGTTGAGCGTCATTTGGAGAATATCAGAACACTTTCTACCATAGAAGGCGTTGTATGTAACAGACGACGCAAACAGCTGATAAGAACGAGCGTGGTTGCAAGCATCGCTGCGACAGCCGGGTTGGGATGACCCTCCGTTAGGGAAGAAATCGACGTCAGCCACCTGCCGGCCAATACCCAGACCTAGACCGTTGGTGTGAATGGCTTCCACATAGACTGCATCATCTGGTTTAAGACCGAATGGGTTCAAGGTCCACAAAGGGCCAGCGGGGTCCAGACCTGAAATAATTCACGCAGCATAAATAATTACAGAGTTTAAGATTAATAGTATTTGTATTTTAACTTTTATAAAATATATTGTCCATAAATATCACCATTCCGATCATCTTTTGTCCCATTAACCAGGTACCAACCTCTTTGTTATTTTGAAAGTATTTGCAATTGGCGACCTATGACTTTTAAATCGTACCTAATCCTCAACAAAGATATATCAAAGATATATCTTACATACCTACCTACGAGCCTTGATATTCTTGACAACCAACCCAAAAATTGTTATTTTTAATAAGTATCATTACATACTGAAACCAGCTTTAACGTTTAATTACAAAATTAACTTGTAATCATTCTCTTTTAAAGTACGCAGTACGCTTCAAATGTAAAGGTGATCTGTGGATATCGTTGTTGGTTACATAATTAGTAATATGTTAGTTTATAACAACCCTTTGTATGTACTGTATAACCGTTTGTTATCCCAAATAAAATAAAATAAAATAAAAATCCTAATATTGTAGCATCACGCGAAAATATCCCCATATCCCATTTGATTGTCTCGGACGTTCGAGTTGCATAAAAAGAGCAGAGTATCTAAGAACCCATCCGAAGTGTTTGCTCTATGTCATCTTAGTTTCAAAGTATACGCAGATTTGACCGAATACTGAAATCCATAAACAATATTTAATTAAATACCAGTAATACGAGCAACTTTGCCAACAGTCTGTCTCCCAGCATTCGCAGCAACGTGTGCCCCCAGGCTATGACCGACCAGGTGCATTTGAGTAAAAGGTGCTCCAGTGATAGCGTTAAGGTAAATAAGGAAACGGCCAATATCTTTCCCAACATGTGGCACTCCAAGCACAGCGCTTACGTATCCCAAGGATGATATCCTTTGCCAGTCTACTACAATGACGTTTACGTCGCTGTTGTCTAGTAACGCTGAAATAGAGGTATACAAAATTAATGGAAATTGTAAGTAAATAGCCTATGATTGCCTATGACTGCTGAGCCTCCATTATTGAAATCAATAATTACGAAGTAATGGCAAATAAAATGCTACTATTTCAACAGCTACTGAAAAATCTATGTTTGTGATAGATCACAAATAGATTTCACACTTGATTCAAATGTAACCTCGGGTTACGGTACATAAGGTTCAATGTATGCCATACATTGTATGGTATCGTTTACATGGATTCTTGACATGCACATTATAAAGAAGCTGCTGTGTTGATTAATGTGAATCTAAAAGTCCTACCTCGTGTTACGCTTACAGCAAACTCCTGTCTTGGCGATCCCAACCATCCGGGTATCAACACCACAGTGATTGCGCTAGGGTTGAAGTTCGACGCCTGAATTGATGCTAAGTCGCCAATCAACACATTTTGTGAATAATCGGGATTCTTTCTGAGGATGCAAACAGTTGTATTCCATTGTTGGTCAGTGCAGAGCTTGGTGTACCAGTGATAAGCATCGATGTACTGCGATCTCTTACAATAACAATACGCACAAATGAATGGGAGTGTGAAGTTTCCCCGTAAACGATGCAAAACCTGCTCACTTGTCTCTTATGCCCTTCTTCCTGCATTTTGGACGATTTGGTCGTGGCTATGATGGTGTCGGTTACACTGACACAACACGAAGAAGACTGCGGTCTCGTCCCGTCTCGACCAAGACCGTACAGCCAGTATCACAATATCATGTAGATCGGAGAAGACCTCCTTTATTTCATGGATGACCAAATGAAGAACTTGAGCTCCTTTGAGCTTATACGCTGGTCCCTAATATAGTTTATTTGAATAAAGAAATTTTGACTTTGACTTTGACTAACAATCACTAAGCTTTAATGCTTAAAGTCAAACAATCTGAGTCTGGCGTTTCACAGGCTTGTAGATTGTAGATGATGATGATGATGAACAATACACAAAAAAATTATCTTACCTCGTATAAAGCAAGTATTCATTAATATCGGTACTACTTAATATTCTATAAACGAGCTCAGAATTAGCCCTTTCATGCAAGTCTACGATCTGGGATCTGTTGTTATCTAAAGGCACTTCCAGAAACCGCGGATATTGACGCTCAGATCTGGTAAAGTTATTTGAAACGGCTGCTGATGTAAATTCTGCAAGGTTTCAAAGGTTATACGAGATGTATAAATGCGAGACAACATGGTTCATGGGTCATATTGCCACGGTAAACGACTACTACATAGTATTGCCTCTCTCCTGCCGCCTATATGGTTTCGTGGTTAAGACCACCGGTCTCAGACTCAGAGATCCCAAGTTAGATTCCTAGCGAGGAGACATGTTTGTGAACTCGGTTGGTTTGTGGTATGGCTTGTTTGTCTGCCATATCATAAATGTTTTTAGCATTGTTGTGTCTCAGCAGCTAGAGATATAACGATTTGTTCCGGATTCGTCGTGTTCCTAATTCGTCGTATTCCAGATTCGACGTATTCCAGATCTGACGTATTCCAGATTCGTCGTAATACAGTCCACCTTAGTACTCATATTTGTTATAACATAAAGATTCTTTGGATATACATATAAGGTCACATTTTAGCAACTGCAAATATTTTGAGGATAAATTCAACAACATATATAAACAATTTTTATGAAAAAACCTTAAATTTTTATGCGCTAGTTTTTAAGAAAAACGCCAAAAGGCATTTCGATTAAAAATAAAAATAAAGACTTTCGGTAGTTTTAATTCAAAGGAGCCGAAACAAAAAGGCCGCAATGCCTCACCGCTTACACGTGTCCCTAGTTTCATTCAAAAAAACCGAAAGAGAGGCCGCTCTTAAAAATATTACAATTTTTGTGAAAAGAAAAGTAAAAAAAACTAGCCTAAATTTTTTTAAATGCTAGTCTTATTTCTCCGATATAATTAGATGTTTTGTCAAAATATTTGCAGTTGATAAAAAGTGACCTTATATATTTATGTGCCTTCTCGACTGTACGTATTACGACGAATCTGGAATATGTACGTCGAATCTGGAATACGACGAATCTGGAATACGACGAATCAGGAACACGACGAATACGGAACAAATCGATATAACGAGTGCCTCTGTAAACGAGGATTCCTGGTGAAGTGCGCTTCCACCTTCGGCCTTATTATCACTTAGCACCAGGTGACATGAAGAACAAGTGCTTACACGTAAGGTATAAAAAATCTTATCTGAGTCCTTTGCCATAACAATACAAGCATACGGCCCTTTGCTTGCTGGTAAGCAGTTACTATAAACGCTTGCCTCACCACCAACACCCTCGGTTACTTACGTTATGGAATTACTGACCCTATGTTTCAATTACTATATCAGTGATTATTTACATATAATAATATTACGCAACTATTGTTGCGGACAAGTTAAGATTTTGAAAAAAGACAAAGTGTTCAAAAAAATCCACGAGCGGGATTCGAACCCGCACCCTATGACATGCCGGGTCAGATGCATTACCAACTATGTTATCGTGGCTCAATCCAACTCGCCGAAATTAGTCAACACTATCTACTTTTACTCTGTAAGCAAAAGGAGCCCTATTCAATGTCGACAACTACTCATACGACACTACTACGTATATTTATGATTTTTTACATATAATGTTACGCTAATTTTGATGCCAACCAATTACAATTTGAAAAAAGACAAAGTGTTAAAGTGTTCATGATTATTTACATATAATTTTACGCAAATATTGTTGCCAACAAATTACAATTTTAAAAAAGACGAAGTGTCGAAAAAATCAGTCAGTAAATATTAAGTCTCAGCCCTGGTGGTTTAGTAACCTCTGTGTACTAACATTTATGATTATTGCTGCTTGCTTAAGCGCGCCTAACGCGCATAACTTTACTAATATAAATATTTAATTTACCATTGCATGACAACACGTTTAACAACACATACAAATTCTAGATGGGATACACATTGGATCTTTTCATTTTGACCACACCTATTTGTTACACGTTGTATATCCTAAAAACTAAACATTTACTTTACTTACCAATATATACACCACATACCACAAAAAATATTAATAATTTCAACATGTTTATAATTTGAAGTTTTACGACAAATACACGAGGAATGAGAAGCCTGCGCAGTTAAAAACGAAGGTGCATAATGAAATTGCATGCACAATGTCAACGTGCCAGCGATACAATGTATCTCTTTCAACGTACGACGAAGTGACTTACGATCAAAACGATCGAAGAATCATCATCTTATACCTTTATACGAGCAATTCTTCTATACAACGTGTAAAAGAAAGGTGTGGTCAAAATGAAAAGATCCAAAGTGTATCCCATCTAGATCTTGTATGCAGAATTACTAAAACGTAACTATTAACTTTAAATTGTTATGCCATATTTCATTAAATATTTCTATTATGAATTTGTGACGTCACATCAAAACAAACAAGTCACAGGCAGCCCTAGTGGTTTAGTAACCTCCGTGTACGTTATTGCGTATGCACGCCTGACGCGCATCACTTCACAAATATAAATATTTCATTAACCATTGCATGACAAATTAAAGTTAATAATAATATCTCAATAACAACACATACAAGTTCTAGCACTTTGGATCTTTTCATTTTGACCACACCTTTCTGTTACACGTTGTATATGTATATATCGTAATCTGAACCTCGGGAACGGCTCCAACGATTTTCATGAAATTTAGTATGCAGGGGGTTTCGGGGGCGATGAATTGATCTAGCTAGGTTTATTTTTAGAAAACGTCGTTTTATCCGTAAAAAATACCGAGCAAAGCTTGGTCATCCAGGTACTAAGCCTTTAATCGGGAAACAGCTGAGGAAAACCTCTTCATTTCACTAGCTTATATCTGATATCCATAATTATTCCGATATTATAATATCCATAATAATTCTCAGATCGCACAGTGTATTTCTGATTTCCAATTTTTCGATGCACAGCTCGGGTTTGTAATCACCATTCCGATCCCACATTTGGTAAGCGTGGTGATTAAGCCTTCGCCTATCATTTGTAGCCATGACTTGATTACAATGATAGAGACTTTGCCTAACAGTAAATAGGCCCAAGCTTTAAAGTAAAGTAAAGAAATTTACTTTATCTTTTATAAAAATTAATGTCTCTGGAATTAGAAAGCTGAAATCTGCACAGGGTTACTTTATGATGACTGAAACTATGACTTTTAAGTAATTGCGGATTTTTCAAAACTCTTACACGGGTCATAGAAAACGAGCGCTTACGCGGGCTATAACAAACTTCAATCAAAAGCATATTAAGCAAACGAGTTTCGCACTAACATCTCGATACTCCAAGAACTCTGCATTGAGCAGCGTCTATTTTCAGTAGTACAGTCTCGCATACTCACATTCTTCGGACACGTCTCTCGACGCGACCATCAGTCCATCGAACGTCTTGTCGTTCAAGGAAAAATGGAAGGCAAAAGACCGCGTGGAAGGTCTCCCATGCGATGGACGGACCAAATTAAGTCAGCCGTGGGAGGTTCATTAAACGACTGTAGCAGGATGACCTCCAACAGAGAAAAGTGGCGCGCTGTCGTGAGGCGAATAACATCTGCCCAAACCACTACTACATGACGACCACGACCTCTCTGTCAAGAGCGTAGCGGATCAGAAGAAGAAAGCAAACAGGACCATTAGTGCCTGTTTGCTCATAGATACATTTAAATTTAGAAAAACTAAATCTGAAAAAACATTGGATAGCATCAACAACTTCAGCTAACTATGAACCTTAAGTCTTAAAAATAAATATTAAATTAAGGTTGCAAAATATTTGTACTTAAGGGGGTGCAGCGCGGACGGAAAACTGCGAGTTTCAAGTTTCTTTATGATAGCGAGCGAGCGGCGCGTGGCAGTGGTGTGACAACGGCGCACGACTACGAATACGCACGAACACTAATATCTGTACAGAGTAGGCTAGTGATTTAATTAGAGCAATTTTTACTTTCGTAAAATCATAGGCGTTTGGGTAAAAAATAAGAAAAGTCTTAATATTTTCATATTCATGTTTTTAATGAAAAAATAAGACAACAGTGACCTGCGGAATATCAATACAAACATTTTGATCAAGGATCATTGTTTCATTTGGGCTATATTTACAAAGTTTCTGAAGAAATAAGTTTTTAGATATCATTATTTTACGTAATGTTTATGCAGTTTCTGGGTATTTGTTTCAAATTCCAAGACAACCATGATCTTGTGAAAGGATCAAGCTAACCTACACTAGTCCTTTTAATGTATAAGACCTATTCAGCGCCTAGCACCAGTGACTTAAAAACACGTAAATTTTCAAATTCCGCGCTGCACCCCCTTACTTTCATCTCCACAAACGTCACTATGGCTCCATGGCTCTAAAGTTGCCTACCGTTTTTCAAGCGCTTATCGGGAATTTAGCACATAATTTATCGAAGCTAGTAAATGATAATCGTGCAATAGTAAAACAGCAAGGTACATTGATAATAATGCTATAAAATACCTTTTATTAGCACCAATATAAGTCACTCAGTGTTATGTACAAATACATTGTTTTCTATAATCCGGCATAGAATATGTTATTAAATGTTAAAGACATTCAAACAGCTTACACACGGAATCGGATTCAATATTATGCTAATTAATGATAAAACAGAAACATACAAGCATCATGAAATGTATTATGATGTCAAGACTTGTATATAATTGTAAATAGGTAGGTATAGCAACGATATTATAGTGTAATAACCACACACTATAAATAGTTTAAGAATATGTAAATAAAATAAGTAAGTATTATATAATTAGAAAAAAGACAAAGAGTTGAAAAAGTTCTACGAGCGAGATTCGAACCAGCACCCCATGAGTTCAGGTGCACTTCCAACTATGCTTTGCCAAAATTTGCGTAAAATTATCCTCATCCTCATCAGCTCAGTTTTATGTCCCCACTGCTGGGGCACGAGCCTTCCCTATGGGTGGATACGGAGAACGGGCCATAAACCACCACGCGGGCCCAGTGCGGATTGGTGGTTGTTAACGACTGCTAATGCAGCCGGGACCAACGGCTTTACGTGCCTTCCGAAGCACGGAGGAGCTAAAGATGATAAACTTTTGGCCACCCATCCGACGACCGGGCTTTGCGAAAGTTGCTTAACGTAAAATTATATATAACCATAATCATAAGTATTATTTATGTATCGTTAAAATCGCAAACGGCACAAATACGCGAACCTGGGTCGTAATTATTTATTTGTTCCGTTTGCGGTGGAAACAATGGGTCCATGGGCCGGAGGCAAGCAGCTTGTTAAAGAATAAGTGCTCGCCTCCGGTGACAAGAAGGCTGGCAGCTACCTCTGCCAGCGTATTAGTTTGGCAATCCAGAGGGGCAGTGTTGCCAGCATTCTTGGGACCGTTTATTTATAGGTAAGTGTTTAGTTTTTAATTTACTATTTTTTTTCTCTGCTTTTTTTTAGTTCAGTTGAGTTATGTTTCCTTTTGTTGTGTATATACCTTACCTACTTAAATGTTTAATTTTTAACGCAAATTTTGTTGCGAACAAATTACAAAAACACAAATGTTGAAAAAATTTCCACGAACAGGATTTGAACCTGCACCCTTCTGACATTTCGGGTCAGGTGCTCTTCCAATTGAGCTATCGTGGTTTTTCTTGAAGAGCACCTGACCCGGAATGTCAGAAGGGTGCAGGTTCAAATCCTGCTCGTGGAAATTTGTGGTTTTTTTTTACCTTACCTACTTCATCATCATCATCATCATCATCTCAGCCAAAAGACGTCCACTGTTGGACATAGGCCTCCCCCAAGGAATGGGGGGTATTTGCCGTAATCGCCACGCTTGGCAGGCGGGTTGGCGATCGCAGTTGGTTAAGAGTAAAGTAACCTCAGAGAGATGCTGCTGCGCATCCTCTGGAATGATCCCTTAGTCGGCTTTTACGACACCCACGGGAAGAGATGGGGTGGTGCAATTCTTTATCCCCGGCACCACACAGGGACCTACTTATCAATAAATAAATAAGTACTTAACTTGTAAATAAATAAATAAATGATCGATTCGAGTATCGTTGAATTAGTCCAACAAACTTCCTTTCCACAGCACCTTTGTCTTTTTACCTGTATTTTAATGTGCTATAAATAAATATTACTTTTTATTTTTAAGTGCTAATTGCTACACTAAAGCTGAATTAAATATTTATAAAATATTTATAAAAACAGTGAAAAAAGCCGCCCAGATTGCGGAAGACCCAGGTTCGATTCCTGGCTGGGTCGGTTCTAAATATTTAATTCAGCTTCAGTGCAGCAATTAGCACTTAAAAATAAAAAGTAAAAATTTACTATAGCGTTGTGTTATCAAATTTGTGGTATTTCGTCTGCAAATATGAATGCATAGCCATCGATTGCAATAACCTTTGGATAGATGGCACTGTGCCGCAATAAGCACTCAAAAATTAAAAAGCAGTGACAAAATTCAGCGCTTACATCAGTCTTCCCGGTGGCATAGCGGTCAGTGCAGCCGCCCGAATTTCGGAAGACCCAGGTTCGATTCCTGGCTGGGTCGGGTGGGCGTTTAATTTTTTCTTGTTTTTATAAATATTTTATAAATATGCTATAAACAATTAATTAAACCTTAGCTTTTACTAGACATCGATTTATCGTAGTCCGAGCTTTTGTAGTAACATATACATAACAAAATTACTGGAAAGGTTTCCCGGCCAGGTAACGTTAGGAAGGGGAGGGCAAACGTTACCACGAAATAGATGCCTTCGGCAATGTTTAACTGCGTCACAGGTGAGCTTAATAACAGTTAATTGCTCATTGTTTCGGTGAAACAATAATTTCGGGGACCCAACTTGAGTTCAACAGTCATAATAAATGTACTGCAGCGGTTGTTTGTGAAATAGGTGCTTTAATATAACCTCCCTTCCCTCGCAAATTTGTAACTCAGAGAAACTGTGTTTTTAGGCAGGCGTAATAAATATTGGTGTTTAATAAGTAGTGATCGGAGTAAATAGAGCAATTTTTGGTATTTGCGATAAGTTGTATTAATATGGTCATTCCCGAAATATAGTCGATAAACAATTTGAATGCTGTAGAAAGAGACAAAAACAGGTGTGTTCTTATAGCGGCGGAGCCCGCTATTGTATTCTTTTGTTTCCAAAAACCGTGTTGCGCGACAAAATCGTGCGGCAACATCGCGCGTGTGCACAATGGAAATTGGCAACGCGTCGCTAATACATTAGCTAATACATCAAACTTACAAGTTTGACAACGTCGTCGTGGCGCCCACTGCCATCACGTAAGACAAGCCTTCTTTTATCATGTTTATAAAAAAAAGTCAGTTATAATCTCGCGGAATGTCCATATTAACATCAACGTTTACGGTCAATGAACCAAAATAGCTCTACCTACTCCGATCACTGTTAATAAGCGAAGTGAAGTACCTACACAGCTTTAAATATATGCATTGAAGGGTAAAGTCAAAGGCAAACTTTACTTGAAACATAATTAATTAATAAGCGTCCTTCTAAAATAAAAAATAAAACACTTAGATTTAGTTACATACATTTCATTTTCTTTTATTTTTTTTGTATTTAACGACACGAAAATATGAACAATTGTTATGGTAATCAAGTAGCGTGCCTCTAAGTTTCCGACGGCTTATAAACCGTTTTGAGGATAGTGAAGTAGGACCACGACGTGCTAATGATCTGAAAGGAAAACCATTCGTTATTTCTTTCTATTATATACAGCGTGTTTCTCTAGAACATACATACCATTTTTTGGATAAGGGACAGTAAGGATAAGACAGTAAGGACAGATGGAAAAGGGCCAGTGTGGGGGACACTGGCGTCTTTCGAGCGTCAGCATCGGCCGGGGCGTCCACGCGGCGATGGTGCGCTCTGAGCGGCTGCATCAACGCCGCGTGGACGCCGCCGCCGGCCCGACGCTGACGCTCGAAAGACGCCAGTGCGGGGCGTCCCTAATTGTAGATGTTAATAATATGGGCTCGATGGCAACTCAATTAGTGAAGCCTCGTAAGCGCTTGGTCTTGTATCTGGCGGTCCTGGGTTCGATTCCAAGGTCATGGAAACTGAATTTTTATCGATGCATAGCCCGGGTTAGTCGTCACCAACCCGCATCTGGCAATCGAAGCGACGACATAATTTCAATGATGAGGCGTGTGTCGGACATTAAGGCAAATTTACAAGTAAACGTACGTACTTAATTTAAAAGTATTTTACTAATTTAATCAAGAAATTATTATTATTATTATATTAATTTTTTTATTTTTTATTTTATAGCATGTATATTATATTATTATCATTTAATTTAATAAACTCAATGTAGTATATGTTTCATTTACGTTCTTTGTCGCACCGCTTACCAATTTTTCTGTCTAGCCCTTAGGTCGACTGGTAGAGAATGCCATTTGGCATTAAGTCCGCCTTTTGTACTTTATTTTATTTTATTGTGCAATAAAGAATAAATAAATAAATAAATAATAAATATAAATTTTATAATTACAACAACACAGTATTATAAACACCGCTTGCACAGTGCGTAATAATTTAATAATTTTGATTCCTTTGCCAAGTGTTAAAAAATGTTGTATTTATGTTTTGATAAGAATTTGATAATCATGATACGTGCAAAGGTGCATATAGATACGTTTAAGATAAAGCAATTGCAATGTGTAAATACTTTATTTGTAATGACACTTGATATCGTATTATACAAAAATACAAAAGGGAAGAATTCGGAAAAGTAAGGAAAAATTTCCAAGAGCGAGATTCGTACTTGCACCCTCTGACGTACTAGGTCAGGTGCACTACCAATTAGGCAATCGTGATACTATCCTACCCTTTTAAATTTATCAGAATTTAATATCTACTATCGCTTTGTGTGCCAAATTGCTGATTGGGTTGTTTTTTCACAATATTTTCCGAATTGAAATTTGTTCATCATTTTCATTCATTTATGTACATCTAGTGACGCAATATAAATAAAACTTTTATTAGAAACTACCATGGAAAGATTCAAATTGCATTAGTTCAGTTCAGTTGAACAAACGATTTTATGGTGAACATACTAATATATTATTTTGCCTAATTTTATTTAAAACTTTATTAATTGTTATTTATTAAGGTCATTTCTAATTACTTTACTTATTTATTGTTTAACGCCTAACTAAAACGTAATGGCAAGTTTATTTTCCGACGGCTTATGTAAAATATAAAAATAAAATTTATCATTACGAATGCTTTATCATCCTCGTTAAAAAATAATCATTTGTAGTTTTGTAGATGTAATATAATAATTAAAAATGTATAGTGTTACTCGTAAAACAATATTACATTATTAAAATCAAAACCATATCAAATGTTAAAATATTTCTGTCTCTTATTGTTAAGAAATTGTATTTTTAATTGGTAATTTTACATCGAAAGATACTTCCGACATTGAAACTTTGAAATTGTTGTCTAAAGACAAATAATGGAGTGCCATTATTTACATAATACTTTTTGCTAACCTGACAAGATTGCACATGAAATATGATATTTCAATGAGCTGTTCTTTTTTCCGCAAAAAAAAATGTACAAAAATGCAAATTGATACTTACCTGTTTACGTAATAAAAAATTTACAAGCGTTTTTTCAAGTCTCTTTTTTTAACTTTACCACGCCAAAATCATTTGATCAAAATTTGTCTTTATTTTGGTTACGTTTTCATGAAAAATAAAAAAAATAAAATTGCAAAAAATTACCTTTGTGAAACTTCCGTAAGAGATAGCTGAAAACTTGTATGCGGTCAACTTTTGCTGCTTATGAGCCCTGAAACAAAATGTACTTTAAAAATTCTATTTTGATGTTCATAATCATCTAAAATTTAAAAAAAAATAACCTGTAAAAACCGAATCCTTTATTAACATCAGTAATAAACTACGATAAATTGATCAAAGCTCTCAAAACACATCAGCTCCTGACATTTATTCACGCAACTAAGCGTCGAGATATTTCATCGCCTTTTTCACCAAATTGTTCGATAAGGGCAATCGAGAAATGATTGACACATCAATTATTACCTAATCATAATTATAAGTATAGTCTTCTTCGCCTGCTGGTCCATTTCATGCCATTTACAAAGAAAAGCCGCCTCTCCAACCCTCCTGCTCTGGAAATGAATATCGTAATGAGTTTTCTTTATTTCAATAGATGCCTTATTGCTGTCAGTAAAATATGTACGAGTAGTCATACCTCATTTATGATGTTTTCTCCAAAAACACTCATCATTAGAATTTGGAGCAACACTGACAGTAGAAATAGTATGTAGCCTACAATGTGTGACCAGTTACCAATCTGAAATGGTATTTAAAATATACAAATAGGGCAAACCAATATTCAGCTCGAGAACCCCGCCCGATCTTCTAAATGCCACTGCACATTTACAGAATACACTAAACATGCACACTAGTTGGACCTAAGTCCAAGACACCGTACTCGTAGACAAGGGTACGACGAACCGGTTCACACGCGCTCTATACCAGGTACAGATATGTACCTGGGCGCTTTTCTCCACCACCACGACCCGGTCAACCAGAGCCGAGATCCGGGCCTTTAGAGGCGCCCTCGGGTTGTTCCGCTCCCCGATCCGATTCGAACCCTTCGGAGAATCTAATAGGGCACGGGGACACGCACTAGTGCGGGATACCGTTCTCTCTAGAGAACCTCCGAAGGTGATTCGTTTCACACGGCTTGAGGAACCCTTTAAGTTTCTCGCCGCCCACAAACAAGCCCGGTGAAGCTGAAAATGCTGTTCGAAGTA
Organism: Eudonia mercurella; assembly: GCA_963082485.1. Lineage (NCBI taxonomy): Eukaryota > Metazoa > Arthropoda > Insecta > Lepidoptera > Crambidae > Eudonia > Eudonia mercurella. Next base: position 12,246,840 of record OY720039.1, on the reverse strand, counting down.
ATCAGCAAATTCTCTCCAAAAAAAAATCTGCTCATGAAAAATTTTAGTTAAAAAAGTTAAAAAATTGCCCGTAGCCAGTGGACAACGTAGCAAATACAAATTGCTATTTTTACATACTAGATTCAGTTTTCTCCGTATTCGGCACTTAACTGTAGAATAGTGAGGAAAAAACAATATTCCAGGAATTTGGAAGAGCGGCTGCACGGATTGCGAAATGTCCTGGGTTCGAATTCCACATGAAGCAAGTCATATTTTTGTAAGTGCTATTTTCAGTTACCATACATATTACAATAAAATGAGAATGCTAAATTAATTAAGTAAAAACAACAAAAGTTATCTCTACAGCTTCATGGTGCCAACGGAACACGCCACAAACATGTCAACATTAAAAATATAAAAGAAATCCACAAAGCAGTGTCATGCCTTTGACGCTTTTAACATAATTAGTACACAAATAGGATAAAAGCTCACTGTTATACTAAAACCCAAAGCGCAAATTTCGAGAGAGCCGACAAGATAATTAAATAAATTCGTCAATTTAAAAATGTCTTCCAAATCTTCAGACAACCTGTAGACAAAAAGAGTAAGTTATTAACATAATTTATATTTAGAGGGCGAAATTGTAATAACTTCTTAAATTACCATTTTTGCTCACAATTATTTTAAATAAAATTAAAATCTTTTGTATAAAAAATAACTTGAAAAAAGGTCTAAATAGACCTAAATCATCTTACAAGTCCTTAACTACCTACAAAATTATTTATGTTTCATTGATTACAATTACTGAGCAGCTCAGTATTAGGACGTTTATTGACTAAAGTTATTCTTATTATCCACTCACTTCAAAATATACTGATGGTCACTAACAATTCTGCTCAAGACGACAATATTGCTGTCTTTCAGTTGCTTCAGCTCGTCACTAATGATGTAAAAGTTATTGCAAATTTGCGAAGTCAACACACAAAAGAGGGCGTCTGACATGGTGATAAACATGATGCACATAAAACCTGAAATATATATTTAAATTTTTTTGTTATATTGTTTTAGAATAATCGAATTAATTCAGTTTGTTTTCAAAAAAACTAAAAACATATAAAACTAAACTGCTTAAATTGTTCTGTTATTTAAAATAAAAAAACTGCCCCAGATCATTATTTTGAAATATCTTAAGTGTTGAAAAAACTTCCACGAGCAAGATTTGAACCTGCACCCTTCTGACATTCCTGGTCAGGTGCTCTTCCAATTGAGCTATCGTGGTTCTAACCAGCCCGCCGAAATTATTCAACACTTTTTACTTTGTAAGCCAAAGGCGCCTGACCCGGAATGTCAGAAGGGTGCAGGTTCAAATCCTGCTCGTGGAAATTTTTTCAACATTGTGTTTTTGTAATTTGTTCGCAACAAAATTTGCGTTAAAAGTTATTTTGAACATTTTATATCTTAAGTGCCAAAGATGCAAAGATGCAAGGTTTAGCAATAAGGCGTGCAATTTTAGAATTTCATAATTCCAGAAGGTGTTATCTAAATTAAAAATATACAAATATTTGAAGAATTTTTAGAGTCATACTGGCACCAGCGCCTTCTAAGACACTTGAGACAATTTTTTTTTTCTCACTTTTTAAATTTATTCACAATCAACATACAAACTTAACTTTCAACTTATATAGAAATATTTAGCAATAATTTATTGATAAAACTGTATACTTCCAATTTCTTATAGTCACTTATTTATACAACATTAACATTAAGTGTCATTTGATATGAGGATAATTTTGCCTTTTCCGGTTTTCGTAAGTTACACTAGTGCAGAAAAAGTTGCATTCTAGTACTTACCACTGAAAATAGATTGCGTGTAAACCACTGTCCACGCGGGCCAATTATCTATAGGGAATGGGAATATAACCGCATACGGTACCATGAACTTGACAGTTCCCTTCCACACATAGTGGTACACCATGAAAATTAAAGTGGAAAAATTATAAACGGTGATCAGAGCTGCGTTCAAAATAAAATAGTACTTGACGAGGGTATTCACCCTAACGATTTCAGGTTGCATTAGTTTTCTCTTGTATTCATTATTTATTAGAACCTCATACAGATCCCTCAGACACGCTTTGAGCTTGAATATTTTTTTTAATTTTCCAGCTAAGAACACACCTTTGAAAAAGGATAATGCTCCAATACAAAGGCACGGTGCTAAATCGGTCAGCTCAAGAATATTCTCAGACGATATTTTCGCAAAGAAAAAGAATATTTCTCCGGTCACTGTAATAATCAAACTAAGGCAGGCGATGTAAAACCTCAGTTGTATTTTTGGATCGTCAAGGGGTATTCCCGAAAGCCAGAATATAGTGTTGATTCCTTTAAAAATCTGATCGTATTTGGGCAAATCCATTCTGTGAAATTCTTTGATGTCGTGCTTTGCTTACTTGAACAGTTGGTTTTAGACTGCGTGGTTAACATGAAAATATAAGCCTTCAGTTAATCACAGTTAGGCAAGGGTTGTCAGTTATGAAGATAAACAGGTATTCTAGATACTTTTTCATGTCATAAACAGAGGTACACTTAAATTTCTATACACATAAGGCTACTTTAGCATATTTTAATAACAGAAAAAAAGACCTTTAAAATTTTTGTATTTCAATATAATCTTTTTCAGTCAGCCCGTGACCACATCAGTGTAACCCGGGCAAAACATCAAATATTTAAAAAGTTTGGGTGGTTTTCGAAATAAAGTTTTTATCCTATTATATACTCGTAGTGTTGTCCTGTATAAATGAAATATAGTGTTTGCAAATTAACGATTATTGTATGGTATTGAATTGCGAATAATTATATTTTTGTAAGTCTTGTAGACAATTTTATCCTGAGCTAAACTTAGATAAAACCATCATTTTTATCGGATGTCCACGCAGACAAATTTGTAAATTTATTTGTAATTTATATCTTAGTAGTGCCACAACATTAATTTTAAGATATTTCTTCAACAATATGTCGGGTACAACCCTCTTACAGGCACACCTTCGAAACTTCTCGAAGTTCCGAAAACGAATCTGTAATTAAAATAAACTTCGGTAACTTTATTCCGTAATGGTCTCTATTAAAAAGCAATAAGAGCATAAGAGAACAATGTAACATAAAAAAAAATATTTATAAAGTTTTTTATAAAGTTGTTTAAAGTTTAATAAAAAGTGGCAATATGGCATTACGTGTAGAAGATCTAAAAATATAAAAAAGAGTATAGTAAAAATAGAACTGATTTAAATTCGTTTATTGCACTGACTTTATCACTATTGGCTTCGAATTTAAGTCAATTTTAAAAACAAAAATATATAAATTTAAAAACTAAACCCAAAAGGTTGAGATAGGCTGTGTAGGTCGCCAACATTGTGTAACATTTTCTTATGGGTACTAACCCTATAGCTACCCCTATAGCTAAACGAATTTGTATCAAACAAAACCCAGAAATATACTTGTGCGTGGTAGTGTGATATAGTTACCAAAATAAAGAAAAGATATCCCAGAACAAAGATATCACTCTGCAGTTTGTTGCCACGATGACAAGCAGGGCGATTCCGCGCAACATTGTCACGTGCTGAAATGGTTTCTGGCTTTCTATTTCCCACTTTAGTTGGTTGAATTGTGAAAATGTTTTACTTGGAGCTGGGATAAAGAGATAGAGCGATGTCGAATTCGAACTTTAAAGTTACAGCTTTTTTTAAACAATTTTTATAAAATGATAAATAATATGATAATGATGAAAGATAAAATGATGTAGTTATGAGTTTTTAGGATTTTTGTCTTATGTTGGCTGCAGAAAGACTTTACATCTTTTACATCATTCAATGGAACGTTTTATGTATAACGCCGTCGGTCGTCGAAAAGTGAAGGGTGCGCCCATCCAAAAAATGCCAAAAATGCAGTCACGGTTAAGTTGATATAATTGAAAATACTATCATATTAAATAAACGAAATATATATCTAGTATCAAAAGGAACGTGTTTACAACTAGTCCGATCCATAAATTCATAACACACTAATTTAAAGTTGGGCAAAAATCATGAAAACGAGTGGCGGCGTTTAGTTGATATCTTATAGTTTATCTAAATTATTGTACACCTCTGATTTTATCTAAACAATCACCAATGGTCTAAACTACAAATCGTCCGTAATAATAAAAAATAATTATTTAAAAAACCTCTCGATAAATCGAAAATGTGAGCATTTTCAATTTATCTAGCGGTTTTTTAAATTCTTAGTTTTCAAATTAACACGTTAAATTCCCTATACATAATTAGTATAGCCGCGCGGCATCAAATAAATATGGACGAAGACATTTCGAATAAAAATATTATAACACTTATCATTTACGGACGGCGCATATATACCTACGTATACAACGATTGTTGCGACGACGATGTCACGTCATTATATAATTGATAGCGATTAAACGCAATCTTTATATTTTTGGACGTATTTTCACAACATTAATATTGCATAATTATTGTAATTTATTTATACATATACTTGTAGTATTTTTGTGTTTTTACTTTTTATTTTTTCTATGATGTCTATTATGGAGTTAAGCTTAGCTTTATTTTGAACTTTTTTCTATTTTATAAAGGCAGACACCGCAGCTACAAAATCGGATCAATTTTTTTTTACAGTTTTTGCACGGAGATAGTATGCATAGAAATTATCGAATATCGAATTACCTAAACTAGAAAAAAGTGGTTGCTTGGGACTTGAAAGACCTTCATTTTCATTTCATGCCACCTAAAATTGTACACGAAGTTGAGATAAGATAAGATAAGCGATATTATTTGACTGATACAACCAAATTATTATTCTTCGTCTCTAATTGCCTATGTATGTGTATATTATTACCCCTTCAAGGATATTTATGAACTGATCTTACTTAGTTGTTTTAATGGATTTTTTCATACATACAAAGCTTAATAAGCTCCAACAAATTTTTAACAAACTTAATGGGATAGGATGAACAATAAAAAAGAGTATTTGTAGTAGTCCATACTTATGAAAGATCATTGTTTTCACTTCCACTTTTTATAATTGAGATAGAACATTAAAGATTGAGGTGACGTACTTCATAAACCACAACAGATTACACATTTAACAAACGATGTTTCTTAATCATTAATGAATAATAATATGTCTAGTATAAAATATATCTCGGTGTCATTGAAATAATGAGTGAAAACTACTTACGAAATGATACATTTAAATATTAAACGCCTTTAAATCTTTAAATCTATCTGGCTTTGTAAGATTTTCCACTCTTTACTTTTCGGCAAATTAAGTAGGGAATAAGATATGCTTGCATGATTCCATTTTCTCAGAAATACCTTCGAAGATCGATTAACATTACAACTTGGGCTTGAGGAACCTTAGCCTCTCGCTGTTTATAAAATTTGGTTACGTACTCGGGGCTATATCCGTTGCTTGGAACAGCAAACTACTAGCCCAAACAAACAAACTTTTAACTATAGACTATCGATGAAGCTCAATTTGCACTTGATGATTGGTCTGAGAAAGGACCAAGTACATTCTACTATGTTAGCAGCACATCTCTAAAATCAACTCAACGATATCACCATCTAAATAAGAAAGTGGAGTGTTCCTCGCGATCCTGGAAACTTTTGGAGATTTAAATAAAATATTGGCTCTAGTTCAACTCGTGCGCCATCCGTCGCAGTGAGATTTGATTTTGAAAAGAAATTTGTCTTCTGAATTCCGACATATTGGAGCAAGGGAATAAAAGGATCATTCCAAAGTTTCTTTTGGCATATAAATTTCAAGATCTCAAGTTATGTTGGAGATGAAACTAATAAAGAGATTGATTGGACATTTTATATGCGAAGAACACAGTGCATTTCATCTTGAATTCATTTTTACGGTGTCTTTTTAGATTGTTGTTTTTCTCTTGCTGTTTGATTTGCAACTTGAATAATGCATCTAGTAAATTATTATTATTAATAGATATTAATAATTTTTTTGTGAAATATTTTCAATACGTTATTATAATCTGACGTCAATACGCTATCAGTGACACAATATTGACTTTTAGTATTTTATATGTGCGTAAAATAATTGTGAGGATAAAATTGTGTATTATTAAAAATATCGGATTCATGTCTAGAAACTACTAATGATTTTATACTGTATTGAATACTGATTTTAATTAAAGAAAATCATTAAAGTATTTTGTTTTAGCAAGTTCTAGCTAAATGGAGATTTATGTTTCGAATTGTTACTTAAAGTGACATTTTCTATTATGTAAATGGGTATGATCCATTGTTTTAATTTCTTTCAGGCTGTATCGTCACTGTTTCCTTATCATCAACATCTTTCATTAACGTTCTATTGCTGGGCTCAAACCACCCCACATGAACACTGTAATCTTACATCAACAACCGAGACCAACGGCTTAACGTTCCTTCCGAAACACGGAACCAAACCAAGTTTCAGCTGGCACTGAAATGGAATCGTATTGTGTCTTTATAAACTTGAAGTTGTTTTAAGTTTATAAAGACAGTATAAGATTCCAACAGACAGAAACTAATGATGTTTTAAGCTGGATTTGTAGATTTAAGTTGCCGTTGCAAGTCTTAAGCTGTCGTTGGTAGGATTAAGACTTAAGTTGGCATTTGTTATGATTCACCGCGCCACGTTCATCTCTGTTTTTATCTATTTCCTCCAAGATGGTACGGGTATGTTATTCCACTAAAATTCAGGGTGGCTCAAATACAATACAATAGAGTGAGGCGTAGTGGAGTCTAAGTACTCTACCCAAAACTGCCACTTACATAGCGATACTTAGTAATCTGGGCTACCTACGCTAGACGTGCGGGTCAGATTTTGATAACCCGCTCGGGATGAAGGAGTGCGGTGTCACCTGGTGACATCCTTTGACAATATTAAAATAAGTGTTTTTATCTTTCTGAAAAGAGTTGAAAATTTTTTTTTTAGTTAGCCTATTTCGTCTTACTATTGGGCACCTCAAATCCTTTCATTTTTCTCGATCCCAGGCGGCTTCCCACCATCTCTCCGCAAAGGCATCGAGATCATCTCAATAACAACGCTTGAAAAATATAGATTTTTCTTTTTTATAGTATTTATCTGAATTTTAAATTGTAAAGCTCTTTCCAGTTACGATCTTGAAAGTTAAACTAGGTATATAAAGTAAAAAATTACAAATTTGTGGTACAATTCATATGTAAAGATGAATCTGCATAGCCATCGGTTGCAATAACTGTTGGATAGATGGCACTCTGCCGCTAAAAAGCAGTTAAAAATCAAAAAGCAGTGAAAAAATGCAGTGCTTACGTCAGTCTTCCCGGTAGCATAATGATCAGTGCAGCCGCCCGGATTGCGGAAGACCCAGGTTCGATTCCTGGCTAGGTCGGGTAGGCATTTAATTTTTTCACTGTATTTAATAAATATTTAACTTTGTAATTTATTAGAAGGGTGCCAAATGACAATATCTAGAGCTCTTCTTGCTTCAAAACGCAAGTTACATTTTTTCGTGTCAGTGTTCTTGTCATTTATTACCAGCTTATTTATGTCCCCGCTTTAGGGCCACGAGCCTTCCCTATTGATAGATAGGGAAGGCTCATAAATCACCATTCGGGCCTAGTGCGATTTGGTGGTTTTTAACGACTGCTAGTGCAACCGGGACCAACCAATTATTTAGTTGAGGATTATCTACTAAACTCCACGTAAATCGTGTTGAGGATTATCTGCTAAACTCCACGTAAATCGTGCTGAGGATTATCTACTTAACTCCACGTAAATTGTGTGATGTTGTTTTATATTTACTTCACGTATATCATGTTAAGTAATCTATACAAATACATTCAGCGGCATGGAAAGTGGCCCAAACTTAAACAATGCGATAAGGAGTAAATAAGTCGTCGTATCTTATAACTTTGTATGACCATTCATCAGTACGATCGTTTTCGTCATTTTAAGAGGGTAGTTACAAAAACTTGTTCGTTACTCAGCTTTTGTGACACTTGAAACGCATTTCTGTGTTAAGACAAAAAGAAAGGTGAGTTTTAATTAAATTAAAAAATGTGCTTGCAGATAATATTATTTCTTTTGTTTTTAAATTAATCTATAGTTATGCTCCTTTGCAGAATCATACCACAATGCCCATTACTCCAGCTCAAGTTGCTCAAGCTGTTATGCTTAGGAATCAAGGGAAAACTGAACGGGTAATGGCTGAGATTTTAAATATACTGCGTACAAATCTGAGATATGCATTGACAAGGTATGATCAGACCGGGCTCTATACCAGAAGGCCAGAAAGTAGTGGAATAAGGTGCACTTCGGCGCGTGACGATCGATACATTGCCCTCGCAATTTTACGAAATCGGTTTCTTACCGCAGTCGAGATCCGACAACGCCTGCAAATTACAACGTACAATTAGACAAAGAATGTAGGAACGAAATCTACGTGCCCGAGACCAGCTCGGGGTCCAGAACTCCTCCAAAAGCATCGTGTATGTTCTATGTTAATGTTCTATGTTAATGGTGATGGTTTCCGCACTTAGTCCTTAAAGTGGACCATTGTACGTGAGCCATGGCGGCCGGTTATTCCAGCCAGCCCACTTCCCTCCAGAAGCAGATCAGTCTTCCTAGTCTTCCCAGGACGTCCGCGAGTGATCCCGGTGTACCGAGATTTACTCTGCGGATCTGAGCGACGCCGGTGCACTCAAGGAGCACATGCGCCACCGTCTCCTCCGCCTCCATGCACGCTCTGCACAGAGGACTATCAGTAATACCCAATGTGTGAAAGTGTTTATTCAGCGAGCAGTGTCCAGTAATGGTCCCCGCCACCAGTTTTAGGCTATTCCTGTCCATGCGCAGAAGGCGCCTGGTCAGCTTTGTATCCAGGGATGGCATAGCCTCCTTGGATTGCCTGCATCCTGGTGTCGAGGTCCACCATTTTGTTGCTTGTGTCTGTGTGTGTTCCCTTAACCAGCTCCTTAACTGGTTGAAGGGGATGGGTACTATCGGTTCTGGTCCAACAGCTTTTGTGTTGGAGCCTCTTCTGGCTAGTTCATCAGCTGCATCGTTACCACGTGACCCACTGTGTCCCTTGATCCATTGCAGTGTCACTGTATTTCGGTTTAGTACCGTTACGCGTTCTAGAGCGTTGTGGCATTCCAGTATCAGTCTTGAGGTGATCTGGTTTTTCTTTAAGGATTTAAGGACCGAGGTACTGTCGGAGAGTATACGGATATGGGTATCCGTGACTTTTCTGACCTCTATGGCGTGTGCTGCCTGGATAATGCCAACACATTCCGCTTGATAGACGGTATTTAGCATTTCACAGCATCGTGTAGCTCGACTTCATTTTGCCAGAGAACACGCAAATTGGACGCATGAGCAGTAGAGCAAAGTTTTGTGGACTGATTGATGAAAGTAGAGTGGCTTTAAGAGCCTTTGATGAGATGGTCATCAGCGTGTGTGAAGAAAGCATGAAGGTTTCTGCCAATCACTACTACTCAAACTCTCAGCTTCCATGGAGGGTCCGTTAAGGTTTGGGGCGGGATCAGTTCCGAGGCACGTACAGAGTTAGTGGTGGTGGAGGGTCGTCTAAATTCAGTGTGATACATCGAAGACATCCTTCAAGAACATGTTTTGACATACGTAGGGTTTCTTGGTGAAGAAGGATTTCTTGTACTGCAGGATAATGCTCGACCACACACAGCTCGTTGCGTTAACGATTATCTTTTAGATGTCGGAATTCAATGGCCAGCAAGAAGCCCAGACATTAACCCTATAGGACATGTCTGGGATGTGCTCCTCCACAAACGCTCCATAACTTGAAAACCGCGCTGGTGGCTGCCTGGGAAGAAATTCCTCAACGTAGACATAAAAAAAAATATCATCCAAAGCATGCCTGATCGCATGCAGGCGGTCATTAAGGCCAGGTGTGGCAACACTCGTTATTAATTATAAGTGTAATGTTTTGATTTTTTTAGGGCCTAAGTTTGAAATTTAACATTGTGTGTAGTGAAAATTGCCCTTTTTTGTAAATTGATTAAAAAGATTTAAAATCACATTTTTCTGTTTATTTTTTGGCAAAAAAAGTATGTAAAGATAACAATTACATTAATTTAAACAAAAATGTTATGCATTTTAATTTCAATATAAGCGCCAAAATCACTATCATAGATAAAAAAAAAAGACTGTAGTTATATACCCTACAGATGGTATAATAAGAGCACTGTAGTTGGTATATTATATACTCTACATATATTATATATTATGAACTGTGTAGTTATATACCCTGTTTTGTTATGTACTTTATGGCTGATATATTATATACTTTATAACTGGTATATTATATTCTCTGTAGCTTGTATATTATTTATTCTACAGCTGGTATATGAACCTTATTACTGTAATATTATTTACTCTGTAGTTATGTACCCTACAGCTCATAAATTATGTACTCTATAGCTAGCATATTATATACTATGAAGTTATATACTCTACAGCTGGTTCATTATGTACTCTATAGCTGGTATTTTATATACTTTATAGCTGGTATATAATCTATTTCATAGTTGGTTTTATTATACTCTTTAGCTGGGCTATTATGTACTCTATAGCTAGCATATAATGTATTCCATAGCTACTACATAATGAACTTTATAGCTGATATATAATGTATACTATCCAGCTTGACGGTGAACGACGCTAATAACGGCCAGGCGCATTTCATCTTTACGGAAAACAACACCGTTTGGTAATATTTACGTATCTTTGAAAAATTATTGAGAAGTAATTAGCAGTTCTGTAGAACTGTAGAAGAAAAAACATTTCCCGCCATCAATGATAAACTTATTAACTCTTATTGGCAATTGGCAATCGTTTTAATAAAGATCTTCCACGTTTTGTTAAAAAAAAAACTATTAGGCCCAAATCCCAATCTATTTGCAATAGCTGTTGCGTATTAAACATATTTGCATTGGCAATTGTTTGTACCCCCAGACGTTAATCTTACGCAATCATTTATATAATTATATAGATATGCCTTTATCTACTATTCTATCAAATCTACATTCTATTTATAATTTCCAGTGACCTTTATCTTATTAATCAATGTTAATTTATTGATATTATATTTCAATTATTATTCACCTCTTTGAAAATAATAGTCTAAATAGAATCAAAATGTTATTACAAATGTTTTAACGTAACTATCTATTACAAACCTTTTTTGTTTGGCTTCATTCGCGTTCGCTACGTTTGCATCAATTTCTAAATATTTTAACAAACCTACAAAGGGCAGGCATAGGTACATTCACGAGCATCGATATGTAATCATTTTGACTCTATTCCACTGTATTAAAAGTTGTTTTTCGATCAATTCGATCTGATCCGAGCGTCACAGAGAATCTAGAGATAGGTACACGTAGAGTAGAGGATAGGTACACGCTTGTGTGATGACATCCACTCTAGAAACCCTTTCAGGGCGTTTCAACGACGCAGTTTAAAAAAAAAGGATTTCTAGATAGATAGATAAAACACTTTATTGCTCACACTATAATACAAAGTAGGCAAAGCGGGTTTATCGCTTAAAGCTATTCTTCCAGACAACCTTTATGGCATGGGTCTTAAAAATATCTTCCAAACCATTTGTGAACAATTTAGGGGATATAACATCCCCTTGTCTCACACTACGATGCAAAGGGATATGCCTAGTCTTCTGGTTCTGTACTTGGCCGGCCATGGAGGCGGCATTATAAAGAGACCTCAACACTTGGATATATCGCCAGTCGACTTGGCAACGTTGCAGAGATTCTAGAACAGCCCAGGTTTCGATGGGTCAAATGCTTTCTCATAGTCTACAAATGCTAAGCACAGGGGGCCGATTATACTTCTCGGTCTTCTGTATAATCTGCCTCACTGTGAAGATGTGTCTATGGTGCCATATCCTCCTTGAAACCCGGCCTGCTCCGGGGGTTGAAATTCGTCGTCGTCTCGCGCTAGACGGTTCGTGGTGACTCTTGAAATCAGCTTGTAGATATGGCTTAAGGGCGAAATGGGTTGGTAGTTCTTCTGTAGGGTCTTGTCTCCTTTTTTGAAGAACAGCACGACGACACTCCTACTCCACACCTCCAGAGTTCTCCCATCGAAGAGAACGGTGTTTAAGATGTTTTGGGGATCCTTTAACACAGGTTTACCGCCTGCTTTAAGGAGCTCAGACGTAACACCGTCCTCGCCAGGGGCTTTTCCGTTTTTAAGCTGTTTAAGAGCCATCTCAATTTTGCTTAGGCTGACTTCAGGCAAGTCTTCGGTAAAGTGGTACAATGTGGCTCTAGTGTCCTCATTTTCAACTCAGTCAACTTCGTCAAGTGGCTTCTCCCAAGAGACCGGACAAACAATTTCGACTCTCGATTTTGCTCAACCGCTTGTCAATCAAGCGTGTATTGGAGCGTCGGAGGTCGTAGCGTACTAGTTTGTCAATCTTCTGGTTGATAGCCCGTTGTTTGGACGAAGTGACAGGGGGTCTTCACTTCGTTTCTTCATGAACCTAAGAGATTCTTCCGAAAACTTTGAATGTTTGCCTTTACGCTGTATCTCGCAAAACCTCATACCTTCCTCCTTGAAGATTCCGACCACATTTTCGAGGGCCCGGTTGACGTCAACAGCATTTGTGGTTTCCACGGCAAAGAATCGGTTCTCCAGGATTGACTTGAACGTTTTAGATCCTACGATAGTTTGGAGCAGATCAGGACGGAGCCTGGACTTCACTAAACAGACACGTTCTAGCTTAAAATTGATATTCAGAGAGCCTCGGACAAGTCGGTGATCGCTGCCGGTATTGAACCTGTTGATCACTGAGACATCCCTGAATCCGAAGTTGTCCGTCATTATGAAGTCGATCTCATGTTTCGCCCAGTCTACTTCCTTTGGGGCTGTTTCTTAAAGAACGAATTCATCAAGAATAGCCCCTTCCTCTCGAGGAAGGTGACGAGTATTTGCCCCCTATGATTTCTACTACCAAAACTATGGGATCCTACTACCGAATCACTGTAGCGTTGAAGTCCCCCATTGGTGGTGAAGTGTAAGGCCTTGGATATGTCTCCGAACATATTTTCTACTTCATCGTCCGAGTGTGTTGAGCTCGATGCGTAAACCTGCACAACCTTGAGGCTATATTTCTCAGTTAGTTTGATCACGAGGTAGGTACAATCTACAATGTTGTCACAAAGAGCTTTATTTACCAGTAACCCTGGAATAGCTGGTCTCCTTCTCGGTAGTACATAAGGTGGTCTGATTCAAAGGTGACGGTGTCTTCCCTTTCTCTTCGGATTTCACTTAACCCAAGAATATGCCACCTTATCTTCCCGCATTCCTCTTCGAGTTGCGCCAAATGTCGAAGAAGCCGTAACGTGCGTCCGTTGTACGTTGCCAGGGTCAGTTCTTTGTGGCGGTCTTACCCGGGGATTCTTCGCACCCCTTGCCCACCATAATTGCCACGCTGGGTATGCGGGTTGGCAATCGCAGTACGTAGCTAATCGCACCGGTGTCGCCGCTGCCCGACACCGGTCTGTGCACTTTGTAGACGTTCGTTTGTGATGGTTATCCCGCCACCGGTCGGTCGCCAGAGCCTCATATATATATATATTTTTTTTTTTTTTTAATTTATTTAATAATATTACAATAAGTTTAAACTATAAAGCAAGCCATAAATCACGGAGATTTGTCCGGTATGCTACAAAATAGGTTGAGCTGATCATCTACACATATCATCAACAAAATGCAAAGACAATAAAAGTAAACATATGTTAGGTAGGTACTTTAAATTATTGCGCTTAACACTAACTAAAACGCGATACAAATGAATCGCGTCAGCAGATAGATATATATATATTTATCTATATATATTTAGGCATATATAATCTTTATTTGGATACTGTACACATAATCATACAATGAATTATACTCGTAATTTGGTTCGCAATTTAATGTTTTATATTGATTGGTTACTCACAGTAACCTTCAATTTGTATTTTAGACTAACCACCCTAGGTCCACACTGATACCAATCAACACTTAAATTTTAGTTATCAAAAAAAAATGATAGAAAACAAAGAAGATAATGGGCTGAATATGTAATATCACCGTAATTAGACATTATTGATTGATTACATGTACGCCAGTGGTACGCAGCAAACTAGTATAAATACCTCGGTTCCAAAATCATGTAGGTAATAGCTTTTAGCTAAAAGGTACAATGCGTGTGGCTCTGCTGTTAATTGTTGCATCGTCAGGTATGTAAGATCAAGCGACATTTTATTTATTAGTTTTAATGAGATTGAAATGCGATCGATTGGAGATAAAAACTTTTAAGTGTAACTTTTCTGTTTTCTGTCTTTTGTACAGTAAATATTTGGCGCAAAGTGATGTATTAATATTTATGTACTCCTCGTATTTATTATTAACAATTTTAAGATTGTCTTTTACACTGTTACAATTATTTTAAACTTCTTAAATTAGTTACGACATTGGCTATTAACACAAAATTATTGTGTTTTTCCCAGTCACCTCTATTTAATTTTACTTATTGTATTGTTTAATGAAACAGTGTTTTGACTACAATGTACGGTGCAGTTCTTATAACATCATACTCTGTATGTTACTAATTTGGAACTAAGCTAGCAGTTCCTTCATCATCATCGTCAGTCTATTGTCCACTGCTGAACTTAGGACTCTCCCAAGACGCGCCAGACTTTAAGAAACTCAGTATAATTTTTTTGGCAGAGGCTTTGTGCATATCGTACCAGCCCACTTCAGCTTGTTTATCGTATGTGCTATGTCGGCCACATTGGTAGTTCTTTCATTGGAAAATAACCCACATTGGTCTTTAAGATGGGAATCGTAGAGGTAAATTTGAGATGATTTAATAAATTGTCGATCTAAGACTCCTTCGAGATATTTATAAAGCAGTTGTAAAAATGCTCTAACCTACATTGGACTGGGTCTGGCTCGATATCCCCAAGTGCTTTGTTCATATCGGAAAACTTGAATTAAGCAGAGTTGTAGAACAATGAATCCTGTTCCAGCATACATCGCTTCGGCGGTGCCGCTGGCAGACGTTGGCGGGCAGAAGGAATATCCTCGTTTCATCAACTTCCCTGATGGAGATGGTAACCTGCATCGGGTAGATCTTGAAGCGGAACCCGACTACGAACTCTTGGCAGAAATAGAGAGAAATCCAGCCAACAACTTGTACCTTCTCTTCACCAGGTATAATATAATGTCTATTTTATTTATTTGTTAGAAACACACTAGCAACAATCTTTTGAAACAATTCTTTTAAAAAAACGTTAAAAAAATAAGTCATCACCATCCGATCTTAATATTTTTACATATCAAAAATCAGTTAAGAGTTAGGTAAGCTTTATGTGTTGATAAGTGTGCACAGTTTAGACAGAGTCATGATAGAGTATTTGAATAAAGTCCGGTTTATCAGAAGGTGCTGGTTCGAATCCCGCTATTGGTTTTTTTAACACTCTCTCAAATTGTAATATTTTTTTATTTACTTATATTTTACAGGTAAGTGTAGTACCTTTCTATCACCTGATGTTTAGTGATGATAAGGCCAATGGTGGAAGCGCACTTCAGGCAAGATCCTTACTACTGAGGCACTATGTAATTTGTTAAAACATCAAACCCTATATAACCAAGTCGAAAAAATGCAGCTCAAAATATTTGGCATACCCACACGCCACACCACTATATTCAAACTCCATACTCTTTAATTTGCAGGCGAAATGCGAACTCCGCTCAAACCTTAGTGATGGACGACGCTAACTCCATTCGCAATTCCAACTTCAACCCTAACTTGCCCACCGCTGTGATCGCCCATGGATGGCTGAGCAACCAGAACACCGACATCAACCCTGTCATCAGAGATGGTTAGTAGATCCCTAGTTATTAATATATACACTGTTCCTCCCTATAAGTTTGGATCCTGATCCCCCTGTTGGTTATACCTTCGAGGGCGTCTCCGACAGGGCCCGGACATAGGTTGGACTCGTGGTGGCTATATGGTTAGCTGTAGAGATGGGAATGTTTGTTTGTTTGGTTGAGGTCTGGCCAGGCTCCCATCTCGTCCGCAGCGAGCGGGTCCGTGAGCTGTCTATAGTTGGTTGTTCTGCTCGGTGGTTTTAGTGAGTAGGCTTCCAACTAGTAAAGGCGCCCGCTAAATGCAACGTTTCCGGCTAAGCCAGCGTAGGATTGTGGAACTGGCGAGGTATCTGGATGGGTACTGAGAAATGAGTGGGCTTACAACTTCGCCACCAAAGAGGACATTTTGTAGTCGACTTTAAAGTTGACGATCTAAGCAGTGGAAGCTACGAGCTACTCTTAGTGCAATGAAAAGTGAGCGAGCTTACAGCTCCGGTAACATCTGGGATATAAGGTAGTAGACTATACGTGTCCACGGGGCAACTCGCTCGAGACACAAGTCTTAAGTGTCCCGGATAAGGAATATGCTTCGGCGCGTCCTGATCTGGCGTTATGACTTGACGTCCTTTGTGCAAGTTATGCTTGCTCAAGGTTGTCTGATACCTACTTTGTAACCTAACGTTTGGTAAGGGGTGTCAGTGCAAACTTTAAAGTCGTGTATAGCACGGTTGTTCCTCCCTATGTGAAAATTACTCTTCGTACAACAATAAGTTAGTGCTCTTGACAGGTCACCTACCTGGAAAATAGAGAGTGAACTATACAAGTCCATGGGGCAACTCTCTTGAGACAATAGTTTTATGAGTACCGGATGAAGAATGCGCTCTGGCATTTCTACTTTGGCGTTATGACCTGACGCAGATGATCTATTGTGGCCATTTGTATCCATCCATTGAATCCAGGGTCATCTGGCGCCTCGTGTGTAACCTATTCGAATTTGTCTTACAAGCCGTCCTCATCTTGCCGACTCTCAAGTTGCATCTTCTTCTTTTGGTACTCCTAAAAAGTTACATGTTTTATTTCGTGTACGTTTTACCAAAGAGAAAAAGTAACCAATGGCAATTACTGGTCTTCCAACTATATATGGGCAATAAGTCCAATAAAAGTGCTAAAGTTAAAAAAAATATATATTATCTGTTAAACTATCATAATATCTAACAAGAAAGTAATCATTCATGGCATTATTACTATGTTTTTGTTGTAATAACAACAATGAATTAACAAAAAGCATGGTAATAATCCCGTTAGTAATTTCTTAAATCACCGCACCTGTGATAATTTTTAAAAAAATTCGTAGATTAGATAACATTTTAATTTGAAACCGCGATGGCTGATAGCAAAGTACGATATTAATTGTTTACTTATTAGTTTTGCATTTGGAATCCTATAAATATTTCTAATTATATTTTAAATAATGTTTTGTAATCTTTCCTTAATGTCTTTGCTTTTCTTGTTTACTTAGATAAAAAAAGCTAGCTAAGCGGTCAGAGTATTGGACCGGTTATCCAAAGGTCGTGAGTTCGATTTTCACTCGAGCTTCCTGGGGCTGGCTGTTTATTTAGTAAAAATTTTAAAATGACAAAACTAAGGTTGTTTGATTCAAAACTTGGTAAAAGTTTGTAATAACTAAACTTTCCTATTTACAGTTTTCCTTATTTCTTATTTCCAGCTTTCCTTGGACGGAGCGACTACAACATCGTCGTCCTAGACTGGAGACGCCTGGCCATAGCTGACTACGTCACAGCGGTCCGTGGGGTGCCAGCCGTGGGACGTGGCCTTGGGCAGTTCATCAACTTCTTATGCCAAACCACTGGGGCCAACCTCAACAACTTCCACATCATTGGGTTCAGTCTTGGCGCCCATTTGGTGGGAAGCGCTGGAAGAGAACTGGGGGGAAGGGCTGCTCGTGTCACTGGTACGGTGAACTGTTTTTTTTGCACCAAGTAAAACATTGAGGAGCTCGATGGCGCAGTGGTTAACGCGCCCGGTCTGCGAGTGCTGAGGTTAAGCAACTTTCGCAATGGCCGGTCATCGGATGGGTGACCAAAAAATTTATCATCTCGAGCTCCTCCGTGCTTCGGAAGGCACGTAAAGCCGTTGGTCCCGGCTGCATTAGCAGTCGTTAACAACCACCAATCCGCACTGGGCCCGCGTGGTGGTTTATAGCCCGTTCTCCCTATCCATCCATAGGGAAGGCTCGTTCCCCAGCAGTGGGGACATAAAATGAGCTGATGATGAAGTAAAACATTGATAGAGATTGATTGATAGAGATCAATGTTTTACTTGGTGCAACAAGAGTATTACAAAATTTTCCAAATCTTGAGGATAACCGAACGCTTTGCTAGTAGCCGGAGGTTCAACTCTCAAGTCGGGCAAAGTGTGTTTCAGATTGTAATCAGTGCTCAAAGTTAAAGGATATTGAAAATAAAGATATACTTTGTGAAATTATTTCACTTGCAAAATTGAAACCCTGATCGTACTTTGCTATCATGCAAGTTAAGCAACATTTACAAAGTCAGCTAGGTCACCGGATTGGTAACCAAATTGAAATCACTCGAAATCCTAACTACATGCGATTCTATAACTGTCTTTTATTGAGCCCAGCGTTGGGAGCTAACCTAGTTGGCACCGACAACGCACTTGCCTTATTAGTTCTATTTTTACTTATTTTTTTAGTTTTGATATATTGTTATAAACAGTACCAAAAATCTACAAGCTCTATTTTTTCCCATCCTTTACAATTACAATTTCCTCAAGAGATTGTCTAGACATTGTGGTATGTTAATATGCATTCTTATTGTTGTATAGCTTTGGACCCAGCTGGACCTCTATGGAACTACAACAGCGACAGCGTACGCAACACAGACGGAGTGTACGTCGAAGGCATGCACACTGATGGCGGTCTTAACGGTCTTGGCATCGGCTATGAGATTGGCGACGCTGATTTCTTCCCCAATGGTGGCACCAACCAGCCTGGCTGCTTGACCGGGATCTGTGACCACAATCGCTCTTGGGACCTCTTCGCTGTTACCGTTTCTTACAACCACCTCATCGGGAACCTTTGCACTAGCAGCCTGCAAATTACAACCAATAATTGCCGGGGTGAAGAACTCCATATGGGCAACGACAACTTGAGGAAATGGGGGTGAGTTGATGTCATTATGGCCATTAGATTCAACAATTTGAACATTAGACCACCACACGGTCTTAAATCTTGGTTTGGTTGGTGGTATGGCGTGTTCTGTCCTCATGGGTAGCTAACTACCACTATAATTTATTATGCATTTCAAATCACTTCATTGTTGTATTCCGATAGTTGTAGAAAAGTAGTTTGAGAATATAGGGTGAAATATTTCTTAGTTTCATGCTGTTTTCCCTAACTGACACTTAACTTTAGATGATTTGCAGGCCAAGAGCCTTCTCTTTGTGGATTTAATCAATACAAAATCCACTTTGTGTTTCTTTTACTACAATTATTACAACATAAATAAAAATTATAAAAACAACTAGCAATGTAAGCTACAATTAGAGTAATTTTTTGATTGGACAACGATTAGGACCAATTATACCAATTCCAGATTAGTGTCAGATAGACTATCAAATTTTTGTCTCCGTCATTTGATGCATCACTTAGCTTATCGTAGGTAATTGGGGAGCGGTGGTGGTAGGTTTCATATACTTTTATGTAATATTTATCTCCAATATGTTCCTCACACATGGACTGAACACGTGTCACTCAGATATGGAAAAACATATATTTTATTAATTTTCTTTATTTATGGACCACTAAAAGTTGTTCTCCCTATCCATCCATAGGGAAGGCTCGTGCCCCAGCAGTGGGGACATAAAATGAGCTGATGATGAAAAGTTGTTACATCAAAACTTAATATGAACTTCAGTCCAATGCAGGGCATAGACCTCTCCAAGTGCACGCCGCTGAGCACGAGCCAAATAGGAATTTATTTGTTAGGAATCTGGACGATAGAGTTTGAATCAGTATAGAATAGATAAGTTAACAGATAATATTTTAAGCTTTGATGTGTAACTAAAGACCGATAAATAAATACATGCGCGTATTTATTAGAACGTTGGTTTTTGTTTATAAGCCTGTTTTTACAAATACAGTACAAATGACAACCATTGCCCATTATCTGTTTAGAAAACGCCACAGCCGATTTTGTTCGTAGCAGTACATTTATATTTATTGAGATACTGTCATTTCATATAAATTTTTCACAATTTGAAATAATTTTTTCGGCATCAAGTCTTTTGGCTGAGATGATGATGACGATGATGGAATCCATCATCTCAGCCAAAAGACTTCCACTGCTAGTAAAAGCCTCCCTCCCCCAAAGATCTCGAAAAATATATAATCCATTATTCCCATAAACTTACATTTAAAATAACAATTTGATGGATATAAAGAAACAAGCGCGACTCGAGAGAGGCCTGTGTCTAGCAGTGGACAGCAACTATATATTTTGATATACATATATAGGAATGAATGTATATACTCGTATAAGCATGCGCGACTCGAAAGAGGCGCATATGTCTAGCAGTGGACTGCAATAGGCTAATATTAATAAATGGATTTACTTACATTTGACATAATATGTTTATATCTCCATCTGTGGTTGCTGATGACGTAGTTATATGTAAAAGTGCAAGTCGACCCATTTTAATAAACCACTTTAACAAATGTTACTTAATTTGTTTCAGAACTGGCCGCTACCGAGTCAACACTGACAGAAGATATCCATATTAACAAACCAGCTAACGAACAAAGGAATCTGTATAACTATATTTATTCACATGTAAATATATAAGACTGTTATTTGTTACCAAGATGATTTTTATTCTATGACTTACCCTTAACCCTTAATAAAACGCTGGGATCTATAGTTCTCACCTCTCAGATTGAAGAAAATCGTAATTTATTTTTGTATGGTAAAACCTAATGCAATGAATATTTCTATGACATTCTATAGAGTCTTTTTAATGTCAAATTTTTTCAATGAAGTGTCACTTGTCATTGTTAAGACACGTCAAAGTTAGCTGACGTGATTTTGCAAGCAAAAGCTATTGTTTTTGCAATGATATGTTTTTTGGTTGATGTTGGTGTAGTGACGAAAAAAATTGAGTCTTAGATATGTGGGTGAATAAACTATTTCTTGTCACGATTTGATCAAGTAAGGTTTAAAAAAAATTGTGAAGTTTTAGTAAATATATATGAATATTATGTAGAATACTTATTCAATATTTGTGTTTTGTGATTGAACGCGTCGTAAGTATTAAGAAAGTAACGATTTTGAGATGAAACTTAAAGTTCACCCTCGATTTGCGTCCCCTGGGTAACCAGTAATAAAATAATAATATTCTTATTTAATTTGACTGTTTTTCTAACCATCAATTCAATATACTTCGAAACTACTTTAAAACAATAAAATATATTTAAAATGCCTAATAGTTTATGTAGAAATAACCAATACACTGTCTCTTGGCTAACCAGGAAATAAAAAACCTCTTATTTTTACAATTATTTGGATTCCGCTGTTGTGTTTAAAATATGTTGTTCATCGTTCGATTATTTCATTACAACTTGTGACTAATTTATAAATAATAATTTAAAAACTTTATTTGGTATTCAGAAAATTTAAAAAGAATATTTTTAAAAAGAGGGACACTGAGTGACCCAAGAGACTAAATAAGTTACTCAAGAGACAATTATATAGGTAGGTATTAAATTATTATTTCATCGAAGCATGATAAAGCTGTGTAAGCAAGGTGTAGGAACGCATTACATTACAAATTAAAGACAAAGTTATTTATATATTTTTATTGCTTAGAAATAGAACAATATTTAACCAAAAAACAGTCTTCTTTCCTTATTATTAAGTGAGGTAGGCTTTTAATAATCTTTACTCCTAAAACAGCATGCAAAATGACATCTTAAAAACGATTTTCCCTCAATGTCTTATTATAATTAATGTTACCCACACAACAGAGCTACATTTACCAGCCAACAGTCTCATTTTCTTATTACTAAAGTGAAATAGGTTTTTAATTAACTCTACTCTAAAACTCTACTCTACTTTCTCGCTGTGGCCACACGATGTCCGATTTTTAAATCAGGCAGTGTGATGTCCGTGCTGAGCTGCAGTCAATCGATGTCCGGAAAGCCAATGACCTTGATGGCATCCCTCCAATAGTCCTAAAAATGTGTGTAGCGGAGTTGTCTTCCGTGTTAACGCGCCTTTACCGTTTCTCGGTCTCTTCAGGTTGTGTGCCGGAATCTGGAGAGAGGCTAATGTGCTAACAGTCCACAAAAAAGAAGATCGGAGATCGAGGATCAGAGAACTTCAGTTTTGTGCAAAGTAATGGAGCGCATTTTAAATAAACAACTTGTCCACTACCTAGAAGAATACTCCATTATTCACGATCGCCAATACGGGTTTCGGCCGAAACGGTCAACGGGTCACCACCCGCCACCGACTCACCTCACCTGTCACCTGACAGGTGAGGTGAGTCGGTGGCTGTTAGGTAGCCTTGACATAGCCAAGGCTTTTGATTGGGTCTGGCACAAAGCTCTTTTCCCAAGCTCCCGGCATACGGTCTGCCTGCTCAGTTCTGCAACTGGGTCGCTGGCTTCCTGCATGAGCGCAGAATTCGTGTTCTATATGGTGGGTGCGCTTCTCGGCTCTATCAGTGAACGCTGGTGTCCCTCAAGGCTCCGTTCTGTCTCCCACGCTGTTCCTTCTGCATATCAATGATATAATTCCACTTGGAAATATTAATTGCAGATGATAGCATGGTGCATGGGGGATATAACGGTCACCCAGTGGCAGGGCGGGTCGAAACCGAAGTGAATCGAGCGACTGCAGAGCAGTATCAACATGCTCGGTATGACGATTAGCTGCGATCTGAACCAAAAGGACTACATCGAAGTCGTGATCAAAACAGCCTCACGAAAAGTATTCGATATTCTGAACAGAGTGCGGCGATTCTTTACGCCAGACCAATTGTGCCTTTTGTACAAGACACAGGTACGGTCTTTCGTGGAGTATTGCTCGCACATCTGGGACGGTTCCGCAAAGCTTCTCGATGCCTTGGACAGATTGCAGCGTCGCGCTGAACGCATTATCGGCAATGCAGAAGTCGCAAATACTCTCGAATCTCTGCAATTGCGTAGAGATGTTGCGTCACTCAGCGTGTTTTTACCGCTTATACCATGGCGAGCACTCTGAAAAGCTCTTTGACCTCATCGCATCTTCTCTCTTCCTTCATAGGAGTAGGTACACGTGCTGCTCTTCGCAGTCATCGCTTCACTGTCTCAAATATCCCATCACGCACAAAGAAATTTGGTGACTCGTTTCTTTGTCGCACCTCCTTAAGATGGAATAGTCTACCAGCACACGTTTTCCCTCCTTCCTATGTTATGGGGTCCTTCAAAAGAGGCATGAAGAAGCACCTTGTGGACCGGCAGAGTGAGGTTAACTGCTGCTACGTTTGTTTTCACGCTGCACCAGTTATCTTCGCGTCTGGATCTGGACTTCATTTCCACTTACCAACATCAGTTTTCTTTTCTTTTTCTTATATTCTTCATACTTGTTGGGATCTTTCTTTAACTTCTCTTTATAACGTCTTTGTTTTTCTTTGTTGCTTAGAGGCATATTCTAGAACAATAAAAATACATATAGTAAAGCTGAAATTTTACACACATTACATAATTATGCTGATCCAGATTTTCAAAATTATTATTATCAATTTATTTTCATAAACCTTCTTCGTTTATAGCTCTTTTCATTATTCGAAACCATATCAAAATCCATTGCGTGGTTAGAAGCAAAAAAAGATACAAATAGCCAGTGGAATCTTATTTTATTTTGTACTACGTTCTAATTTATATTATGTATAATGGAAAAATGAAAAATACTGGAAATTTAAATAATATACAAAAAGATAATAATTAGAATTATGATAGTTGTCTTTTGGGTAACCAATAAAGTATCTTGAGTCACCACTGTAGTGACCCAAGGGACTGGTTACCCAATAGACATTTGACATAAAATTAGCAATGATTATATAAAAAACTGAAGAATTTTCACAAAAATCTTTTGTTTTAGCATTTCAGACTGGATTTGCTTCTATTAAGATACAAAATAGCTTAAAATTTTAAAAACTTACGACTTTGTTGCGGTTTCCCAGCGGACACACTTCCAACACATTCACCTAACGTGCCGGTCGCGAGCGAACTGGCCGCGTTGCATCGACGTAAACAGTGACCTTGATTGGATCATACGATACTCAGTATCTTCTCTGATTGCCTAAGCATGTAGATGTCGTTGGCTCATTCAATCTTTACTAACAAGAAGGTGGTTTGCTAGGTGACGGCCGTACGTGGACTCTGTTGGGGGACACGGATCATTTCCGACTTTTTTATTTATTGCAAAATTGTGGTTACGAATATTTTGCAGTGATTTAAACAGTACTTACTCAGTGATATTCTTAACATTTTCCCATTAATAGTTAAGACTTTGTCATACATTTTTTTGATCTAGGACGTATTCGTACTTTGAACACGTGGAAAAGGGACACTAGCTGTTTGTATGGGGGGCATGGTTTCGTCCACAGGAAAACCAATATTTTCAAGAGAAAAATGTCGTATTTTAGCTTTATCAACCCTTCAATACAATGCTAGTTTAACTGCTTTTTAACATTACCGACTCAAATTAAAATATCATGTTTTTTTTAGAGTGACTGATTAATATACTCTGTGGACGGCCTTTGAACAAGAAATAGTTTATTGACCCATGTACAATAGACTATATTGCGGTGGTGTGAACCGTAAAATAATAATAGCAAAGAAATAATAATAATTATAGTAATAGCTATAATTCCCATATATAAGATTTTGGAAGGGACAGTAACAGATGACGGAATATATATTTCCCACCAAAAAAGGGGTACTTCCCCCCATCGCCCCCCTCCCCCTCCTTTTCTGTGTATTTTTGAAATCTACGACCCAAACCAGGAATCGGATCTAACTTTTTGTTTACGCCTACACAGGCTCGCGTTTGAATAAGGGTTAAATAGTTATTCTAGAAGCTTAGTTGGAAGTCATCATTGAAACGTAGTGGGAATTCAAAAACAGAAGTTTTGTGGGAATTCAGCACTAGAAACTTTGTCCTATAAAATTGCCTATAGGCATTGTTGTTGTAAAGCTGTTTTGAATTACTGCGATAAATGTTTTCTGTTTTACTGTCGCAAGGTAACTTACATGGAATGGGCCAGCGTGGGAATTTATGACCTGATCTCCCATTGTGAAATGATTCATACCAAATAGCCTTACATAGACTGATGATGATGTTACCTTTCAAACGAATAACTGACATTTTATGCAGCTGTTTTTACATGAAAACTTTTTCTTGCTAAGTACTATAATATAATGAAAATAAATAATACCATTTTCAAGAAATTCAGGTTCTCATTAGTGTTTCTAAGGAATTTAAGTCTGAATTAATGCTTGGAACATTCAAATTACCAATTAAATTATCTGTTATCACCGCTTAACCTTAACTTAATTTTTCATTATCATAATTGACTATTTAATCCCGACGCGGTCAAAGTTCAAGGTTAGTTGGTAGGATATGATCATCACTTATAAACTAAGGCGTTTTATTATAATTAAAGACAGGGTGTACTGCAACCTAATTAGATAATGAATAGGCATTCCTTTTTCACGAGTTGCCTGGACTACAGCCGGTTCAACTTGGTCAATTGTTGCTGTATATAAAGTATACCTATGAAACCTTTATCAAAGAATTAAACGGAGATTCTTTATCATCATCATCATCATCATCATCATCATCATCATCAGCTCATTTTTCACTGCTGGGGCACGATCCTTCCCTATGAATGGATAGGGAGAACTGGCCATAAACCAACACGCGGGCCCAGTGCGGATTAGTGGATGTTAACGACTGCTAATGCAGCCGGGACCAACGGCTTTACATGCCTTCCGAAGCACGGAGAAGCTCGAGATGAAAAATTTTTGGTCACGGCCGATGACCGGCCTTTGCGAAAGTTGCTTTTAACCTCAGCACTCGCAGACCGGGCGCATTAACCACTGCGCCGTCGAAAAGCATACGTTAAGTTAGTTTTACGGGTATTAACGCAAACTAATTACTAAAAGGTATCATACCGTCATACCCGACGTTTCGACCGAGTAACACCGGCCGTTGGTCACGGGCAGTCTGCAGTCACGATGTTGCCCCTCCGTTTGCGCGGCAGTTTCTTCATCCACCGTCACATTATTTTTCCAACTACCGCCACACACAACACTAACGGTGTCCCTATTACGTATACCTATGCCGTATGCCTATTACGTATGCCTTATTCTGATTGTTTACCGACTGCAAAGAAAAACAAAGTTGTGTTTTTGCAAATTCTAAATCATTTTACTAAGTAATTGCGTTAATCCCCACAACACACTTTGATTACTATGGGACGCGAAAGTTTCAAAGTGCATTATACTTAATATCGATACTAGTCAGTTTGCATTATTACTATATCATTTCTTTGTTAACGTCATCATAAGCCTATTAAGCCTCTCGCTTCTAAGTTTAAGCCTTCCATAATAACAATCTCACATGACGTTGAGGATATAGGATATAGGAACACGACCCACAAAGCTTTTTAACAATGCCATCTTATGATAAAAATAAGGACTAACTACGTGCCTTCCGGAGCACGAGATAATTTTTTTTGGTCACCCATCCGATGACTCGCCAATATGAAAGTTGCTGAACTTGTAAAATCGTAACCCAAATGTTCATCATCATCGTCATCGTCAGCTCATTTTATGTCCCCACTGCTGGGGCACGAGCCTTCCCTATGGATGGATAGGGAGAACGGGCCATAAACCACCACGCGGGCCCAGTGCGGATTGGTGGTTGTTAACGACTGCTAATGCAGCCGGGACCAACAGCTTAACGTGCCTTCCGAAGCACGGAGGAGCTCGAGATGATACATTTTTGGTCACCCATCCGATGACCGGCCTTTGCGAAAGTTGCTTAACCTCAGCACTCGCAGACCGGGCGCGTTAACCACTGCGCCATCGAGCTCCTCCCAAATGTTATTTTATATTAAGGTTTTTTAACAATACTAATTTATATTACCGTAACAGCAAGCTGTTAGATACGACTAAAGAAATGAAATGCAAAAGTGTGATAACTAACACATGTGTCGCGAGAAGAATTGTAGATAAGATAAGACATTAATTTGAAAACAAAATTTACTGATACGTTGCAAACAACGACATGGCAGTTTTTTACTTATTTCATCTGTTAAGTTATATTAGGAATTCTATCAGATATACGAAAGTAGGTACTATTGGTTAGATCGCTAGCAAATAAACAATACGACTATATGAAACAATCAAACGTATATCATAAATACTTTTTTCTCATTTTATATAAACACTAGCTGTTTGCCCGCGACTTCGTCCACGTGGATTTCGTATTATTTCGTACAAAAATAATTACTACATTTCCAAAATAAAAAAATAGAATCATCATAGAAACTGTTTCTTTTGCAACTCTTCCCAAAATTACCCATCACATATCGATGCCCAGTTATGGCCTTTCTTTACCACCCTGGCCAGCGAGAGCTCGCAGCCTATCACTGCCAGGCTGAGGCGTTGCTGTTCCCAAGTCGTGCACTCTTGTAGGCATTGCTGAGCAATATCTGTGGCAGTATCTTCCGGTATAATGGTGGCACAATGGGCTTGCCCCTCTCTAAGCGATCTTATGCAGGTGTACCTCAAAAAACATCCATGTTCTGACAGTGCCTGCACCAGATGAAATGTTAGCGCTCCATATATTATGTATACTATTTAAAGCATTACAAAACCTTCATAATCTTTGTATTATATTCTATTCAGCAGTAGTGGAACGTCAATATATATTTTTATTATGTAACATGTTATTACTTTCTTAATTACAGTTATATTTAAGTATCATGAAACTGAACCACACACATAATATTATACTAAACTCGATCAAAGTTTGGCTAATTAAGTCCCAACTTTTATTTAACTACTAACGAGTAGAGCTAAGCTTTGTTCTAGCCTTTCAATGTCGAAGTTTATCTCTCTATACAAACCAGACTAGGATCTGCAACTTTAAAGGTATTTCCAACAGTAGGAGCCTTCGAAATAGTAAAACAGAACACTATTGAGATAAAATCTCTAATTAGTAAATATAAAGTTATGTTGTTGAATTTGTGTTTTCATTTTAAGGCCCCCATTTACGGGCACTCCATTCGCGCAACTCCATCACTCCAAATTAAAGATGGATTTGGGAATGTTTGGAAATCCAACGCTCGAAGCGACGACCGACGCGACACCTCGCAATCTACGTAGTTATACAACGTGTAACAGAAAGGTGTGGTCAAAATGAAAAGATCTAAAGTGTATCCGGTGTAGATCTTGTATGCAGAGTTACTAAGACATCATTATTAACTTTAAACAATTTTGGTTTAATATTTTTATTGTGACGTCACATCAAAATAAACAAGTCTCAGCCCTAGTAGTTTAGTAATGTCAGTGTACTTACATCATGATCACTGCTGCTTGCTTATGCGCGCCTGACGCGCATCACTTCACAAATATAAATATTTCATTAACCATTGCATGACATATTAAAGTAAATAAGTATGTCTTAATAACAACATATACAAGTTCTAGATGGGATACACTTTGGATCTTTTCATTTTGACCACAGCTTTTTGTTACACGTTGTATAGCCCTCGTTCACGGGCACTCTTTCGTGCCGCTCCATCACTCCAAATTAATTGATTATGGAATGTTTGAAAATCTAACGCTCGGAGCGACGGACACCTCGCAATCTACGTAATTATATTTCCCTCATTCACAGGTACTGTTTCGCGCCACTTCATCACTCCAATTTAATGAATTCACTTCAAACTAATTGATTATGGAATGTTTGAAAGTCCAACGCTCGTAGCGATGCCAAGCAATCCTAGTAGTTATATGATAAAATTTGGAGTGATGAAGTGGAGTGTCCGTGAATGGGGGTTATGGGGTGGCTTGTGTTCCAGCAGTGAGACATAAAATGGGGTACACTACTTAAAAACAAAAAAAATATTACGGATGACACAAAAAAAATCTAAAAAATCCTGGTCAATTCGTTACGCATACCCGACTCAAAAGGCGATGTGGGACTCATACGTCTGCCTTTCTCCGCCTCCACAGGAGAAGTCAGGTACTTTGAAGCGAGACAGAGAGGGATACCCGTTAATACCCGGGTACTTCATGGATTCACACCACGACTGGTTCGCACCACGGTGTGAATCGCAGAAGGACGTTTTTTGAATTGGCTGTTTCGCACCATGGTATGAATCGGCGGGGGGGTCTACAATTCAAGCACGACAGAGAGTAGAAAATCGCCTAGTGAATCTTCTTCTGCCTGTGGACCCTCCACAGAGAGATAACAACAGCAAAAGGCTGCCGGATATTTTTCGAATTGATGAAAATCAGAATATAAATATTATTGAACCTACAAAATACCCTATAAAAGGAACTGATGTCAAGTGTGACACACTCGAACACAGCTCTGATAAGAGAAATGACAAACTTTAACAAAGCTCATAAGAAAAAGAAGGAAATTTTATTGTTGGTGTGAATTATCAAGAGCGTGTGGCAGACACAAAGGCTTCACTTCAGTCCTCATGTATCTATGCACCGTAATTTTCTTGGATTTAATACCCTTCTAATTAAAATTAAATTAATTAATTGGAACTACCTACAACCCGTCCGTGATAATATATTATGTTGTGACATTTTAAACACGCTATGTTGAATTCAGTTTATGTACCGAATACCTAAATTTAAAAAAAACGAATGCTGCTTAGCGGCAGAAATTTTATTAGGGTCGCCATGCAGTTGGATTCAGGGCAAAATCATATCACTAGATAATGAGATATAGGCATCTGTGAAAGACGCCATTACCTACACTAAATATAGAAAATTTTTTTTTTTATTCCTCACGTGTGAGCACTTGGCTCTTCTTGGCAATCCCAGATTTTCCATTGTCACAATACATTTTTTATAAAGCTATTTTATAGGCAAGAATAGGTACAAGAGTTTATTAAGAAATATTTTATGAGGTGGTTTATTATTAGGAGCCAAATATGTAATGAAGTTGTAATTGTCATTATTTATTAAACTTGTATACCTAACAGATAAGGCATTAAACGATTATAAAATTAAAAATAAACTTAGAAACAGGATATCAGCTAAGTACAGTCAACTGCGCATCGAGCGTAACAGTTCGATCATGAAACCGCCCATTTTCCGAACTTATTTATTAAAATTTAAATTAAAAAAGGAAGTGTTTGCAGTACTCAAAGAGACTGATCCATGAGGACGCTGTCAACGCAGACCCAACTTAGGTTAAGGGTAGGGCACTTACAACCGTCGTGTTCCTTAAACGTTTGAAGCACTTTCAGACCTCAGACACAATAAGGAGACTGTAGAAGGTAAGTTGTTATTTACTGTGTACGATGCACGTTCATGACATTTTGCATATAGTTAGTTAATCTGGGGACACGGCAGTGCCCCCGCCAAGTCGAGCAAAAAAGTGGCACGGCCGTACCATTCTTTTCTCGAAGCAGTTCAGGCCATTTTCGACCCCCTATTACTTCGTTGTTGATAAAACTAGAAGCCTGAATCAGTAACCAAGCAGGCATTGTATAAATACGGTGTATTTCAAATTTCATTCAATTTGAATCAGTAGTTTAAGAATTATAACTAGTCAAAGTTTCTTAATTTTGTCACTAACTGACTGACCAAATGTAATGCCAAATTCTCAATATTATAAATCTTTTAAGTTTTATATAAACAAATTGACTTGGCAATCGCACTAAACAATCTAATTTAATATAATGTATTACTTGTGAGATACATTGTGTTTTCATGCGATGGCCGAGTCAATCTATTTATTTAAAACATAAAAGATTTTTAATATTGACAACTTGGTATTACATGGATCTCACAACTTTTTATGGTAAAAGAACTGAGTTGCGAGACTTGGTTTTTTTACAAATTTGTTTTTAATGGTATAAAATATAACAGACAAACACAACAAACAGAATACACTTTATCTTGTCAGTCCTATGTAATTTAAGTATTAATTAAAAGTCGATCTGACAACTCGTTCTAGCTTTCTTTAATTGCACTCGCTTGCATTTTTACATTGTCATTTTACATTTTCTTCATTCTGCATCTTGCATATTATTATACATACTGCTTTGACACGTTATCGATTGTACCAAGCGATATGACCACCCAGACAATTATTATTATACATACGTAGGGGGGTTTAAGATATGCACGAACAAAAATCTGAATTTTAGCTTATCCGCTTAAGGCTAAGTAGCAAATAATGCCCGATAACAAAACAAATGGCATTTAATGATTATTTTAGTATCCATATTGTGTACCTAATGTTCTGATAACTTTGACAGATAATACAAACTGCAATTAATTTACGCTATTAAATTGAAATAAAGTCTGGGTTACAAAAATCTTTTTTTTGTTACTTTTGCATTAAAACAAAAATAGAATTGAATGTACAAATTTTAATAATAGCAAGAAAATGTGGATTTATCTTTAAGAGATATCTCCAAATTGATAAGGTTGACTGGGTTCTCGATGTAAAAGTAGAAGCGACAAGAGTAGATTATTATTATATTTTTTTTAATAATTTACAGGGAAGTAACTAAATAAAAAATAATGTATAATTTTATCTTCTTTAACGCTAAAACTATAAAGTTACT
The DNA here is from genome assembly GCA_963082485.1 of Eudonia mercurella. Classification (NCBI taxonomy): domain Eukaryota; kingdom Metazoa; phylum Arthropoda; class Insecta; order Lepidoptera; family Crambidae; genus Eudonia; species Eudonia mercurella. The sequence continues at coordinate 12,214,971 of OY720039.1, read as the reverse complement.
ACGTTAATAATAAAATCATTTTAGAAAAGATTGTTTAGTTTATAAGCTTCTTTCTATTATAGCTACTGGTTATCCCGGGGAGTGTGGGCTCCCCGCATAAACTCCTCGATGTTCAGAGACGCCCCCCGCACGCCTTAATAAGAGACGTGTCCAAAGAGACTACAGTAACCAAGCAGTAGACGGGTGCCCTAGGTTTTTAGTAGGGCGGGCATAACATCAGGCTAACTCCTCATACCCGCAGAGTTGGAGCCCCGTGGGATGATTCAAATGCGAATTTTCATAGGCTTAAAAAGATCATCGGAAAGGTAAAAATTAAATTGATTCGAACTTCTCCGTGTTTCGCAAGGTTGTTGTCGAATGATGGCAGCTAACGTAGTTATCAATGGCTTAATGTAACTGTGCACTATTAAATAAAACAACTTTTACGGATCTACTCATGTTTATTTTACACATTGATTTTTATCTTATTTTATCGTATGCACTATTGCTTATGCGGAAATCCCTGAGCTCAGCAGTGGAACATTTATTGGTTTATAATGATGATCTTTATCATATGTTTGTAGAAAAAAATCTAAAAATGGAGTAGAGTGTATTTTTGTCGAATAAAAAAAAGGCGTTTACTTTGGCAATAATACCTTTATATAACTTAATCGCAAAAAATGAAAAAAATTATTCTACTTATTGTATTTTTTCGCAAAATAATCTGAAGAGTTATGAATTCAGTGTGGTAAAAAAGCGTTAAAGACCAACTCATTCTTTGTCGCAAAAAATCTAAAAAAAGATTCTACATAAACGTTGTACATTGCAAAAATTTAAAAAACAATTAGGTACTGTTTTCAGGTAAATACAAATTTAAACAAAAAAATACACAATATTTTCCATTTCACATTTTACTCCTGATTACAATAATTCTGAGTTCTTTCAAAATTGACTCGAACTGACCTCTTCTAGTACTTGAAAATGGATAAAGGGATAATCGATAATACTGATTGATCAGCTAATGACTAACCGTGATATTGAAAGAATCTATATAAATAGGCTTTGTTGATTTGATAATCATGTCTATAGTCTAGAGCCATAATGCGTGCTGCACTATTTGTACTCATTGCATCTTCAGGTAAAAATTTAAAGTTATAATTAATTCCTTTCAAATCCATATAATTATAATATTTTTAACAAATATCGTAGTAGTTCATTTCGGGTGAAGTGTGCTTCCACCTTCGGCCTTCTCGTCACTTAACATCTTACAGAAGAAGGCAGTACCCGTAATGAGTAAAAAAATTATTAAGTTACTAATATTTATTTATTCATCAGGCATACCAACATTGGAAATTTTTATATTTTGACATTATTCCATACACAAGTGCGAATAACTATACCATTTAGAATAAACAAAATATAACTTTAAAAAAGTTTCGAGCTAAAATTAAAACGAAAACAAAAACATAATTTTAAATTTTAAGGAGGTTTTATATTGATCTTCAATCCTTTCTCTAGCGCTCCTCGCTTCGGCGGAGATCAACGTCGACAAGGACTACCCTCGCTTCATCCAGTTCCCAGACGGCGAAGGACGCCTTCACGATGTGGACCTTCAGCAGTTACCCGACTCGACCGTCATCACTGAGGTCGAGAGGAATCCAGCCAACAACTTATATATTCTCTTCACAAGGTACAATTACGGCTAGCCTGTATCATTCTATTGTTAAGTAAAAGCCTCCCCCCATGTTTGCCACTCCTCAAGATTTCTCACATTCATCGCTATACAAATATTAATTTGTAATCAATTTAGATCGAATAACTATGCAATTTGTACTATGTATACTATAATATTATGGAGGAGAAAAAAAAATTATAACTTGGTCATTCAAGGGTGACATTGAGCATTTTGTTCAATATTTCTATTTTTTGTCCGAGCGAATTTAAAAAAAAAAATTTCGTCCCAAAAATGTTTGTAGTAAACAGCCTCTAAACTATTTCAACACTGGGCCAAGGCCTCCATTACTCCAATTGAAGGGTATTCCCTTAAGGGTATTCCCTTAAGCTTATTAGCTTTACCACCATGCTCAAAATCATCATTAATCATCAATAATCATCATCATCATCATCACCATTAGCCCAGAACAAAGCCTCTCCAAGTACATGCCTCTATCTACGAAACGCGGCTACTCTCATCCAGCTCCCGTAAAAATTATATTAACATGCAATTATTTTGCAGGCGCAACCCCACTGCTGGTCAGACCCTGGTGATGAACAACGCCGATTCCATTCGCAACTCCAACTTCAACCCGAACCTTCCCACCAAAGTCATCGCCCACGGATGGCTTAGCAACCAAAACACAAACATTAACCCCGTCATTAGGGATGGTAAGTCTGATCCTTCTATAATATTATCATCATCATTTACCATCTCCATACTGAAATTTGAAGATCAGTATACAAAATACTATAATTATTAGTCTAGATTAATCTATATGGTGTATTAGATGCGATCTTGCAAGCAGCTTTCCAAATGAACGAGCTTCTCCATGCTTCGGAAAGCATGCTAAGCCGTTGATCACGGTTATTGTTGTAAGATGGCTGTCATTTAAGCACACTAAGGTCAGCTTGACGTGTTAAGACTCATGTCCTCAGTCGCTATAGTATGTATTAGATGGCCTCAGCTATGAGATGTTTTTAATATGTTAATGATGATTGAATAATAAGTTCGTGCTTTTAATTGCAGCTTACCTCGGAAGTAGTGATGTCAATATCATCGTCCTTGACTGGCGTCGTCTCGCCATTTCAACTTACACGACAGCGGTGCGTGGAGTGCCAGCAATAGGACGCGGCCTTGGGCAGTTCATAAATTTCGTGTGCCAAACCACTGGGGCCAACGTCAACAATTTCCACCTGATCGGATTCAGTCTTGGAGGTCACTTGGTCGGAAATGCTGGACGAGAACTGGGCGGAAGAGCGGCTCGTATTACTAGTGAGTATTTTCGGTTAATTGTGTTTAATCATGGTATACATACTATAAGGAATCCAATAAGGATACTATGTTAACCACATGTGAAGAAGAAGATATCAATCATTTCTTGAAACCTATTACTGAATCTGTTTGTATGTTATTTTGTGATTCTGGCATTATTCAATATTCTGACGATGTAAAAGAAAGGGGATAAAACTACCTGGATGAGTTTTGCCGGTTTTTTGAGTACGAGATCTCCGCTTAAATTTATGAACTTATGGCGGACTCCCAAAAGAGTTTTAAACCCTCCCTTCTACAGTACCCTAAAATGAAAAATGAATTAAGAATTGCATTTAACAAACAATTCCCTTGCAGGCTTGGACCCAGCTGGTCCTTTGTGGGTTTACAACAGCAACAAAGTCAACGTCAACGACGCTCAATACGTTGAAGGCATCCACACAGACGGTGGTCTCAACGGGCTTGGCATCGGCTCTGCAATTGGCAACGTCGACTTCTTCCCCAACGGTGGTACCAACCAGCCTGGCTGCTTGACCGGTGTCTGCGACCACAACCGCGCGTGGGAGCTGTTCGCGGCGACCGTCACCTACAACCATCTTATTGGCCACGAGTGCTCTAGCAACTTGCAAATCACTTTGAACAACTGTCGTGGCTCCCAACTGCATATGGGCAATGACGACTTGAGAAAATCTGGGTAAGTTTTGAACATTTTTTTATGCGCTTTTTAAAAAAAAATTAGTAGTCCTGTTAATCCATTCAGAAGTTATACTCATTATGGTATAAGTTTACGGTAGAAGTCTAAGTAATAAGTAGCATTTTATTAAATGATACAAATTACTAATCTAAAAATATATCCTTTTGTTTCAGATCTGGCTTGTACCGAGTGAACACTGAAAGGCGTTACCCATTCTGATTTACTGATTTGGACTATGGAAACTTTTATCTCTAAATATACCACTGTTACTTGTTGAACGATTTGTTTGTTTTTATTCCCTTTGCGGTTTTTTTCGATGGTTAGATTTATATAATTATTATATTTTTTATAAAAAAAATATGTTATTGTTTGTGACTGAAATATAAGTTTATTGAAAACTAAAATCGAACCCCTTGAGTTTCAGTAAAGAAGTGGGACTTTAGTACAGTAAAGTCTAAACACTTCATGCGGACTTGTGACAAAACACAAAATTGCAGCCGGGAGCAACGGCTTTACTTGCCTTCCGAAGCACGGAGGAGCTCGAGATGATACATTTTTGGTCACCCATCCAATGACCGGCCTTTGCGAGAGTTGCTCAACCTCAGTACCCGCAGACCGGGCGCGTTAACCACTGCGCCATCGAGATCCTATGGATGGATAGGGATATCAATCATTACTTATATATGTATATTTTACACTGGTTTAATAAAGTCTTTATAAGAAATAGCAAAGCAACGTTCCAAATTAAAACTCCTACTATCTCACAACTTTGTTACGCTAAAGAGCAACATCTGTTGGTATTTTTAAGTTGGCAAACAAACCGAGCCACTACTGGCCGGCAAGTTGTTGATTAAAACCAACTTTTTTCATTTCTTGTTGGGCAACCGGTGGCATTGTAATGGCAGTGACGAGTCGGGACTGCACGGATTGCGTCGGATAATCCCGAAGTGTCTCGCTGTTTATTTGACGCTCGTAGAGAGCGGTGGAATTAGTAAAACGCGGGCTGCTTTTGTAGTTCGTGTGTTGGGATCGCACTTTGTAAAAATGTTGTACATGATTCTCTTTTCAAAATTAAAAATCAAAGTTTTTATCGTCTAAACTTTTTTAACCAATTAGGACGTTTATTTTTTAGCGTGGAGAAGAATTGGGTCAAGAAACTTACCTATAGTTTCTAAAAGCTCAGTGATTACATATTATAACATATAAATACAACAAATGAAACCTTTTCAACTAGGGATTTCAATGCTTCTAACTTGTCGCATAAACTATTATCAATTTTAAAAAATAAATCAACTTCACTCGTAGTACTTAAATACAATCTGAAAAAATGAATAAATGATGAATTCGATGAAAAAACATGTGTAAACGAGATTATCTCAGAAATAAAAGCCTCTTGAGTGCTTCTACGAATCTTTGAAACCACTCAACTGTCGACCTTTAGTTTTAAGGGTGAATTTATCGAATAAGTATATTGAAATTACAGAGGTGCGGGGTTCATTCCCAGTGGGAGAGTACATATTGTACACGGTTATACTATTTGTTTGGTGTTAGGGCTACTTTTAAGTTTACCTGGCTAGGATACCAGCATCTTATCTAAGTCTCAAAGTTAAAGTTAAAGTCTTAGTCAAAGCGTTTATTCAATATAAGACTTTACAGGCACTTCTTGACGTCAAAACTATGTAAGTATAAAATTAAAATATTAATAAACTAAAATTTAGTTTAACTAAACAACTGCAAAAAACAAATTGATAAAGAAATTCCACGAGCGGGATTCGAACAATGTTGATGACATAATTGTTGACATTGAATAGCGCTCCTTTGGCTTACAGAGTAAGAGTAGATAGTGTTGATTAATTTCGGCGAATTGGATTGAGCCACGATAGCATAGTTGGTAGTGCACCTGACCCGGCATGTCGATTCGAACTCGCACCCCATGGTGAATCCCGCTCGTGGAATTTTTCAACACTTTGTCTTTTTTCAATTTGTAATTTTGACGCCACAATATTTACGTAAATTATATGTAAATAATCGTAAACAACTGAATCTAATCTTGGGAGAGCCTTCGACCGAGAAGAGCAAGAAACTTAGGAAGCTTTTTTCTTTATCTGTCTGTCAGTCTGTCGCCATAGTCACAATTATTAGTCACGTTGTTATTTCTCAGTGGTTGTATGTTCTGGGTGTGGTCCGCTTCCAACTTCGGCTTCATCGTCACTTAACATCAGGTGGTTCACATGTTCTTTTTGTGTAATGATTTAAAAAAACAAATATTTAATAAAATATCAAAACATACATTTATAAGTTTTCTTACCAAAAGTGTTACGACAGCATCAGATAATAATAATAATAAATAATTTAAAAAAAAGAGAATAACAATAATAATAACTACACTCACACCAATTATCTAGCCCAAGAGAAGCTTCGTTATGAAATAATGGTTGTTGATAAAAAGCACTTGAAAAAGAAAACAATTTGTCTCAAGCGGGTCGAGACAAGCTTTTTTTACAAATACTATTTTCAGCAATTTATAATATATTTTATGCAAAATACAAATATTCGTTGCTAGCCTGCACATATTTCAACGACGGTCACTTTCAGCAAAGTTCTTTAACTGTCAAAGTATTAATAAGTTGAACTAAGTTATTCAGAAGCTAGTCAGTGTTCGTAGAAGTTTTATCTTACCACACAAATGAGAGTAACAGTGAAATCTTATAGGTATTTCTGGAAATAAAAGTTTGCGAAATCCACAAATTCACAATGGTATTGAAAACTTCAAAGATTGGAATGTCGAGAGATTAAATTAAAAAGTTTGTAGAGATAATTTTGGGACTCCTTCGGAATCTGTGAGATCTTAAGCAGGACTCTAACGCGTCGGAGAACATAGTCCTAGAATCAAGTATAGAACTATTATGTAACTACGGAGAAGATGGAGGTTCTAGTAAATAGCCTACAACGGTCCCACTGCTGGGCAAAGGCCTCCATCATTAAAATCAAGTCATCACTACAATTGATAGGTAGTGGCTTTTTTTATACCTAGCTCGGCAAACTACCACGGTGATCACAAACTTGGGCTATGCATTGAAAAATCCGAAACACAATTTGACCGACCTGGTATAGAACCCAGGACCTTCGGATATCTTTAATTTTCATATCAAAAGCAATATCTTTCCAAAAATAAAATACGAATATATAAATTAGCAATCATCATCTGTGACCAAAAGATGTATCATCTCGAGCTCCACTGTGCTTCGGAAGGCACGTTAAGCCGTTGGTCCCGGCTGCATTAGCAGTCGTTAACATCCACCAATCCATACTGGGCTTGCGTGGTGGTTTATGGCCCGTTCTCCCTTTCCATCCATAGGGAAAGCTCGTACCCCAGCAATGGGGACATAAAAATGAGCTGATGATGATGATGAACCATCATTTTACTTAAATAGGTCGGCGTAATATCAATGATGTAAGTATACTACTTACATTGACTGTTAGAGATAAGATAGCCAGTGAAAGTTGAGGATTGCAGCTGCAGTGCACTTTCACCTTCAGCCTTATCATTTCTGAACATGTGGTATCAAGCTCAAACTCCTACGGCTCCCGTCTACGGCCGACTTTTTGTAGGACTGACAATATCGGTCCGATTTTTTCACCGAGGTTTTACGAGATTATGTCACCGACGTGACGTTGGCGGTGTGCGTTGCAACATAGAATTCCATACGTTTCCTTTTTACCGGCTAAAAAATCTGTCAGCGACTATCAGACGTAGGCGCTGGCACGTAACGAAAAAAAAAGAAAAGAAAATCGCTCTATAACGCGACAACCTTAGAAGACAAAATGTATACTCCTATTATGCCAAGAGAAAATCAATATCGTTTACGCAGTTCGTAAGCACATAGCAGTGAGATGTGCTCGCTACTGGCTGCGAACCTCGAACACAGTCGCAGCCGCCGCGGAACGAATAGGAATCGCCATCTAATGAGAGTGTGAAAAACACTCGCCCCTCACAACTCTTAGCGCGGCACACTCATGTTTTGGAGGGGTCGTTTATACCATACGACGCGAAAGCCATATTGATTTTTGACTGTTTCACTCGAGCTTACAGCTCCGGTAATCTGGATATTAGATAGGGGATTTTAGGTGTCCGCGGGACAACCCGCTCGAGACACTAGCCTTAAGAGTTCCGGATGAAGAATGCGCTTCAGCGCGTCCTGATCTAGCGTTATGACCTGATGCAGATGGTCCCTTGTGCTTGAGCATGGTTATCTGACACCTATTTTATGACCTGTCGGTTGGTGGAAAATTTATACTGACACCCCGTCAGTATAAACTTCAAAGTCATGTGTAGCGGGGTTGTCTCATTCGAGCTCGCAAGAATAGGTCGTTAGTATTATGTTTATTTTTCGTAATTATTGGCTTGGTCCGGTTTTAACATTTAGCCAGTGTCAAAATTATGAAATATTGTGTAAATACCTTACAAATAATTTGCACTTAATCGATATTTCTGCACTATATTATTATTCTACAGGTAGAAAGCAAAGAGTTGCAAGGATTATATTGTTGTTAGACTCTAACACCACTCATATAAAACTTTTTTCAAGTTTAAAATATTTTTATTACGTAAAAGCCTATTGTGACTACAAAAAAAACAATTATCAATTGATAGTAAAGTTATTATTGGCTGTAATAATAACAATTTGACTGTTTCATAGCAGACACAATATAAATAATAATATTGTTTGTCGCTCAACGGTGATAAGATACTGAATAGATAAAGTATTTGGTGCATATGTTTGCGAATCTACATTTTTAGGCTCGCAAACATATGCACCAAATACTTTATCTATTCAGTATCTTTTATTACTGATAATAGCTAATACATAAAGTGCAAAAAAAGACATAATAATACTCAAAAATCATGTCAAGGTCTGAAACATGTCTGTCTTTTAATCTCCTTGCTCATAAAGCCGAAGGTCCTTTTTATCATTTTATATGAGTCAGAAGTACAAAAACCGGAACATGTAGATAGGAAGACCTTAAAGAAGTGAGCACACCAAATCTGACAAAAGACTGCAGTCTTTAAGTTAAAGGCATAAGGTTTACTTCAGCTTGCAAAACCAACGATCAAAAAACTTTGGGACGACGCAAAAGTGATACTTTCCGAATCGCTGTTTGATATTCTGATAACATTCGTGAAATAATAGGAGATGTTCTCGCTCATGGAGACACCCATTTATTGTTACTGAGTTTGATGAAAACGCTTAAGTGCCGCGTTGCGCTCTCTATAAGTGAGAGGCATCTAATATTGAATTCCTTTGTATTCACAGAAGATGTGACGTTACTGATATCTATTATTACAGGATATTACATTTCGGATGCGGAGTTCTACTTCAAATACTGAATTATTTCTGGTGGACTATATAAAGTAAACGTTATATCTGTTTGGCATAACAATCGCTATATCAAATTGATCCCAAGGGTACCCAGGTACTTAAAAATACATTTTCGCAATAACATTACTGTTAGTAGCGTTGTTTGTGTTCGTAATAAGATAAGATAGCCGGTTCCTCAGTAGCTCAGGATGCCCTTAAGTCTTTTCCACCTTCGGCCTTATCATCACTTAACATCAGGTGATGAAGGGCACGTTACGTGTGCTTTATCTGACGCACTCAGAAACTTCAATTAATGTGATTGATTACGAAAAATGTTTAGTACCTATGTCATCATAATATCCTTTTACTAATGAAGAATTGCTTGGCGTCAATTAACGTTAATTTCACGTCTTTGTCTTTCACTCATAATGTTGTTGGTATATGAGTATTATACGTTAAAAGTTTATATACTTAGAGAAGACGTCAGGAACTATGAAGTTTATCAATAGAACGTGTGACATTACATTGTATGAACATTGTATATCTTGTGAACTACCTACGGTCAATTTTCGATCACTGGGCGTCCCCTACTTAGAAATTAATAGGTATACACTCACTTGCAAGAAAGATTTTTATCTTTTTAATGCCACTTTAAACCTTAATGTTTCATTAAAGCATTGCAAGAAAGAAATTATGATGCATTTTAAAGCTCCTTTAAAATTTAATTATGGAAATGTCAAACTTATCTAATGAAGTGTCAAACCACTCATTATCGGTATTTTGTATTGCACGAAGCTACTTTAGCGCATCAGGTGTCATTAAATTACATTTTAGAGGTTATAATTTTTAATGGGTCGACAACGGGCCATTAAACCAATTTCACGTCGTGTTTATTTTGAATTTTCGCTGAATATGTCGTTAACCAGCCTATCGTCGTTGTCGGAACCAGAAGATGTTCCTCGCCGCCAGATCCCAGACAGAATAAATTTATTCGAAAAACATGACGGAGAAGAATTCCGGCTGCGCTACCGAATTTCAAAGGAGGCAGCGCTGCAGCTTCGAAACCGCCTCAATCTGGAGCCACAGACCCTGAGGAGTAAGGCCATTTGTGGTCTAACACAGCTTCTGATCTGTTTGCGGTTCTTCGCGACGGGGTCCTTCCAGATGGTGCTAGCTGATCTGGCGAATATAGACAACTCTACAGTTTGCCGGATCGTACAAAAGGTGTCTCGCAAGTTGGCTGCATTAGGCTCCACCTATATCAAAATGCCTAAAATGAACGAGCTCCGAGAAGTAGCTGAAGATTTTTATGCCATTGATGGGTTTCCACGTGTGGCAGGAGCTCTTGACTGCACTCATGTGAAGATCAACAGCATTGGAGGCTCATTAGCTGAAATGTTCCGCTGCAGAAAAGGATATTTTTCCATCAATGTTCAAGTTGTGTGTGATGCATCACTAAAAATAAGGGATATTATAGCTCGCTGGCCTGGCTCGGTTCACGATTGTACCATTTTCAACAACTCACATTTATGTGCAGATTTCGAGAGGGGCAAATATGGAAACTATCATCTATTGGGGGACAGTGGATATTTTAATAAAAATTATTTACTTGTACCATTTTTGCAACCTCGAACTAACGCTGAAGAGGCTTATAATAAAAGTCAAATCGCGACCCGAAACACCGTGGAGAGATGTTTTGGAGTTTGGAAACGGCGTTGCCCATGTTTGCAAAAGGGAATCACTCTTAAGAAGATTGACACTATTCTCCATGTAATAGTAGCGACTGCCGTCCTGCATAATATTTGCATTGAATTGGACGAAATTCAACCTCCAAATGATTTTCATGTGGACAGAGAAGAGATCTTTCCTTCAACTTCTCCCCATACATCACATCAAAATGAAACATCTGTGCGATCAGCCCTTGTAAACACAATATTCTCCTAGTATGTAGTTGTTGATTTTTCTTTTATATGTACATATGTATACTAAGAAATAAAAAAACATTAAGTTTTAAATATTTAATTTTTATTCAAAGTATAGGTAAGTAAACAGGTACATTTGCTGCAATTAGGACAGTTTCTGGAACAATCTTTGGCATGCCAAAATACAAACAGTAACTAATATTTAACAACTTAAAATCAATGTTTCATGTCAGAAGGGTGCAGGTTCAAATCCAGCTCGTGGAAATTTTTTCAACATTTGTGTTTTTGTAATTTGTTCGCAACAAAATTTGCGTTAAAATTATTTAAACATTTATAAATAGCTTGCTTACTTCTTAACTGATCTTTAATATTTGTTAAAATATGATCGGATGTTAGTGACGGTAGTTGTTGACATTGAATGGGCGCCTTTGGCTTTCGAGTAAAAAGTGTTGAATAATTTCGGCGGGCTGGTTAGAACCACGATAGCTCAATTGGAAGAGCACCTGACCCGGAATGTCAGAAGGGTGCAGGTCCAAATCCTGCTCGTGGAAATTTTTTCAATATTTGTGTTATTGTAACTTAAAATAATCCATATCTAATCCCTGTTTAACATTTCCAATTTCTTTTTTAAAATTAATATTTTCATAGTATGTTGCTGTTGTTGCCTTTGGTGTTGAAGTTTTGAATGCAAAATATCCTGCATAATTTTTTTGCGCTCCAAGCATGCATTCTGACATTTTATTTTGAAATATGTCCTCTTATAGGCTGCTATTGATGTAGGTTTCTTTAGTTTCTTCTGGACCGTGGGCACTGTAATAATAATTGTAATGAGCAATGAGCTATAGTGTTTAGACAGGAAGAGTACGTCCTCGGCCAGCATTGGTACGATATAATATTATAGAAGTTGGTGGTTACCTTCCTTAGTTTTCCATACTTTTCTTTGACGCTGAGTTAATACTCTTGACGGTGATGGATACTGTTCAGGCTGGCTGTCATCTGTTTATAATAAAAATAAAGGTGTTATTAGACCTGTCCTAGATACGAGGGTTTGCCCATAACCAACAAGTGTCTAAAACCTACCAATTACTACTTCTGGTATTGAATAATGGTCCGATGTTGATGTTCCTTGCACCTGGTTGACGATTTCTAGTGAATGTTCTGCTTGACTACCTGTATTATCTAATGTAAAAACAAAAAAAAAACAATTTATTAAAGAAAGTACTTACATCATCAATACCAACAATCAAACAGAACAAAGTACTGGCATGGCATACCTTTAAAATAAACTGCACCACTGTCATATGGATTGGTAAGTGGCTGAACCTGATCTTGTATGATGGCTAGTATTTTTGCATCACTGTCAGTCACCTTTGGTTTGTAGAATCCACCACCAGTTTTGTTCATCTGCACCTAAAGGCAAAATTCAATACAAAAAATTAACTGACAGATTTTCAAATAAATAATATAAAACAATACATTTCCTGCATGTATAACCTTGTCTTCTTTAACATTTTCTAATGCCTTTTTAAGGTCAGCTTCTGTCACTACATTTTCTTGTAATAATTGTGTTTGAGTTTTGATATATTCACTTTTCTGGAAGAATATAGAAAATCATGTTAATATTTGTGTGTGGACAAAACACATGAAAAATATCTACTTGCTTACGTTACTTTCTCCGATGTTCTTACGAGCTTTCTGTTTCATATTATCGTATAGAGCTTTTAGTTGTTCTGTCCCTCTGCTCCCTGTCGTAGAGTTGCTGTTGTATTTTCTAGCAATTTCAGTCCAGGCCTCTTTCTTTTTGTTTATAAATACTGTTCCCGTTCTTTTATTTTCAATAATATGCTTATATCTGGAAAACAAAGTAAATCAGTACAAAATTACAAACTTACTCATCGAGTACGCATTAAGATAAAACTTACTGTTTTATGATATCAGCCAATAGTGCTTTTTCTTCAGAAGTATAGTTTGCACCTCGTTCTCGTTTTTTATTTCGGTTTTCAGACATTTTCAAAAATTTAACGCGTCTTTCACGTTCAAAGAATTTGAAAGAAAAATATCAAAGTTGTCAACCATAATAAGTGTCAGACACGGTTTGTTTTCGGCCAATTTAAACACAAATATTGATTATTTTTCAAAACAAAACGCAACCACTCGTTCATTCCATTCATTTTTTAAATTTATTATTGGCAACAATGTATAATGCTCTCATTAGTTAAAGGATCAAGTTTTTAGCCTAAAGTAGTTTGATGCAACAAACTAATGAAATCATTATTTTAATGATTTCATTAGTGATAAAGTGGCATTAACTAAAGAAGGTTTAATGTGAAGCTTCTTGCAAGTGGGTGATAATATGGCAAATATAATGATGGTGTCTTTATTGTAAAATTAAAACCTCAAAAAACCTAAATCACACTGTAAAGGTCGTACCGTACTGGTATTATGCTGCGCTCTATAATACCGCAAAGCGGGATTATGATTTTTCTTCGAAAACCATATTCTATCGAAGTGGTGCAGTAAATATTCATGAATAGCTAGGCGAACGGTTCTCTTATTGAGTGGTTATACTAAGAGCACTCGAATATGTATCAGAAACAAGTAAAACGCTGACTAAGTTATCTGTTACTTTAATTCTAGGCACAATTTGTTTCTAGGATCAAGGTTTGATTGATCTTCTCAATGAATACAATGAATTTTAGAACATGGATGTTTTGTATAGATATAATTGTAAAGTTTTTACATGCTGAAAAATCGGCAGATCACGCCTGCATTATAAAAATAAATGTCTGTCAAAAACAACATTGTAAACCTTGTCTCTATTGCAAATAAATATTTCATTTTAGTCAATTTGAAGTGCCTAATGTTAGATGTTAAAAATAGAACGTAACAACCCTTTGTATTCTTTCGAGAAGTCCGTGTAAGGTTGTGACCTTACCTTAATGTGGTAAAGCCTCAATTCTTACAGAATGAAACTCATTGGGATCTGGGTAATTATCGGCCCTTGGTTTCGATCCAATGGTAATCAGGCAATCATTACTCATCATATATCAGCGACACGTAATGAAGAAAAATAACTGAACACTAGTTAGTAAGGCTGAATGGGCTACAATGAAAAATAATGGCTACTACGCAATCATTAACGATAAAAATTAATTGACGTGTCTGTGGGTTATTATGTGAATATCATCATCAATGCCTTTATGCTTATGTGCTCATCATTTGTCTAATTTCTATAACATAAGCTCTCCTTTTGGTACTAGATAATTGGTGTGGTTGTGAAAGACACCTAAATAATTATATAATCATAATAATTTGAAACAGAATGTCCTATTAGGTTTGCTACAAACAGATTCAAGGTAAAGGCAAACATTGTACTCGTATAATGAAAATATTATGTAAACATAATTATAAAAGTGATGACATGAGACTGGTTGTCTTTTTAAATATGAATATTGTTTTTACTTTAGGCATAATAACAATTTATTTTAGAAAAACACAAATGTTGAAAAAAAATTCCTCGAGCAGGACTTGAACCTGCGCCCTTTTGACATTCTTAACTGATCTTTAATATTTGATCTTTAATTCTGTTTCAAAATATTATGATCGGATGTTAGTCGACCGTCACTACACGTTGTTGACATTGAATGGGCGCCTTTGGATTTCAAAGTAAAAAGTGTTGAATAATTTCGGCGGGCTGGTTAGAACCACGATAGCTCAATTGGAAGAGCACCTGACCCGAAATGTCAGATGGGAGCAGGTGCAAATCCTGCTCGTGGAATTTTTTTCGACATTTGTGTTTTTGTAATTTGTGCTCAACAAAATTTGCGTTAAAAATTATTTGAACATTTATAATTCATATTAGAATCTACATTATTATTATTATTATTATTATGAGGTAACATTTGAGCCATATTTATTTCTTTTTGTGAGGAAACTAAGGACTCCACATAACCTGATGTAAATAAAAGCGAAGTCTAGATGCGAAGACAGCTATTTGAGCAAGATTTTGAGGACTAGCCGCCTTCATCATGCCTACACAAAAGTTGCTTCATTATCCCTGAACAGTTAAAAATAGTTTAATAACCCCATGTTGTTTGAAAGAGGGAATGTACGTGTGCAGGGGGCTGGGAGAGCATTCTCGGTAGCACGACAACAAAATACCAATTCGGAATTTAAAAAATGCAAAATAAAATGTGATGGGTTTGAAACCGATAGGTTTACTGTCCTATGCTCTCTGACCACGCTTTCGACGCTGCGACCTGATTTCTAGGCAATTGCTCGTTATACTTCGGCAATCATAGTGAACAGTAACAGACAGAACCCAGTGAACTAGAATTCTGCTCTACACGTTTGCAACACCCAGTGCCAGTGGTCGTGCCGAGCGGTAAGCTTGCAAACAACAAAAATACATAAATATTAAATCTGCGTATAAAAACTCATGGTTGTCACCTCTTCTCGCTCAGCTCCGTGGAAATAGGATGATATTAGAATTCTTCTTGTCCCAGAATCAGACCTCTTTGTTATAGAGGGTGCATAAGGAGGCATGCGGAGAGCACTTTCGTGGGCCGCCGCATCGATTTGAGCGCATTACCGATGCATCGCTGCCGTGGCCTCCTATCCCACTTTTTAATATCTATCTCAGTTATATTATGAAATTTGAGAACACGGGTTCGACTGATGGCATTACACATACTTTTTTTTGTAAATGTCTTTACTTCTTTTAATGCTGTGGAGCTTCATGCGCCCATTCTTCTCCACAGCTAAAAATAGACGTCCTGAATGGGTAGTACGTAAAAAATATTTGAACGATTGAAGAGCTATTTTCTTGAGTTTATTTGAATAAAAAACTTTGTCTTTGACTTTGATTTTATTAGCGAAGGAAGGGAGGACTAAATTCAAAATGTTCATTATCAGCCTATTTTAGTCTACTGCTGGACATAACAATAAAACGATAATAAATAATAAATTTATTGTTGTAGTGTAATAACCAATAATAATAATAAATAATAAATTCGTTTATTTTGAGGCAACAATTTAAAGTTACAAAATAACAAGCCCATAGATAAATACCTTATTTACTAACAAATGGATATCAATATACAATTTTTGTTAGTAATATAAAACTATAGGGGTTAACGTTACTTGACGGGTTAAAGTTACTCACATCCGTAGGTTTAGGTACCCTTGAGACCCTACACGTGACCCCTGGGTGGTGCTAAATGAGTGACACTACCTGAGTGGTAGAGCCACGCTGCGTTGTAGCATGAAATGGGCTTGACCGGCGTAATACCACCCTCTCACAGAATATCGGCGTGAAACAATGGCACTCGTTGCTGTTGTGTTTCGTCCGGTGAGTGAAAGTACCGGCCCACCTCTCACCCCTACCCCCTCCCAATTCCTACTCCCTCCTCGAGATCCAACTCTTTCCTCAAGGCCAGCAACGCATCTGCGATTACTTTGGTTTTGCGAGTGTCCATGGGTGGCGGTGATTACTTTCCATCAGGCCTGCTCGTTTGCCTCTTTTTAACATTTAAAAAAAACTTAATCTATGTTAGTAATTATTACATAAGCCTCTCCAAGTGCAAGCTACTGATTTAACAGGAATACTTTTTAATTATTAGATGACAAACATATAATGCAGAATATAAAATTACATCACACAAGTTAACGGTTAATTTCACTTCCCACGAACTTAACCAATCGCCACCTAAGTACCAAACATCTGGTTCTCATAAAAAAAATCAAGTTGCTATCAAAGACCCTTAACTTAGATGCTACGTGATCACTAAGCAACAGCTGCTCACCCTAAGGACGTGCCATCGCCGCCTACCGATTCCCTTAATGAAATCTCCCACTTCCTAATTCAACAGCGAATAATTAACGAGAAGTTTAAGAAGCAAACCGTATCAGACATCGAGGTTGAGGCTCCACAGTTAATTACTCTAAGAAAGCTTACTTGTTTTGAACAAAGGTTATTTTATAAATTTTAGCAAGCTTGAGTGGGAATTCCACCACGACCACGACCCTTGGATACCCACTCGAGCTTCTTAAGACTGGTTATTTTTTTTTTAGTAGGTAATTTTTTTTCTTGTAACCAATATTAAATTGAGAATCCAAAAATTAAAATAATGATATAATTTTAATTCATTGAGTCTAACCTCTTTAGGGTTCCGTACCCAAAGGGTAAAACGGAACCCTATTGCTAAGACTCCGCCGTGCGTCTGTCTGTCTGTCTGTCTGTCCTTTTTGCTCAATATTGATAACGGCAACAGGTAGACGCTTAAAATATGCACCGAATATTTAGTCATATTTTCACTTTAAAAATATATAATTAAATTAAAATAAAATAAATATTTAAGGGGGGCTCCCCCGTGACTGATTTTTTCCAACGTGATTTTTTTCCAATTTTTTTCTCGGTCCTAATAACGATAACAGGTAGAAACTTGAAATCTTTTATAGATAACGGTACAGAACCCTTCGTGCGCGAGTCCGACTCGCTAAGTGCGATAGCCTATATTACATCTCGCTATGACTAATAGGAGTTGGAGCAGCAATGAAAAATGTTGCAAAAACGGGAAAATATTTACGCGGGTGAAATCGCGGGGCACATCTAGTCATAAATATAGCTTGCCTAATTCTTAACTGATCTTTCAATATTTGTAAAAATATTGAGATCGGATGTTGACGACGTAGTTGTCGACATTGAATAGGGCTCTTATGACTTACAGAGTATGAGTAGATAGTGTTGATTAATTTCGGCGAGTTGGATTGAGCCACGATAGCATAGTTGGTAGTGCACCTGACCCGGCATGTCATGGGGTGCGGGTTCGAATCCCGCTCGTGGAATTTTTTCAACACTTTGTCTTTTTTCCGTGTTTTGTTCCCGTAGTGCACGTCATTTCATTTCAAATTAGAATAAAAAAAACAAAAACCGATATAACTATTAGAAGCTTATACTGTGTTCATTCTGACGGAGGTTAGTTTAAATTTAACATGCTGACCACTATTTACACAATTATACTCGTAAGAATATATTAGATTTTCGAGATTTCGATCTTCCAAGTTTCATTAGACAATTTAAAGGGCTCTAGCATTGTAACAAAAACTTTAATAGTCCAAAACTTATTCCGGGTCGACCCAGCAAAGTATGTGTCCAAGTTTTTGCCGGATTTCAGACGGTCAGAAGTCCGGAAATCTGTTGTATTAGTAAAGCAATTTGTCCCAGACCCGCGTGAACTTTTCTAATCTAAACTGTTCGTTCAATCTTGGTGAAAACTCGCCTCAGTGGCTACTCGATGTGGCTCGAGATTCTTTGTATCGTGGTACCAGCCATTGCCGTAATAAATAAGTAATGTCTTAGACCTGTCACTACAAACTTTGTACGACTCCATTTTTTTATATGTACAATAAATTATTTTACTTATTTATTTATTTATTTAACAATGTTTCAACAGCATTTAACTAAACACAAGGTACAGGAGATGTTACTTAAACATAAGCCAATTATAGAAACATATTATGCTACTAAAAAATGTTGACATAATTAATGAACGCAGGTAGGTAGTCTAAAAAGAAAAATAGGTAAGTAGATGAAATTTTGTCGAATTATAACTTACAGAATAGGTGTGAATCTGATTGTGTTGTATCGATGTGTATAAGTGCGTGTGAGTGTAATATTGTGGTTGGTTTCGAATTGATGATGATGAATTTTATTATATTCTATTTTATTCTAATCTATAAACTTGGCAGAATAATTAATAGATAATTAAAAACACTTTGAGAAGCTCGATGGCGCAGTGGTTAACGCGCCAGGTCTGCGAGTGCTGAGGTTAAGCAACTATCACAAAGGCCGGTCATCGGATGGGTGACCAAAAAATTATCATCTCGAGCTTCTCCGTGCTTCGGAAGGCACGTTAAGCCGTTAGTCCCGGCTGCATTAGCAGTCGTTAACAACCACTAATCCGCACTGCGCCCGCGCGGTGGTTCATCGCCCGTTCTCTCTATCCATCCATAGGGAAGGCTCGTGCCCCTGCTGTGGGGACATAAAATGAGCTGATGATGATGATGAAAATCACTTATTAACTTTTGTCTTTTATATAAAATCAATCACAACCAGCCAGTGACATGAGGTCACTGCTGGACACAAGCGTATCCTAATGCAAGCCACTGAACCTGATGTTTGGCTTTTCTCATCCATCAGTTGCCAGCCACATTGCGTTTATTGTAAAACTTATTATCTACTATACTTCAATGATCAATAATGTACTCTACTAGATTCCCGATGAGCGCTTGAAAAACAGTAGGCGACTTTGAGACCACGGAGCCACAATGACATTTGGGGATGACATTAAATATTAAGTACAAATATTCTGCAACCTTATTTTGATCTTTATGTTTAAGATTGAAGGTTTACAGTAAGCTGAAGTTGTTCATGCTGCTCCAATGTTTTTTCAGATTTTGTTATTCGAAATTTAGATGTATTTAGGTATGAGCAAATATGACCACTTTCGAGGTGCATTTTTGATCCCGTAAGAGTTAATAAATAGGTCCTGTACAATGTGCATTTCAGTTTCAATACAGCCAGCTGTTTTGAACAAGTCTCAAAGTACACTTGGTTACGTTCGAATGTAAATATTATACAACGTGTAACAGGTTAAGCGCACACCCAGAAAGTTTGTTATAAATCGGCTTCTCAATCGATTAAAAATATTTAAAATATAGGTAATTTTTTTTCCAAAATTATTAAAACTTATTGAAATTACAGTCACTCCTTCGTTAAATAGTTAAAACCATCGAAAATAAAACGTAAGTCAATGCAATAATGGGCTTTTTAAAATGCGGTAGGTCGGTAGGCTAAAGCGCTAATATGCCCATACATACTGTTTGCCCTCGAAGAGTATAACTAATAACTTAAATAAACCAATTAACTAAATAAAAGTAAAATTATTTTGATTGTTTTTTAATTATAATTAAATATTCTAATTGAGGTGTCTGAGGATGTGCGTTAATTCTGTGACATGTTGTATAACCTTCTATATCGATATAGAAACGTTAATTGTTATGTGGCTATAACCTTATCTTCGGCTAATATCATTGAATACAAAAACCTCTGTAAGACTTAAATGACGATAATGCCTGTTCCCCTAAGCCACAAAATATATAAACTGAGAAGGGTGGCTCCATAGAGAACACGTGGTGTTAGCTTGATTACACACAGAGATGATTTCTTTTTTTATAGCAACATGCAAAACTGGGTTGCCATTTATTGATTTATTTTTCAAAGTAAAACAATACTTAGGTACAGTACTGATATAACCTACTGTTATTAATATTTACCCAAAAAGCATTTACATAATTGGCTTTTTTAAAAGTCCACCATGACTATTATAAAAGTCCAAGTTTTTCTAGAGAGTACTTCTGTATTTAACTTATAAAATATACTTATTGTATCACGTTTTTTACATTCTTGATCACGGAAATTTTGTAGGCAAAAATTTTACTCTCCTATTCGTGCTTTTTGTACGAGCGGTTACGACCAGAAATGTTATTTCTAGATAATATACAAATTATTACTTTTTTAATAACAGAAAATAACTTCGTAATTAACATAATTTATTAAAATGCGAATTCAAAGTTGCACGGTTATTAGCTCTATGGTAATTAATCTTAGGTGATTATAGTTTTGGAGAACCGGACCGGCCTTCTGTACCTATCTAATTTGTGCCTAAGCCTCAGTAATAAGCAGTACCAGGTCACAGTCTGATTTAATTAGTACGGTTCTAATCAGTTCTGCTTGGGGAAAACCACAATAGCGACACTGAATCGAATAGTAGTAAGATACTCGTATACCAAAGCAAAACTAGGAGCATTAGAGATTACCTTTTGGTTTTCACATATTTTATATTTGATTGCTACAAACATAACATTTTTTAATTAATTTAATCTCCTGGCAAACAATTTTCACCTCCTTCCGATTTCATTTAATGGCGGAATAAAACGCAATTTTGTTTCATTTTAATTATGTTTAATGTTAACTAAACCAATATCTCTCAAGTTCTAACGCATTTTACTTAACAATGTTCAAAAAATTTAGTTTCCACTAATAATAGTTGAAAATCGTTATTCAGTCAGTCTAGAATGTGATATTTACATTGATTAGTTGATCATAATAAACAACCTCGTAACCAAGTAATAATTCTACTTTAAAAGTGCAAAATCTTTCATCATCATCATCAGCTCATTTTATGTCCCCACTGCTGGGGCATGAGCCTTCCCTATGGATGGATAGGGAGAACGGGCCATAAACCACCATGCGGGCCCAGTGCGGGTTGGTGGTTGTTAACGACTGCATGCTAATGCAGCCGAGACCAACGGCTTTACATGCCTAACGAAGCACGGAGGAGCTCGAGATGATAAATTTTTGGTCACCCATCCGATTATCGGCCTTTGCTAAAGTTGCTTAACCTCAGCACTCGCAGACCGGGCACGTTAACCACTGCGCCATCGAGCTCCAAAATCAGCTGCAAAATCTTTATGGAACCTAATTAACTATTGTAAACTCTATGTGTGTGTCTATGTATGTGTTGTATTGTATTGTAAATAGGAATAAAGAAATAGAAACTACAGTAAAAAAAACAATGTTATTTCTAAAAATAAATAAAAAATAAACCAGAAACCACATTTGATTCGTAAAACGCTAAAGTTCATAACATAATGTAATCTATTCTCCAGAGCTGCTCTTGCATAAACAATTTGAACAAAGAACCACATCGAGAGTGGCACAATTTACCTCCAAGAATGCACGGGCATACCCACATTCGGAATTTCGTCCGCGGAGAGTTCTTTTGTGTCCGACGGAAATTTCACTAAGAGGTAGCGGCAAATGTAAAGTGAAATACTAAATATTGAAAAAAAATATCAAAATTTTCAACTCTTTTTCAAGGCTGAAAATTGCTTACATGACTGTCACTACGCTGTAAATACTTTGTTTCTACCACACCGGTGTGGAACGCAGTAATTGATCCGAGATGTGTGGTGGCGATTCAGTGGGAAGGGCTATGTTCAGCAGTGGACCTCTGTAGGCTGAGGATGATGAGCTAACTAATATTATGCTTAAATCACAATCACAAACATTTGATTGAATATCTATAATTTCTAATATATAATAAGGTCACATTTTATCAACTGCTAATATTTTGAGGATAAATTCAACAACATATATAAACTATTTTTATGAAAAAACCTTAAATTTTTATGGTCTAGTTTTTGAAGAAAAACGCCAAAAGACATTTCGATTAAAAATAAAAATAAAGCACTTTCGGTAGTTTCATTCAAAAGAGCCGACAGAGAGGCCGCTCTTAAAAATATTACAATTTTTGTGCTAGGAAAAGTAAAAAAAAAAAACTAGCCAGAATCTTTTTTTAAATGCTAGGACCTTATTTCTCTGATATAATTTGATGTTTTGTCAAAAATATTTGCAGTTGATAAAAAGTGACCTTATATATTCTAATAAGTATCTTATATATTCTAACATTAATTCTGTATAATTATACTTGTGCACTAAGTAAGCTTAAAATTGTAAAAACTTAACTACCTACTTATCCATATCTATTTTAACATGCACTTTTGTCATTAACGTAGTCTTCCTACCATTTCTTTCCAGCATTTCTCCCGCTGATTTATTTTCAACGCTCGTAAACATCCTACGAAAAACACAATTGTTAGATACAAATTAGTGAGAGCTTCCGTTGAACGAAAGAGTTCACGCCGCCGCCTTTTGAAAAGCCGAAACTTTTCGCCCCCACACTAATTACTTCATTTCCGAACGCCTTGCGCAGTACGAATTTAAACCTGCAAACGTCCATGTCTCTGTTTAGTTTACAACTGAAAGAGGCTTTAATTAGGTAGACGAAATCGCTCGGGCCCGGAACGAAGGAGATATTTGCCGGAATCCAATTCATTTGAGTCTACAAAACGGAAAATAATAATGAAATGCTGATTGAAGTGGAGCGTGAATTTATTTTGTTCCCGGGTACTTTGACTCGAACTTACGGCGCTAGTTGTTACAGGCGTAGTTAATTATTTTGTTGATTCGAACAGGGCGTGAGTTTTAAACAAAAATGTATTCTTGTTTATCCCTTTTAAATGTAAACCTAGTTATTTTTAAACTCGATTTGATACTTAGGTTTAGGTCTGTGTCACCGTCAATGTTAGTAGCATCATTGTTGTGTCGGAGTTAGAGGTAAGACTGATAGGCAGTTCCTGAATAGTTCTTCAACTTTTCCGGGTGAAGTGCGCTTTCATGTTCGACTTAACATCACGAGAGATAAAAGCTAAAGCTATGTTAAGCGTTTCCTTATAAGGAAATTTTAAACAATAAAAATTATTATACAACGTGTAACAAAAAGGTGTGGTCAAAATGAAAAGATCCAAAGTGTATCCCATATAGTACTTGTATGTGTTGTTATTAAGACATAATTATTACTTTAATTTGACATGCAATGGTTAATGAAATATTTATATTTGTGAAGTGATCGCGTCAGGCGCGCATAAGCAAGCAGCAGTGATCATAAATGTTAGTACACAAAGGTTACTATACCATTAGGGCTGAGACTTGTTTATTTTGATGTGACGTCACAATAGAAATGTTAAATTAAAAATTGCATAACACATTAAAGTTAATAATCATGACTTAGTAACTTTTCATACAAGATCTAGATCGGATACACTTTGGATCTTTTCATTTTGACCACACCTTTTTGTTACACGTTGTATAGCGTGATCAACAGATTTTCCTTTAATCGTTACAAATAGGGGTCAGTAACTGGTTTTAGTCTTCAGCAACAATTTAATGCACCACCTGCTTCCTAGTTGTCATTACGTAAAATTTTAATGAAAATCTATATTTCTAAACACCATTTTTTTCCTTTAGTTGATGGCTTCGTGCGATTAACACATTTAGCCAGTGTCAAAGTATTTTTTCTTACAAGTAATACATAAATAAACAATATTTCTTTCCTGTATGATAATGATGAATGATAATAGAAATGAAAAGTGAGAAATGAGATAACCCCCCACCCCTCGAGAATCTCAGTAAAAATGTGGGGCTTTACTATAAGTCCTCGGGCGGACTTCTTGAGAGAATTTGAAAAGTGACGTTGTACTGTTTTGTTTCATTTGCAAACACTCATGCACACTCACGAACACTTAACGGTTAATAATCCACCATTATTTTACATTAATATTTGACATAACACAAATTTTAGAAAATAAAACAAAACAGCAGGCATGACTCTTCACTTTCCCGCCAAGAAACCACCTTAATACTTGTGACCAAGTGCTTCCTTCATTGATCATATTCGTAGTTCATAGTAAATTGTTCATAGTCTATGTAATTGATTGGTATGGATTAGTTACAATTCTTGCCATATGCGAGTTTGGTGATCACTAACTCGGGATATAGATCGAAAACACAAAACACACTTGCCCGACCTAAGAATTCAACCTAAGACTTACGGATATCAGACCGATTTACCACTCGGCCACCGAGTTGTAATAAAAAAGAGACATGTCTGTTGTTTTTTGTTTTATTATCTAAAATTTGTGTTTTGTCCAATATTAATGTGTAATAGGTAGATTAGTGTTCGTGAACGTGTAGAAGTTCTAGCAAAAAAAGTACAACGTCACTTTTCTAGTGGTTTGGGGAAAATATAATTTATCATCATGCGTTATCATTTAATAAGAAGCAAATAAAATTGATATTACATTACAACTTTGATACTGGCTAAATGTGCCGAACAAAAATTACTCAGCGGCCATTTTACAAATGAATCAAAACAACGCGTTCAATCCAACAAATGAGCATCGTTCACTTTCAATAAAATGACATGGCCACACCAAACAAAAGACAGTCGTCCTTTTTCTCCTCCGACAGTTATAAGTCTCCCAACGATTTTCCACAGGCAGGTAAGCACGTAACGTTATGTGCTCGTAAGGCGCGAAGACAAATAGTTCTTGTGACAAACACCTTAACAAATTACATTTACATCGTCAGCCCAAAGAAAAGCAATAAAAGTTGGCGGGATTGTCTTTGTCACAGATGCTGCAATAGTTATGATGTACGGGGAATCTTCTTGTTTGTTATGTAACAGCCCTTTATGTTCCCGTCGACCTTCCCTACACACCGCTAAATGGCCTATTAAATATTAAAGGAGCGGGAGCGGACGCGGTTATTAAAGCGGTTCAAAGAGTAGGGGATGGTATTGTCATTTTAAGTCGGTTCAAGTCATATTTTTATAGTTTCATTTATAATTCATGTCATATACTTACTTACTTCACCGGCTCAACGACCCGAAGTGGGTCTTGGCCTTCGACGTTAAAGCACGCCATTTTGTTTAATGCATGTCATTTATGTAAGCAAATTTTTTTATTAATCATAATGGCTATTGCATATGTTTTCCGCACGTATAGTGTGGATTGTTTATTACTCTCGTTTTCCGTCGGGTCACCTCTTTTCGAAGTCGATCCTTCAGAGAAACTCCGAGCGTAGCCCTTTCCATAGCTCGCTGAGCGACTTTAAATTTGTGAACCAGCCCTACCGTGAGTGTCCACGTTTCGGCTCCGTATGTAGGACGCACCGATTAAAGACTTTCGTCTTTAGACTTTGTGGAATAGGCGACGAATAAACACTTAACGGTTAATAATCCATCATTATTTCACATTAATATTCGACATAACAACACAACAAAACCGCAGACATGACTTTTCACTTTCCCACCAAGAAGTCCCTTCCCAGCACTTATTAACTACGAAACTTTTTTCTCTTATTTTTTTTCTTATAATGCTATAATTCCGCCTAAGCGTATGTCCCGCTGCGAGCGTGCCGCAGGTGTGGGCCGCCCAAGCGCGCGGGCGTCACTAATTGTGTCTTATTTATGCAAACAAATTGTTGTTCCGCCCGAGTTCGTGCGTCGAGCCGTTAGCGAAGGGTTGTTGAGACCCTCCAGTGTATGAAGCTAGTGAATTCTTTAAGGAGTCGTGAGGTCGGGGCGATGCAACGCAATCCCTCGTGTACAATCTTATTTATGAAAACAAATGACGGATGTCGAGTTAGGTTGTGTTGTACACTTGTCTTTTTGAGTGCTGAACTTTTTCCGTCTTATTTTTTTTTTTTTTTTATATTGACACGTCATAGTGACCACATCCTGCCTGATGGTAAGCAGCCGATGCAGTCCAAAATAATGAGAGCACTCCCAACCGTGGAACACGCACGTTAACAAGCGCACCCATTCATGACGGCCTGCATAAATGCCGTTTCACGCCCCGCTTAAAAGACCCGGGACTATAGGAGCTGGGAAACACATGCGCCGGCAAAGAATTCCAAAGCCGAATGGTCTTACAGAGGAACGACTTGCCAAATTTTTTGGTACGAGTACTGATTGTCTGTACAGTATGATGGTGGTTCCTAAGACCAGCACGTATAGTCCGGGAGAGGAAAGGAGAAGGCGGGATTAGATCAAAAAGTTCTTCAGAACACTCACCGTAGTAATTCCGGTAGAAGACACTGAGAGAAGCAATGTCTCTTCGCAGCTGGAGGTCCTCTAGAGAGGCTGTAACCTCAGCATCTCCAATAATGCGTACCGCTCGCCTTTGCAGTCTGTCAAGTGCATCGAGGAGGTATTTAGCGGAGCCGTCCCATAGATGGGAACAATACTCCATACTCGATCGCACCTGAGTCTTGTACAACAAACAGCTCTGCTCGGGAGTGAAAAACCGCCTCACCTTATTGAGAATACCCAACTTACGGAAGGCAGTTAAAAAACCACACTCGAGTAGCATTTTGGGTTCAGTTCCTGGCCAATGTCCATGCCAAGAATGCTGAAGTCCATCGAAATGGATAACGGAGAGTTCTGAAGAGAGGGAGGAGTAAGGAAGGGAGTTAGCTTAGACGAAAATGCACAAACCTGAGTTTTGCTGGCATTAAACTTGACCAGGTTTTCAGATCCCCACTTAAAGACACGATCGAGAGTCAGGTTCAGTTTGGCAACCAATTCTTGCCTTTTCACCACGATATCGGCTTGCTTTGCCGCAGGATGTCCCAAGTACCGCTCATGCACCGTACTGTCATCCGCATAACAATGAATATTGCCCAAGGACAGCATGTCATTGATATGCAGAAGAAATAGAGTAGGTGAGAGCACAGAACCCTGCGGCACTCCGGTATTGACTTTAAAGAGCGCGGAGGAACTACCCTCACAAAGGACACGAATCCTCCGCTCTTCTAGAAAGTCTGCAACCCAGGCGCACAAACGGGGCGGCACACCGAAGGCCGGCAACTTGGAAAGAAGGGAACGATGCCACACTCTATCGAAAGCTTTGGCTATATCAAGGCTAACTGCCAGAGATTCGCCATGCTTGTCCATCGCTTCACCCCATGCGTGAGTTACGTACGCTAGAAGGTCACCCGTTGATCGCTTGGGTCTGAACCCGTACTGGCGATCATGGAGCAGCGAGTGATCCTCTAGGTAGTGAATGAGCTGAGAGTTAATTATCCGCTCAAACACCTTGCACAGAACAGAAGTTACAGCGATGGGTCGATAGTTGGCTGGATCCGAGCGATCCCCTTTTTTGGGGATGGGTTGTATGTTCGCTTCCTTCCAAGACTCCGGCACAATACCGGCATCGTAAGACTCCCTAAACAATCGTGTCAACACTGGAGACAACTCAGCCGCGCATCTGAGCAGCACAATTGCTGGAACACCATCCGGCCCGCTAGCTTTCCGCACGTCGAGCGACCGCAGCACGGCACGTACATCACACTGCCTGATACGAATATCAGGCATGGTGGCCCCACAATGTGCTATAATAGGTGGAGCGGCGCCACAATCGTCAACGCGCGAATTAGCCGCGAAAAGTTCTGCCAACAAGTTCGCCTTCTCTAGCGGCTGGTAAGCTAACGAGCCATCTGGATGTTTCAACGGGGGCAGCGAGGGAGAGCAGAAGTTGGCCTGCACGGCCTTAGCGAGCCGCCAATAGCTACGGCTACCCGTAGGGTGCGAGATCAACTCCTGCCCTACTCTCGCCACTCTCTGTCCATCTGCTCTTGCGAGAGCCCTCTTGTTAGACTTAGAGGCCTTGTTGTAAGCCGCCTTCAGGGAGCCGGCACTAGGGTCATTTAATGCGCAAGCTCTCGTCCAAGCACGATATGCCGCTTGCTTGCATTCAGCAGCTTTGGCGCATTCGCGATTGAACCAAGGCCGCTGTCTACCAACGCTGGCAAGATCCGTGAACGGAATATAATATTCCATACCCAACAAGATCTCATCAGCGATGGCGGAAGCGCACTTCGACGGGTCCTTTCCAAGAAAGCAGCTCTGGCCCCATGAGACGGATGCAAAGTAATCACGCAATCCGTCCCAATCTGCCGACGAGTAGTGCCACAGACGACGTTTGGTCTCCATTGTTTTCGGTGGACTAACGCAATGCGGTGCTGTGGCAATGACCAAGCAGTGGTCTGATGAGCCTAGAGGTGCAAGCACCGACACTCTATACCCTGCAGGGCAACTCGTCAACATTAAGTCCAACAAAGAGGGCGCGTGACCTACGATATCGGGTATCCTGGTGGGCTGGTCTACCAGTTGTTTTAGGTCTTGTGTCAGAGCAAAGGCATGAGCGACTCTACCAGCGTGATCAGTTTTGGCGGAGCCCAACCATGTTTCATGGTGGGCGTTGAAGTCCCCCAAAACCACCATCTCGTCGTTTGGGAATCGCTTCTGCGCGACATCAGTCACTCGGCCAAGGTGGTCAAAAAGGCTGCTTGTGTAAGCATCTCCCGTGTGGGACCGATATAGGCACGCATAGACACGGCAACGGGAGCCGAATTCAGTGCGCACCCAAAGGATGGAAAAGGAGGGGTCTTCCAAGCAGTGCAGACGACGACAACAAATGTCAGCCCTCACACTCCGGCTTTCGCGAGGAATTGCTCCTCAAGCTGATAGCCGGGGTACCTTAAGTAGGACGTGTCAGCAGAGCGACGAATTTGAGTCTCCGTCAGAAAAAGCAATGCAGGCCGCGCCGTCTTGAGGTGTTGGTGGACGGCGTTGAGGTTAGAATGGAGCCCACGGATGTTAGTGAACTCCACCTCAAACGGTGGGAGAGGAGGAAGCCGCTGTATTACCTGCATTCTTTTTAGGCACTGTCATTGGAAAAGGGAAAGGAAGGGACGTGAACAAGGAGCCACTACTGCCGCAAAGAAATGAACAAAGCGAGAGTCTACCGCTTCAGCATTGAAAGAGCGTTACAACCAAAGCCGACATGCCGGACGGAAGGGCCCCCATACCCTCCCGAAAGTGGTCGCCGGGTCCCACCATTTCCGGTCGCCAACCGGCACGACGTTCCACTCCGAGATTATGCGCGACCTGGTGAGGCAGCCTCCCGAGGTGGTTAGCCCCGGTCGGGCCCCTGTACTATGCCGCGGGCGGCCAGCGGCACCACCGTTTCTATGGGTCTCCCAGGCCGGCATGTCGAGTCCCGTTTCCCGCTCAATGGTTCCACAGCAGTACTCTCTGGTCCACTGTTTGCAACATTAGCCGCTCCTCTGGCTCCGGTAGTGCAGCGCTGTTCCCGGAACGCGACCTGCGACGAGCACAGATCACTTGGCGGGCGTACACTGCCGCTGAGCTGGGCTCTACCACCAAATGCTCAATTAGCACCACCCAGGGGTCACATGTAGGGTCACGAGGGTACACTCCTAGGGATGCGAGCATTATTAACCCCCAAATTAATTACAAAACTCTTACTTTGGTCGTGGTTTAGACCAAGACTACATGGTCTGGGTATGTTACGGTATCAATGTTAGTTCGAGGACTAAAATGTGTTTTTATTACAAATCGAAGACCTTCCAAGGATTAGATAGTACCATAGTTCGTCCATGGTTTGAATGCTATCCACAGATAATAAACCACTTTTCATTCGAGTTTCGGCCTTACGTCATCATCATCATCATCAGCTCATTTATTACCCCACTGCTGGGGCACGAGCCTTCCCTATGGATGGATAGGGAGAACGGGCCATGAACCACCACGCGGGCCCAGTGCGGATCGGTGGTTGTTAACGACTGCTAATGCAGCCGGGACCCACGGCTTAACGTGCCTTCCGAAGCACGGAGGAGCTCGAGATGATAAATTTTTGGTCACCCATCCGATGACCGGCCTTTGCGAAAGTTGCTTAACCTCAGCACTCGTAGACCGGGCGCGTTAACCACTGCGCCATCGAGCTCCTCCGGCCTTACGTAAAACATACCAAATTACAGAATGAGCTACTATATCAATTACTTGATTGCACGTGGCCTGTAGAAACATGCTCTTTGCCCATCTTGTAGTCATGTTTTCTCGCTAAAATAATATTTGCTAATATTTAAGAATCCTCAGCAGGTGCTATTTGGATAGGTTAAACCAGAGTAGTATATTAAAAAAGTATTTTAAAGAATATATTTACAAAAGAACTGTTTAACCTTAAACGAATGTGAAATTCTTATCAAAGGTGAACTTAAATCCCCTTTCTGCTATCAATTCCAATATGTTTAAGTACTTAAGTAGGCAATAGATTCCTCTCGAAAGTAAGTTTTAATACTCTCCTAACATCGCACAAATAAAATCGGATAATACGAACAAGACACTTCACCTGTACCAATATTGTACACGAGTGTACCTGAAGTTTACTCTTCACTTAAAGACAGCACCACACTAAAGTAGTAGCTTTATTAATTCTAAGCCGAGTTATCGGAGTGCCTAGCTCCAACGCTCAGTCGTTAAAGACACGTTGATCCATCCCCCGAAATGCCTTCGGATAAATAAATCTTCTAAGCACTACATGACTGAGGAAAGTCAGAACTCGTTAACAGCTCTTTATGGAGTAGGGCTGCCGACAAAACGTACCGATAGAAAACTTACTTCATACCCTTGACGAGGGTCAACAATCATGAGTATGGAAATTAAAGAGTTTGTTGTAGGGTTTTCACTTTACGTGCACGTTTTTTTCATAGAAAAAGATTTTTTCTAAATTTTGTTTACCGTTATCTTTGATCAATTATGTAATAGATTTCCGATGAGTGCTTGAAAAATAGTAGGTGACTTTGGTGCCACGGAGACGCAATGACGTTTGTGGCGATGACAGTAAATATTAAAGACAAATATTTGACAATAATCGTCAGTTAAAATTTATTCATTGAATAATTTTGACATAATGACAGATGATTATTATATAGACAGATTTTTTCAACATTTGTGTTTTTGTAATAATGACAGATGATTATTTACATATAATTTTACGCAAATATTGTTGCGAACAAATAACAATTTGAAAAAAGACAAAGTGTTGAAAAAATTCCACATTCCATTGAATATGTCACAATGACAATATTATTCGTTGGATAAAACTTATCTGAGGATTGAAAAGTCGGACCTTAATTTAATATTTTTTAGATTTATCTGGGGACTTAGACAAAGTAACATTATAAAAACGATAGCGAAGTTAGAGAATAATAAATGTCCATCCAAAGACGTCCACTGCTGGACAAAGGCCTCCCCCTAGGATATGAAGGGTATTTGCCGTAATCGCCACGCTTGGTAGGCGGGTTGGCGATCGCAGTAGGTTGAGGGTAACCTCAGAGAGATGCTGCTGCCCATCCTCAGGAATGGTCCCTTAGTCGGCTTTTACGACACCCACGGGAAGAGATGGGGTGGTGCAATTCTTTATCCCCGGCACCACACAGGTAAGGTTGTAAGTCTGACGTTAAAAAAGGTATTTTTTCATCATCTCTCATCATCTCAGCCAAAAGACATCCACTGCTGAACAAAGGCCTTCCCCAAGGATCTCCACAACGACCGGTTTTGTGCTGCTCACATCCAGCGGCTTCCCGCGACCTTCACCAGATCGTCGGTCCACCTTGTTGGAAGCCTGCCCACACTGCGCTTTCTGGTACGCGGTCGCCACTCGAGGACTGTTCCGCCCCCCACAGCCCAGTCCAAAATTTTTTATAAAGTTTGAAAATTCGATGATGCAGCAGCAGAGTATCTTAATAACTTTGATGTTTTGAAAGTTATTTTATACTGTCGTAGTATTTTTTTTTTGGGTCGTATTTAATCGATCACCAAACTAACCTAACCTAACCCACAAAAATACTAAGTTAGCACCTAAAAATACAAAGTTAGCACCTAAACTACTATTTAGATGCTAACTTAGCATTTTAGGTGCTAGCCTACTATTTTTTTTGTGGATCAATTTATTATTTCTTTTTTATTATGAATATTTAGAGACAGCACAGTCGCATTGATTTTAGGTTACTTCATCTAATTGTTCAATAACATATTTTCAAGTACAATGTAACATATAAATGCCAATGCTTTTATTGTTTTGTATTTTAATAAAAAATACTACGTAAGGCTACATGTTACTATAAATATTCGTTTCAGTGTTCTCTATAATACTATATAGTGTACTATAGTATATAGTCTCTTATATAACTATTTTATTATAAATGTTTATTGTTACACTGTTTGTTTGCCCAAACAAATTAAAAATAAATCTATAAGCCTTGATTAAGTGTATTAAAAGAACTTTACACTATGAATGATGATAATTATGGAATCTTATGTAAATATATTCGATGATTGTATTTATAAACGCTTTCACGTATTTCTATTTGAAAATCTATTTGTGGAGTTTCTTCCAACCAAAGATTGACTGGTTAAAGTACAGTAAAAGTCAGTTGAAGGTGATCTATGTCATAGGTGCGGTTACTTGAAAAGGGTCTTACAAATGGTTATAGTATGCAAATTAAATCCTTGGGCCGGCCAGGCGTAAGAAGGCGATTTTTTATTCCACTAGAAATTGCGCGTAATCTCAATAGAATATCAAGTTTATTGAGAAAACTCAATTTTTAATTTTGAAACATCATTTGTCTCTTCAAAGTAAACCTTTAAGTTTGTTATAGTTGTTTTAATGTGACCTTTTTGTGCAGTAAAATATTCACGGTTTTTTTTTTCAGAATTTCTGTTAAGGCGAAGGGTAAGGCACACTAGTACCGCTAATGGATTTAATTGATAACTGCTAAACTGGATTTATTTGAAACATTGCGGACCTTCCCAAACTAGGCAAACATCTATTATTTAATAATTGTGCACTACTTTTAGGTTTGTTTTTGTATTCATTCGCTTACACCAAAAGTGGCCATTGTTTGTGAATAAATGCGATAGCCCATTTTGTGAATGAATTAAGGGGGCTTAATAATACCTATAGTTGTCGGCAACTTTATGCATTTAGAGACATAACATAGAGTGGTTACAACCACCAAATAATAATATAATAATAATATTTTATTTATTAAAAGACAACAAAGATCCATTGTGTTAGTATACAAGTAACTTATATGCAATGTTAGTAAATAATATTAAAAAGAGACTTAATTCTAAAAACTAATTGGCCAATTAGTGGACAGTCCCCACCATTAGCTATACGCTCCATGACACTGTTGCGGCTGCTCCGAACCCGTCGCAGCAGAGAACCTGCTTTTTTGCGCAGTATGGCCGGGAAACTGTCGATGTCTAACCAAAATGTTGTTAACTTTAATTATGTAGGCTAATAATTAAGCGTGTCCACGTCTCCTACTAGATTGTCAGAGGTGTTTGGATCGAAATACCAAAAATGCTTAGCTTTTACAATCACATCCCCACAAACATACTACTTATATTTTAAGAAAACCGCTTCTTACAACGTACTTAGAACTCAAAGTGGAGCTTTCCTCGTTCGTTCAAAGAGAGTAAATTGCAGACAGATAGCAGCCCTAAACTTTGGCCAAGAACAGAGTGTGGGGCCCACGGCTGATAACGGCGAAGTTTCGCACGTGATCCTTTTGTGGCGATTTCCTCATTTAGAAATGTTTTATCGTTCCATTAATTTAGTTCTTTCTGTTAGCTTTGGTTTTTAACGCGAAAGTCGCTTTAGATAACGCCCTTTCAGCTCGTGATCTAGCTGAAAGAATCTGGTGAGCGAAGAAAGCGTCGGTGCTGTAATCAGTTTGGAAATGGCGCTGAAAGATAGCGGAAACTTATAGGAAGTCTACTCGAAGTCTAGAACTTAATAATATCTTTTAAGAACTAATAGGTATAGTGAAATATTTAGCAATATTTTATAGGTTTTTTTTTGTACAATTTTTTTGTACTTTTTGCAAGCACAGTGCCTTCATCTCACCTTTAAGTAAAGATAAGGTCAATGGTGGAAGCGCACTTCACCCGGAATCCTCAACTATTGAATGTATATATATATTATATATATAGAATATATATATATAGAATATATATATAATATATATTTAGAGTGAATGTATGGTCTTTCGGGCCAGAGGGAAGTGCCCAGATACAATACCTGCTATTAAATTGTATAATACAGAACTCAAAAGAGTGGAACAATTCAAATATCTCGGGCACTTGGTAACCTCTGACCTGAGAGACGATGCTGATTTAGAAAGAGAACGAAGGGCACTGTCTGTAAGGGCCAATATGATAGCCCGCAGGTTTGCACGGTGTTCGAGGGGCGTCAAAATTACTCTATTTAGGGCATTTTGTACGTCCCTCTACGCCTGCAGCCTGTGGGTGGCATATACCCAGAAACAGTACAGCGCCCTTCGTGTACAATATAATAATGCGTTTAGGGTGCTGATGGGGCTGCCTCGGCACTGTAGCGCATCGGGGATGTTCGCCGAGTCGCGGGTGGACTGTTTCTACACAACCATGCGAAAACGGTGCACATCCCTGGTGCGCAGGGCTCGGGGTAGCCCCAACAGCATCCTAAACATGTTTGCGAACAGGTTTGATTGTCAGTACGTGAACCATTGTCGTATGGTTCATGTACTGACAAGTAAATAAATAAAAATGACATTTACTTTATTACTATTATTATTATTATTATTAATTGTTATTAGATGTATTGAATTTTTGAATTAAAATGTACTAACATAGTTATTAAGTGCACATTGTTACTAACCATAATTGGATCTCTGTTATCTAAGTAAATAAATGAATTGAATTGAATTGAATTGAGGCACTGGGACACAGCAGTGCTACAAACATTGATGGCGACATATTTAGATAAGATGGCGGTAACTAGCCAGGCGAAGAAACAAGAAACCAACCAAACCGAATACACCAACATGTGATGCTGAAATTGTTTTCACAAAAAAAGATTTGATGGTTCTTATGCATCGGTTTCGGACTTCCTCATATTTGTCAACAAAATCATACAAAATGTCTTGTTCTTTTTGCGATATTCGCAGCGTTTGACGCATCAGGACACTTCATTTAAAAGTAACGCGTCACACGGATGATGGTTCCAAAGAAAAAAATCAAGTTATACGATTTTAACCACACTAATAATAGTAAAATTTAAAAATACAATTTAAATCAATGTCATAATGCCAATTTAATTTAGGTAATTAATCATGTCACAATCACAATATAACAATTCTATTGTCTATTATCAGCGTCAGGAAGCTGTTTAGATCTTATCTAATGAATCAAACAGAGCAATTGAATTCCGGCACGAAACAGACAGTAATTGTACTACAGCACTACAGTACTGCAAACACTCCAAATTATGCGACAAATTGCGTATTCCGGCCGAACCACACTTTTCTCACAATAAAATAACACTCAGCCAAAAAAGGAGTTTATTTAAATTCCAGCGCTGTATACACGAAATAAAAGAAAAATAATACAAAGTACAGAATGCATGCACATTATTATACCACGACATGACATCTAATCTGGGAGACGCGAGCTTGTTAAAACATACCTCCTGAGGGACGAGGTCACGTAACTACGTTTGCGCGGAGTGAGCGCACATTTTTTTTATTTTCCAGGCAATGTGATGTGTTACAATTTTGATTGGGTGCTTTAATGCGTTTCCGTAAGAACGCCTTTCATAAATTCCTTGGTATGGTATTTACTCATGTGGTAATCATATTAGGTGGTTACCTATGAAATTGACGTTTTGTATGAAGATTTTTTATAAAATTAATATTTTTCATACTAACGTTTTTTTTTAATTTTCTTAATATCTATTTATGATAACACTATAAAAATTGTATTGTAGTGTGTTTGTTTCACTAGCTTAATATAGCAGACATTAAAAAGAAAAAATCAAGCCCTTTCAAAGCTACAATGAAACCTAAGGTCAATTCCACGAACAAAAAAGAAGTCAATTAAAAAAAAGGTTTTTTTTCAAAGTTATATACTAGCACTTTACTCACGACTTCGTCCGCGTAGATTTGAGATTTAATTTTTTTTATTTTTATTAACCCTTTTTTAAATAAAATATAGCCTATGTTACCCGCTAGGAATGTAGCTTTCAATCAGTGAAATATTTTTTTAATTGGACCAGTAGTGCCAGAGATTAGCCCCGACATACATACAAACAAACAAACAAACAAACAAACAAACAAGCAAACAAATTCACAAACGTTACCTCTTTATTAATAGTATAGATATAGACTAACTGATCCGGTGGACTTCGTACCGCTTTGACAGTTTCTATGACAACAAAACATACAAATCGTTAAATAGTTTACGCGTATCAAACAAACAAACTCACTTTTATATAATATGCCTATGTCCTTGATAATATAATATAATATTTCTATACTCTTGAGTGTATATGTGTGAATATGTGTACAAAATTTCATCATGATCGGTTGAATAGTTTACGCGTTAAAGCGTATCAAATAACAAACAAACAAACAAACAAACTCACATTCGCATTTATACTTCGATCAATTGTTGATCGAAGCATTTATAATATTAAGTTAGTGTCATAGTGCTAATAAATTAGCCTTTCCTTAGGCGAAGGGTAAGGCACACTAGCGCCACCAATTGATAATTTGACAATTACTAACGGACCGGATCTTTTTTTAAACATTGCGTACCGTCCGACAACAGGAAAGCATCGCATAGTATTTATTTAATAATTGTGCACTACTTTTTGTTGCGTGGTTTTATTCACAAAACAGGCTATCGCATTTATTCA
Source organism: Eudonia mercurella (assembly GCA_963082485.1). Taxonomy (NCBI): domain Eukaryota; kingdom Metazoa; phylum Arthropoda; class Insecta; order Lepidoptera; family Crambidae; genus Eudonia; species Eudonia mercurella. The sequence continues at coordinate 12,177,954 of OY720039.1, read as the reverse complement.
CAAACAATGGCCACTTTTGGTGTTAGCGAATGAATACAAACACAAACCTAAAAGTAGTGCACAATTAATCAATAATAGATGTTTGCCTAGTGTCGGAAGGTCCGCAATGTTTGAAAAAAAATCCAGTTTAGCAGTTATCAAATTAAAGCCATTAGCGGCGCTAGTGTGCCTTACCCTTCGCCTTAATGAAATTGTGTGTCGTATAGGGATTCTTGAATTCTGCTCTATTGGTAATTGTTGAGAGATATGCAATAAATGTTATTGTTTTTATTTACTTTTTTAATTGTTGTATAATTTAATTTCACGCAGATTGATTTCACAGCTGCTAGCTGCCGGCTGGTTGATTTCACATTTCACATTTCATTTATACATGTTCCATGCTTTGTTTTTAGTTTTTAGTTTTTAGGTCTAGATGTAACATAAGCAATCTTATATGTTTGTAAAATAATATAATTTTATTAATTTTCTTCGTAATTATTCCTAAATCGATTGTTGATGGCAAATTTACTTGGTTCGTAATAAAAGAAAGAATAATAAAAAATAAATTTATTAAAACCTGTATTATAAAATAAGGCAAACAGTTTAATAATCTTGCGACTTACATACATATATAATAATTATTTTTATTTACAAATATTACAACGAAAAGTTTTAAGCACTTCACAAAGTGCTTTTCAATTTCTAAAATTAACTTAAAATCTAGTAAGGTACTAAGTAGGTATTTTAAGTTGAATGGAGCAAGACGAAAGATTCTATGCAGAGGCCGGTAATCGGATGGGTGACGAAAAATGTTTCATCTTGAGCTAGTCAGCGCTTCGGAAGCCGTTGATCTGCTGCATTAGCAGTCAGCATTTAACCACCACCAATCGGCACTTGGTCACTTGCATCAGAATCTTAAATCTTTTAGCATAATCCTGCTTAAAACGTCAATATTTTGCCAACTTCAAACACCTGACACAATAAATGATTTTTGTGCAGGGTTAGCGATGAAAACAAAAAGACAAGTAAAAATACATAGAAAAAATATTATCGTATGATTTAGAAGTCTTCTTTCTATAATATAGTAAGAGTATCAGTATACACAGCATTGCATCAAGATAATTAAAAGAACAGCAATGTGTTTTTAAGTATTACAAAAATATATCAAATCAACAGATTGGTGGTCTAATAAACGTCTTCTATGGATGGCATAAAGCTTTCTGGCACTTGTGCGCTATATACTTCTCTCTTCCTGAACATCGCCTGTTTTAATTCTTCCGTTGGCCATGCAACCTCTGTGGTTGTGGTTGTGGTTGGGCTTACTGGTTTGCTTAGCTCTTTCTTATTCTTTTTCTTGTTTGACTTCCTCTTTGCCGCCGACAATAGAGCATCACCTTCCGACGAGTTGCAAGGATAAGACTTCTTCACGCTATACACTTGGCATGTCGCCGACTTAGCATCACTTCGCTCCGCCGTTACTTGTGTCTCTCTCACTTTTAAAGCGTAAATTTCATTATCCACATTATATTTCGTCACGGTCACACTTTTTGGAACTCTATTCTTTTTAGATTTCCCCTTTTTAGATGTGTTGTCTGTTGGTTTACTGATGATAGGATACGATTGTCGTTTCGTTCTGATGTTATTTGTCAAAACATCTTCCCTGAATTCTTCTGCGCTTGGACGATTTTTATACATATAGACGTATAAATTGTTGGCCTTTATAGCCCTATCCATGCAGCTGCTGCAGCCCTTACAAACGATATCGTTGTAGACTGATTGTATATGACTACTATTGCTAACCAATGGAGGGCCGTTGATGTTCAGCAGTAACCCTTTTCGTAATGATGGCTTCTGATTTATTATCACGGAATTGGAACTGTTTAATTTTATATCCTGATAAAAATTTTTGTTTCTTGGTTTGCCTGTAAATAATAATAATTATATTAAAGCAGGGTAAAGGACCTCAGTTGATGAAACTACACTCCCTAATTAAAGTATAGAATTGGTAAAGTAAATCACTTTAAATAGCGTATGCACAGTACAGCTTTTCCAAACGCAAAAGTGATATCTTAATGACACTGCCACCGTCATATGAACAAGATCAAGATTTATTTTCTATAGTAGAAAATAAATCTTGAGGAACATGACGAGTAATGGAAAATGGGACAGAATAAAATGAAAATGTCTTACCAAGCGTTTGCGGCAGCAACGCCACTAGTACACACAGGAACGCGGAACTCATTAGTTCCATTTGCGCAGCTCTCGTTCAGAAGGTGTCTCCGGTGCTGTACACAATCTTCTTTATAAAACTACGCTAACAAGCTTCGTTACAACGCAGTTTCACCGAGAGCACTGTCACCGTAAATGTTTAACCAAGATTCCTGAATTGAAAGTTAAACGTTTCAAAATTACAATTACAAACACATGCAGCCAGACACAGTGAGCCACTGAAGATCACCTCACCCAGATTAGCTCTTATATCATGACTTGAATTTACTACTTATTACGTATGTGTATTGTTTACCAGAGTATGTCGGCTGTAGTATCGATGCGACAATCGAATGTTTGCTTTCCCTCAGTCTTGATTCGAGCCTATTGTGATCACGTTGATATGTTTATACTGCGATAACAGGATAGTAGCATCCGTGTGGTTGGCGGCGCACAATGGGAGCGAATGACATTGTGTAGCTTGGGCACTGACATGTGCAGAGATGCCATTTGTTACGTGTTTGGGGAAAATCTTATGTAAGTATCGGTTTTTATCTAGAAGTAATGAAAGATTAATATTCTCTGATATAAGGGGATGACCTTTAGGATCTTGTACTCTTTTTTGTGGTAAGTAGAGATGAGTGACGAGAATGGTAGCTATAGTCTTGTTTTTATTTTTATACTTATAAACAATCTATAAATAAAATTAATAATAATATATTTATGTGTAAAGTTTTAAATTTCCAGGAGTTTTCAAATTCTATTTGTTGATACCCGATTTTAGAAATTTCGTAATACAGGTCAAATATGTATTTATTTAGGTTATTTGTCAAATTATTAGTACCTACATGAGTTGTATGAAAAGCTCGATGGCGCAGAGGGTAATGCGCCTGATCTGCGATACCTAACGTTAATCAACTTTCGCAAAGGCCGGTCATCGGATGGGTGACTAAATAAATGTATCATCTCAAGCTCCACCATGCTTCGGAAGGCACGCAAAGCTGTTGGTCCCAGCTGCATTAGCAGTCGTTAACAACCACCAATCCGCACTGGGCCTACGTGGTGGTTTATGGCCCGTTCTCCCCTACCATCCATAGGGAAGGCTCGTGCCCCAGCAGTAGCGCAATGAGTTGGTGTCAGGAAATTGCGTGACAACATCGATTAACTACAGCAGTATGGTAGGAACAAATGATCAGGATGAAACTGATACTTCTTCTTCTCTAGTCTCATGTTACTTGGGGTCGACGCAAAATGTCCGTTTCTTCGACTCCCCTCTATCAGGATGAAACTATTCAACATTACAAAAACACAAATGTTGAAAAAATTTCCACGAGCAGGATTTTTGTTTTTGTAATTTGTTCGCAACAAAATTTGCTTTAAAAATCATTTTGAACATTTTATTTAACATTAATCAGGAAGTGCTAGTCCATTAAAGTTACATTCACAGAAACTACTGACACACTCGGCTTCTCATGCAGTACAATATCCACATAACGTTGCAGACAAAAATATTCATGTTCGTGTTGATTCAACAAAAATTATCATAAAATATCAGGGCGAAGTGTAGCGGTGCGTGAAAGAGGGCGAACTTTTTTTTGTAACTTATCTCGTTATTCACCAAGATGTGACTTTTATGGTGGAGATGGACTTTGGGAGTTTCGGGCTTGTTCGAACACTGCAAATTGCTGAGATTTGTTCTTACGTACGCCCGTGACAATGCCAGAAAGGGGTTACCGTGTTATTTATGTTTCGCCGTTTTCACACTGGAAAATGGCAAAGGTGAAATATGGAATAAGTCCGATTGATAATTCAAACTGATTCGGCAGTTCGTTGACGATGCGTTGACAATGTAAGTTTAAATAGAAATAGAAATAGGACATTACTCTTTGTTTTCTTCTGTAGGTAGGTATCACTCTTTTTGTTTCATCTTATTTTTTTCTTTTGTGAGTATACTGTCAGCTTCATTTATATTATGTACTAGATGACCCGGAGAACTTCGTATCACCTTCATATATTTGTGAAAAAGACAAATTTCTGAACGCAATTTTTTTTTTCTTTTAATTTTCTTCTGTACAACCCTTGTCCTGACAATAACAAACACCAAAAAAAAAAGAATTATCCAATTTTGTGCAGTCGATCGGAAGTTATGCGCGTACATACATTTCAGTGATTCATTTTTATTTATATAGATATGTGTGTTGTCAATAAATGTTATTCTATTCTATTCTATTCTATATACATTTGAACACGAGAACATGTTAATGTATTTTTTTTCTTTAAATCGATGAAGGTACTTAATTGTTAAATTAAGTTGTTTACATAAAAATAACTGATCTGAAGTAATCAGGGTAGGGGCAACAGTGATCGCTTTATTTTCCTTTATTGATTCAAAATATTGGGCAGCAACTGATTTTAGTACCTATAGTATACAGGTCGACTTTTTTATCACCATCCAAACCTTCTGAGATGACTCCCGTGATACAAACGAACAACTTTTACTATTGGACCAACTTCCTAACTCGAAAAAAAAATCAGCTGTTCCATACAAAACATCAATATTCATTCGACCAAAATGTATGGAACAGCTGATATTTTTTTTCGAGTTAGGGTGTTGATCCAATAGAAAGAGTTGTTCGTTTGTATCACGGGAGTCATCTCAGGTTTGGATGGTGATAAAAAAGTCGACCTGTATAACTGTAGAATATAGGCCACCGCTGACAGTCCTAGATATTACCCCGTAAAATTGTCAATGGAAATATATGTTATTTTTTGACAACGAAAACTAGTTTCACACTTTAAGCCTAAGATATTTGGTACCACTTCAACACTGCATAACTTTTAACCATTTTTTATATCCTTATTTCTATCCGATCCAATCTTTCAATGTTCTATATGTCCACAATACCTCATTTTTTTATAAATAAAATTTTAATACAAACAAAAAAGCTGTACCTATCTAACTTATAAAGGATCCCTCCTTCCCATTCCCGAAATTCTTCGAAAACTGAATATAAAACTGAAGACAAGTTCGCTTAGTTGAAGTTGTTCAAAAATGCTTGAGAGCCACCCTATTCAATAACACGAACCTTCAGTAAAAAAGCTTCCTTGGAAAGCGATTAACTTTGTAATATTTCCCCTTGTTCCTCTAATTCACTTTTATTATGATCTTGTTTGAATACAATTATGTTTAGGTGTGATTATTCAGCATACAATTTCAACAGACATTGTCATAAATCAAATCAGTTTAAGCATTACAATTCCTATGTCACAATACTTGAGTGTGTCGATGTATTCTTGTTTTTCATTTTACCTCTTTCCTACATCAATAATGGACTTATGATAAGTATTAAAACACATGTCGGTGTGTCACAGAATACTTCCAATAATATTATATTGAACACCTCTCAAGATAACATGTTGTCAAACTCTTTATGTTATTCCGAAAGTAAGCAATCCCCGAGTAGCAGTATGTTTTCTTACTTTGCTGGATAAACAACTTTTGTACAATACAAGACATGTTGTTATAAGAAGCTAAACTTATGTCTGTCTGTGGTAAATAACATCTATTAACCGTCACTATAAATACTTAAGTTAACGTCTGCTTATAGACATTTCCATGTAATGATCAAAATTGATGTTTATTTGTTTGGACCTTTTTGGACACATTAACGAAGTGGTTTTTATTACTATGGGTAAGCATTTGGCCTTTATCTCACTTGATGTTAAGTGATGATAAGGCCGAAGGAGGAAGCGTACTTTTACCCGGAATCCTCAACGAATGAGGCACTGGCTATCTTATCTCTGCTGCTAAAACACAGCATTGGCTACTGATTGATTTTAAGGCGACGATTAGAAAAGATGGTGGCTAGCCAGGCGGACAAGCCCTACCAATAACCAAACCGAGTTACATTATTGCAATACAACCGTTTTGTTTATTATTTATAGCTACTCGTAACTATTTATTGTAAAGTGTACACTTTATTCTGAGCAGGCTAAACTTTATACAACTTGTGGGATATATTGTTCCCTAATCTTCTGACTATCTAGGTCAGATGCCCTGCCAATAATTAATTATTTATTTATTTTATTTTATTAAAATGGTTACATAGCCAATTACAAGGCCATACAAAGCTATTATGTAATTAAAATCCTAAATTTGGGAAGAGACTGCGATCCCACCATCCCGTACTAGGCTCCCCACTAGGCTATGGACTAATCTTCCCATAGAGTATGGTGGCACTGTAAAGGCGGTTTAAGGCCAACAGTAAAGTCTCTGAAAAAAAAACACCCTGGCTTGTAGCCAAGGCAAAAGTTGAAGTGTTTTACCCAGCCGTAAAACAAGCGCTACATATTTCACTTGCACAACCCTACACACTATGGAAAGTTCTTTCACCACCTAACGCTGAGTAAAAACTTGGTTACGGTAAACAAATAGCAGCATAAAATAAAAAGAAGTTTTGACAAAGCTTACTAGACGATAGATGTGCGAGATATGTTGCCCTTGGGATGTTTTACTCCATGAGTCTGTTGAAATTTGAAGTCACAGGTAAAAAGTTATTAAACGTAAGATATCTACATAAATAACATGTCGCAGATAATGTAAGATCATTGTAATTCAAAGCTTGTTGTTTTCGATTTGATGTGATGCGGTGGGATTAAGAACCGGCCAAGTGCGTGTCGGACCACGCGCACTGTAGAGTTCCGTAGCCCATCTCAATAATGCGGACTCTGAGAAGAGGGCTTTTATGAAAATTTATTTAACGATGGCTCATAAACTTAAATGTAGATACTACTGGTTTCATACACCTGACAACGTTATTTACATAGTTCCCAATGAGGAATTTGTACTGCGCCAAGTACATTTTATAAGTTAGTCGACTGTTACTCGTAAACTTGTAAAGCCTACTTAGCTGTGATAGTTTTCCTTTTTAACTTCGTCATATCCAAAAACAACCATTGAGCTGATCAAATCAAAAAACTATGTCCACCAACCCGTAATATTTTTGACATTGCTATCCACTGACACCCTACACTATGGGGTAGACAATAAAAAAAATTACATCCAAACTTCACGTGTTTTTGAAAAATATTTTTCCAAATTTTACTTTACTACTTTGTCGGCCATTACAGCTTTCTAGTACTAAGAGTCTATGAGCTAGGCTGGGGACGGACAGACAGACAAACAGACAGACATGGCGAAATTATAAGGGTTCCTTGTTGCCTACGGAACCCTAAAAATCGCACTTCACTATTGGAAAGTATCACGAATAATGATGACGAAGAAGCCAAAGGGGACAAGTTAATCAAACGGACCCAGAAAACGCGTTGATCCCAAAAGAGCTTTGACTCCGCCAACAGATTTTTCAATAATTAGGGTAACGAACATCAACTTTTTCAATTATTGGGTAACTGTAACCTTTATCAATGGCAATCGTGGAAATTTTAATTTGGCCCATTAGAACCCAGCATATTTTACTTGAGGAGCGGTAAAGTGGTCGTGTAATCGTGGTTCGATGCTAATCCTATTGCCCATTGAGGAAGTTAACTGCTCTCCGCGCTATTGGAACGCAAATGCGCGGCCTGGATGCCAAGGAGCGGATATCTGAAATCTTAATAAAAAATTTAGATCACCACTTGGTTTTGGGATAACGGCTACACTTAGTTTTATGTTGATGTATTATTTACAAGTTTGTAGCTATTCTAACGCTTAAGTAATTACTAGTATTCACCTATAATAGTTTTTACTAATCGCGACTGAATTCTAAATAATGTTTAGTTTTAATGAAAATAAAAGGATTTGGCTAAGACAATATTAGAGTTCTTTTAATGTTTAGAAAATATTTAACATGACTTATTAGAAAGCAACTATCTATTTTGGTATCTTGTTATCTTATCTAAGTGTCTTACACTCACTTGCAAGAAAGATTTTTATCTTTTTAATGCCACTTTAAACCTTAATGTTTCATAAAAGCATTGCAAGAAAGAAATTATGATGCATTTTAAAGCTCCTTTAAAATTTAAATATGAAAATGTCAAATTTATCTAATGAAGTGTCAAACCACCCATTAACGGTATTTTGTATTGCACGAAGCGATTTTAGCGTATCAGACCTCATTAAATTACATTTTAGAGGTTAAAATTTTTAATGGGTCGACAATGGGCCATTCAACTAATTTCACGTCGTGTTTATTTTGTATTTTCGCTGAATATGTCGTAGACCAGCCTATCTTCGTTATCGGAACCAGAAGATGTTCCTCGCCGCCAGATCCCAGACAGAATAAATTTATTCCAAAAAATTGGTTGTCTGTAAAGTCGGTTTACTGACGATAGTTGAACGTAACAACGTCTTAAGAAGGTGTCGGGAGGTGTTGGGGGTGTCGGGGGGTGTTGGGGGTACGTACCGCGGTGGCGATGCCGGCCACGAGCTTGCACAGTAGCCTGCAGCAGCCCGTCGAACAGGTAGGCGGGCGGAGTTGGGGGTGTCGGGAGGTGTTGGGGGTGTCGGGGGGTGTTGGGGGTACGTACCGCGGTGGCGATGCCGGCCACGAGCTTGCACAGCAGCCTGCAGCAGCCCGTCGAACAGGTAGGCGGGAGGAGTTGGTGGTGTCGGGAGGTGTTGGGGGTGTCGGGGGGTGTTGGGGGTAAGTACCGCGGTGGCGATGCCGGACACGTGCTTGCACAGCAGCACGGCTAAATTTCTACTCAGCCGATTGTGCTTCTTTGTCGCTCGTTCCGCGCTCTCGCTTGCACTTCAAGCCTTACATGGAACGCCTCAGAGCGAGGTAACGCCGAACTTTTTCGTGCGTGCAGCCGGCTCTATCGAATTATAAGACGTTGTCACGTCAAAACTTGACGCCTCAATCTGGAGCCACAGACCCTGATTAGTAAAGCCATTTGTGGTCTTACACAGCTTCTGATCTGTTTGCGGTTCTTCGCGACGAAGTCCTTCCAGATGGTGCTAGCTGATCTGGCGAATATAGACCGTACAAAAGGTGTCTCGCAAGTTGGCTGCACAACCTATATCAAAATGCCTGAAAGAAACAAGCTCCGAGAAGAAGCTGAAGATTTTTATGCCATTGATGGGTTTCCACGTGTGGCAGGAGCTCTTGACTGCACCCATGTGAAGATCAACAGCATTAGGGGCTCATTAGCTGAAATGTTCCGCTGCAGAAAAGGATATTTTTCCATCAATGTTCAATAATGCATCACTAAAAATAAGGGATATTATAGCACGCTGGCCTGGCTCGGTGCACGTTTATTACGAGCTTTCTGCTTCATGTTATCGTATAGAGATTTTAATTGTTCTGTCCCTCTGCTCCCTGTCGTAGAGTTGCTGTTGTATTTCCTAGTAATTTCAATCCAGGCCTCTTTCTTTTTGTTGATAAATATTGTCCCCGTTCTTTTATTTTCAATAACATACTTACTTATATCTAGAAAACAAAGTAAATCAGTACAAAAATATAAAATTTACTGTTTTATGAGATCAGCCAATAGTGCTTTTTCTTCAGGGTGCCAAGTGCGAGTTTCATTCGCCATTCGATCACGTAAACGAAAGCGAGAATTTGTATGGCAAAATGGTAACTCTTCTCGTATGTCGCCAGGAGGGGCTGCTTCAATGCCATACTAATTTTCGTTTTCGTAAACGTAATCGAATGAATACGGATAGTAAACAAAACTCACACTAGGCAGCCAGAAGTATAGTTTGCACCTCATTCTCGTTTTTTTATTCCGTTTTTTAGACATTTTCACTAACAAAATAATACCAAAATAATTCAAGTTTAACGCGACTTTCACGTCCAAAGTATTGGAAAGAACAATGTCAAAGTTATCAAACCATCTATGTGCCAGACGCGGCTTGTTTTCGGCCAATTTAAACACAATTATTGAATACTTTTCAAAACAAAACGCAACCACTCGTTCATTCCATTCATTTTTTAAATTTATTATTGGCAACAATGTATAATGCTCTCATTAGTTAAAGGATCAAGTTTTTAGCCTAAAGTAGTTTGATGCAACAAACTAACGAAATCATTATTTTAATGATTTCATTAGTGATAAAGTGGCATTAACTAAAGAAGGTTTAATGTGAAGCTTCTTGCAAGTGGGTGTTAGACATTTAAGGATACAACATTTTGGTCGAGTTTCACGGGCTCCGTTGCAGACTTTCACAATGCGAAAACTATATAAAATCTACATTAGATAAAGAACTGTAGAGCCACCACATAAATTACGAAGCACTTGTAGAAAAATCTAAACACGCAACAGTAAGCCTCCTTTCTCTACATTCGAAATTTGTGTCCGTTTTTTAGGAATGACAACACCCGTTACTCCGTCTGTTTTATTATCTGGCAACACTAGCTAGTGTCCCCAGATAACGGCAGGGACTAATACTGCCGCCGCTCGTGTCAAATTGGGACAATGTTGAGCGACGCGCCTGCTGCCTGATCCATCGTGGCCTGGCAATATTTCATTGAGAGGCGCGCGGTGTTATTTTGTACGTTGCAGTTTTTATATGGAAGGAATATATCTTTAATGTATTTAAAATTTATATAAATTTAGTGAGGGCAGGCCTCCAACAGGGCTACACCCACTTGCCAAAATTTCATTTGCCATAATTTCATCTGCTATATTGGTCAACAGACATAATATTGTTTCTCATAATTTCATATGTCATACTCATTGTTTGCTATATTAGTCACGTGCTAGAAAATTTGTTTCCCATAAAGTCAATTTTAATAACATCTGTTGTAACAATTTTAATAACATTTGTTATCATCATTGTAAGCCGTAATTATCTTATGCCATAACATCATTTGCCATCGAAATTGCTTCTAGAAAAAAATCATAAAAGCGGTTTAAATTAAACGATCAATAGGTTTAGGTTTGGTTAGGTAAGGTTATGTTAGAACATGAAAAACAACGCACGACCCGAGTGAGCGAAGCGAGCGTGCAGCGGCAGCGGCCGGCGAAGTGCCAAAAAACCAATCGCTTTTTAGGACAAAGGCGTTAGGTTAATTTTGTACGGAAGCGACTTGGATCGATTATAGTGATAAGTAGGTATTAGAAATAAAAACAATTTTAATATATTATTATTGCAATTAATAAAATGAATAATAATACGTATGGCACTCGTATCATTATGGAATCTAATGTACGGGCAAACAAGAGTATGTCACATAACTTTTATGGTAAACAAACAATTCGGGCAAATGAAATTCGGGCATATGAGTATTATTGCTTATATTTTTCGGGCAAACAATAGACAACCTCTCCAGCAAGGTGAACGTTCTGGTGAGGTTCGCAGGTAGCCGCTGAATGTGAGCAGCACAAAACCGGTCGTCGAGGAGATCCTTGGGGGAGGCCTTTTGACTAAGATGATGATAAGATTAAATGAGTACAAATATACAGTGTCCTAAGATACGCTTACTTCTATCTCTAAACTTTCAAATTTCAGATTGAAATACATATTATTTGTGTATAATAGTAATTTAAATATCACGTAGTACTTTGTGCTTTGGTCGCATTATAACACTAGCCCGCACTAGGCAGCGACTAGTGAGTACGTCAGAGTCTAACGGAAGCTATTAAAACCGCGGCTACTAGCATGAAGCATCTGTTTGTTCGGCTATCGAAGCTTTGGTGACTTGATTTCAGTGGAACAGTATACTTACTTAATTTTTTTGATATTAAAGGATATAATAGAATATAATATAATAGAATCTAATAGAATAGATAAGTACCGTAATTTTATATGATGTACTTGCTGTGCCCTTGCAGGGTCATGTTTGTTTCTTTTTTATCTTTTTCAACACCTGTATATGTAGGTACTCGTACAACATGAATGCAATAAAGAACTTTGAACTTTGAATAGAATAGAATTATTATATATTCTTTATTGCACATAAACACACATACAGAGAACAGTTTACAAACAATGGTGAGCAAAGGTGGACTTATCTCTAAAAGAGATCTCTTCCAGCCAACCTAGGGTGGAATGGGAGCATCATGTTTAAAAGGAAGCGACAAAAGTGCAAACATTCTTAAAACTACATAAACATACATAATAATACTACATAAATATGAACATATACCTACATATAATAATAATAATAATAAATATAAATATAATATAGTGTCTATCATTGCTTCATTGCGATGACATAAATGACAGAAAGATAAAATATATTTATTGTACAAAAATACAAACACTTTAAAATAAAAACAGATTAGAAGTCGTAAGGTCGTAAGTCGCCAGTCCTCGTCGTAAGTTATCACAAAATATATATTGATTATTTCACCGATCGCTCCCAGAATAACGACGCCCCGGATTATCGGTGACGGCCGTCCGTTCATCCGTGGGCAAAAATTATTAAGCTCCCAGCTATTGGTGTGTTTCTTTTATTTTCACACGTTTCGTTTTTCCAATATAACTGGCAGAAAGTTTATTGGTATTGACAAATTTGAAGTGTATGTTTCTAGTTTTTATTATTTGTATTATTTATCTAAGTGGGTCTTGAGACTCCATTGAGTATTTGAGTATTTTTTTCTATTTCTCATATATTGAGTCTTACCTATGAAATTGACGTTTTTTTCTCACTTATTAATAGATGTATTACTTCTAAAAATGAATACTGGTTGTTAATATTATTATACACCTTCAATTATGACTCTGTTACTTAGGCTTATGTAATAACAATGATTATTATTTTTGTGTCTTCATCGCCCAATTCTTTTTTTAAATTGACCTCTTTTTAAAAACCTAACCAAATTCAGGAATCAACATTTTGATTACGCCTACCTATAACCTATCCAAAACTGTCAAATTTATTCAATACATTTTCAACCTTATTCTTAAGGCATAAAGCTTAAAGTCTATTGAGAAAATTTGACAGTTTGCGGTAGGTTCATATGCAGGCGTGCGTACGTATCATTTATGCTCAGTTACAGATACCTAAGAGATAAACCTCAACTACTGAGGGAGTTATTTATAGCCAGTACCTCAGTAATTGAGGTATATTTATGGGTAGTTCATCAATAATTGAGGTTTTCGGGGGAAGTGCGCTTCCAAGCCTTATCCCTTACCATCAGGTGGGAGACAGCGATTTACTGTTATAATATTTTTATTAAAATCCTCTATTTCTAATACATAATTCATACATTTTGAACATTTACAGCTTAAATTTACAACTAATACCGTTTCGCTAGGACCGCAGTCCATTCAACCTTAGTGTAAGCCTTAACAGGCAATATATAGGATGTTACCGTCCCATTCGATAGGAGCTTAGCTAACATGCATTTTACCACCTATAAATTCTTTTCTCATTTTATCGAACCGACTGTACCACTGATATAGAGTTGTTGGAATACTAGATAAGACATATTTTTATTGAATTACCGATTTTCAAACTTTTACTTTGGCTTGTGTTTAAACGCCTACCAAAAATGTATCAATTCTACTACCAATAAAATTCGAAACGCTTACCAAAACGGATAAATGCTCATTTAATTGTGTTTCCTAAAATATTATAAAAAGGATACAATTTATATTTTTATTAAATGCAATAAAAATATATGAATACCTTTTAACTGCATTTCAGACCAAATATGTTATTTTGTCACCAAATAGATAACACCAATATTTTAAGCCTCGAGTTTCAATTTGGTAATTTTTGCTTTCTGTTGTCTAATAAAAAAATAACCTCGAAATTCAAGACAATCGCTACGCGCTTTGCGATTGTCTTAAATTTCTAACCTATCACGTGACCTACAGGAGTAGGGCAGCTAGTATCCTCAATCATTTGAATAATAGTGTAAAAATTTGGTGACCATTTATCCATTTTGGGAAGCAAAAATAATATTTGTACAGTCATTTAATTTATTTGGTACTTAGGTTTAGGGTCTAAAAATATTTCTGGTGAGCGTTTAAATTATACCCTTTTACTTTCCCTTGCAGAAATTTTAGATAAAACGTTACTCATAAACAACCTAAGATTTTTTGATATTTATTTCTATGTTTAATTCAATATTACTTTATATTTTGTCATGGTGATAATAATATTGTGCAACGTCACAATAGACCAACACGATTATTTTGCACAAGGATAAAATGTGGAGCGCGGAGTAGTGACATATACGATGCTTTTAACCGGGAAAAGTTCATCTCTCAGAGGAGACTCGATGAAATTTTCTATAAAAAAACCCAAATGTTACACGACCGAAACTCTTTGCGGAATAAGCTACTGCTTTTTACTAATATGAATCTATCCTTTGTATTTATTTACCAATTTAGATAGCTATGCCTATGTTACTCAGCGCTAATGTAGCATTCTAATGGTGAAAGAATGTTTTAAAACGGTCCAGTAGTATTTGAGTTTATTCGTTGCAAACATACATACATACATACAAAAATACAAAGGTTTCATTTTTATAATATAAGTATAGATTACAATTATTTACATAATATGTTTGCTCGTGACTGTGCAAGTTCTGCAACGTAGGGTTTACGAAGACACTGACTTACAATGACAATCAAAAAAATACTTTGTAAAAAATTCTAAAAATTTGAATAGAAATACTTGTTTGCTTTGATTTTATAAGAAGCGAAATAGAATAGAATCTAATATATAAAATTCTCGCGTCACAGTTTTCGTTGCCATACTCCTCCGAAACGGCTTGACCGATTTTGATGAAATTTTTTGTGCTTATTTTATATTATTATTATTATACTTATTATTATACTACTTATTTTATATTTTATGGCAAAACGACGTTTGCCGGGTCAGCTAGTATAATATAATATTTATTTATTAAAATGACCAAGACTCAATATTTTAGTATGAACTTATTTTATGTTAATTACATGATTTTTATATTAAGATCTTATTATTAAACCACAATTCATTTCTTTACGTATCGACAGTGAAACCTGCTGGTGACCATGCCCAAGATGCTGTTGTTGAAAATGAGAGCGCTTCCAGGATTACAACCTCTTCGTCGCAGAGTCATCTATTCGCCTTATATCAGGAGGGCTTGGTGCGCCCATTTATAAGTGTAAGTGGGGAGACGTCCGCATTACCGATGGGGGGCACGAATGGCGCTGCATTTTTAAGTCACTATTTGTTTACTAGAACAACTACCTGTGCCATTGTCTACACCGCCATTTGTGAATGTAAATGCGTTTTGCTGCACTTAATAAACTGTCTCTTACAATGTTTTCCTTTTGCAGTAAACTAAATAATAAAAAATTCTAGTCGCTACTTCGCTGGCGGAATGGTGTGCGTTATGGAGAAACTTTCGTAGTGGCGGGGATAGATATTTTTTTAAATACATTTTACGGGTAAGAACAGTGCCTTGATCCCACCTGATGTTAAGTGATGATAAGGCCAACGATGGAAGCGCACTTCACCCGGGATCCTCAACTAGTGAGGCACTGGCTATCTTATCTCTAGCTGCCGGAACACCACAATGCTACAAACATTGTATGGCGACATATTTAGATAAGATGATGGTAGCTAGCCAGGCGGACAAACAAGCCCTACCACCAACCAAACCGAGTGCACAAACATGTGCCCCCCGCTGGGAATCGAACCCGGGACCTCTGGGTCTAAACCGGTGGTCTTAACCACTAGACCACAGAGACGGTTATAAATATTTAAAAGGTGGAGACTGACTGGAGCATTTTGCCGTAAACGTAACATGTTCAATGCGAGCATTCGCATAGGCAGTACCTTTGTATGCGAATGCTCGCTGCGAGCTTCGGTCTGTTATAGAATAGTCAGCAAATGACACCACTTTACCTAATGTTAAGCAGAAGCAGAGTCTAGATGCGATGACAGCTAGTGAATCAGGATTGTGCCTTACTATGAAGCCGATACTAGCCTTGCTGACCTGGAAGTTGCTTCCTCACCACCTCATTTCAGGGACTTCATATTGTAGGAAGGATGAAAAACGTGTGCTGGTAGAGGTTTCCATTTGGTGGCGACAAAGAAATTATTACTATAGGATAAACATTGGTATCATCACGTCACTTTAGTAGACCAATCTAATGCACCAGATATGGCTATTAAAATTTACAATAAAATACCGGATCAAATAAAACAGCGTCCCTGTAATAGCTTCAAGATATCGCTTCGCAAGTTTTTAATGGAAAACACTTTTTATAGCATAGATGAATTTTTTAAATATAGAAAATGAAGTGTAAATGCATGGATTGAATTAATTTAATTTTATATTTACAAAAAATTGACATAAGTATTTTATTTGATTTATTTGATTATGGATTTTTATTTGTTTTGATTATTGATTTTTATTTACTTTGATAATGGAATTTTACTTACTTTGATTTATGGATATTAATTTAATTTTATAAAAATATATTAATTGTTTAATCCTAATTTCATAAATAGGTACCTTACATTTTTTGCATGCTTTTAATAAATGGCTAAATAGGTTAAGGACATTTAAAATAAGTTTGTAACATCATATAAAAACCCCTATTTAACGCAAATAAATAATAATAATTTAATTTGACAAGTATTTAGAAATACACACTCACACATAATACCATTCTAATTTAACTCTTTCGGTTCGGCGTGAGGGTGCAGTGCCAGGACTGAACCAAATTTTTCAAATTATCTGCATAATTTAAGTAAATATGGATTAAATTTACAAAAATTTAAATTTTAAATTTTTTGGACGAAATTATTCTATGATAATGTGAGAACCGTTCGGGACGATGGGTCCCTATTGCTAAGTAAAAACTAAGCTTCAGTCTTGAATCAAAGTGTGACAGGATGTATACTCCCATCGGCCTTGCATGGTACGGGTCATATACATACCGTCAGGCCTGAAAGGGTTAAAGTCTCTGCCTACTAGACCGTATCATACCATGAAAATGCTAGGAACGTATCAGGCACGGAAAGTAGCACGGCACAAACTACTATGCCCGCTACAACGTATCAACACCGTATCATACCCTTGCATATCTCTCACTCTCGCCAACAATTGTTGACGGTCCGTGCATAGTACGCGACGGTGTTGATCGGTGACAGAACGTTGTAGAGGGCATAATTTTCAATACAAAGAATATGCTTTTGTCTGACACGTTCCTAGCACGGTCGTGGTATGATACGGTCTAGTGGACAGATGCCTTTAAACAAAGTGTCCGTCGTATCATTGTAAGATAAACTTGTATCGTCCATTTATTTATCCTTTCACGATGAGAGATACCAAATGAAAAGCTCGTATTTCATTAGATGACCGAGCTACACTTTTTATGTTTAATGAAATTACTGTCATTTAAAGGAGTTCACGGCGATTCATTTAATATATTTTCGCATTTCAGCTACGTCTATCGTCTAAAAATTTTTAGAGACTGACAAATTACTTAATTGATTTTGGATTAACGTAAGCCATACTGATGTCACCCTAGTTTGTCCTTATGCCAGCATAGGTCACATAGTATTAAATCTAGACAAGCCCGTATAGACGTGGAAGCCTTACGAAGTTAATTTGATATTTTTCTTCTTGGTACGGCGCACTAACAATAAATGGGACAGCTAAGGGATTGGTTAGAATCTCTCTTAATAACGTGCTATACATTTTGTATACTTTCTGGTATTTTTTCTTGTTACCGGTACCAAAATTACCGGTACCAGAAAACGTTGGTTGTTTGTTATTGTCGTCAGTCGTAACGCGTCATCTATACAGATTTTAAATACTATGGTGAAATGATCTCGATGCCGACAAAAGAGGTTTGGGGATGAGCGCCAAAGACCAAGTTGCATTTGAAAAAGACCTTTGACCAGCAGTAGGACGATAAAAAAAAGACCTCGGTGGTCGAGTTCCAATGGCAAGTAGGCTCGGCCTGGAATACGGAAGTTCTTGGGTTCAATTCTCAGTTCCGTCAAAGTATGTTTCGGATTGCTCGCAGTTCAACCTGAATCCATCAATCGTAGCGATGACTTGATCTAAATTTGACCAGCAGCAGTGTCTAAGCAGTGTATAAGCTGATAACTTCCTTACCTTTTTAAATGTCATACCTAATATAAAACAAAATCAAATATCATACAAATATAAAAACTTTGAAACCAAATCTGAACTTTCGGTACCAACCCATCGACGCCGTTCCCAACACTATTTGCTGATACCGTGATGAATAGCCGTAATCTAGTCGTCTCGCCCCCACGATCTGCATCCATCATACTCCCTTTCATATTAACTTGTTTAATATTTCGCTGCGATATATAGTTACCTACCGTGCAACGGATCTATTTACGCGCCTTTATTTTGTTTCGGGGAACTTACTGATTTATTACCTTTTGAGTCGAATAGATAAGGGAATCTGCTCACGAACCGGGCGGTATAATCTCGTTCCGTTGCTTTATTAACTCGAAGGAGGTGGACGGATTCTTCTTACTGTCGTTTTTACTGCTCAAAGATGTATTTAATTATTATTTTTCATTTGCAACGTTATATTTATGTTGGAAATGATATTAAACTTGAACATAGCGATTGCCTTGTCGAAGTCGGACTTACAAGCTTGACTGAATTTATTTTCATAGACATCGTTGTATTTACTTTTGAATTAAATTATCTTATTTAAGTGTTTGTTCTTTTTCACCTCTTTAAATCTTATTCAATGTTAATGGTTATGTTTTAATGTATGTCTTGGTGACCTGTATTTGCTGGTTTCTTACGCTCATTCAGGCAGCAGTCTCTCACAAATGATAGGACTCTGTGTTTAAAGTATATTCTAAGCCTATTGTAACTCTTTCTTCTGTAGAAAAAATATACGTTTTATTGTTAAAATAATTCATCATCATCATCATCAGCTCATTTACGTCCCCACTGCTGAGGCACGAGCCTTCCCTATGGATGGATAGAGAGAACGGGCTACAAATCACCACGCAGGCCCAGTGCGGGTTGGTGGTTGTTAACGTCTGCTAATGCAGCCGGGATCAACGGCTTTACGTGCCTTCCGAAGCACGGAGGAGCTCGAGATAATACATTTTTGGTCACCCATCCGATGACCGGCCTTTGCGAAAGTTGCTTAACCTCAGCACTCGCAGACCGGGCGCGTTAACCACTGCGCCATCGAGCTCCTCTCGATCGAGTTAAAATAATAATAATAATTTAAAGATAAAAGATAGAACTTATAATACTCGCACTCAGCACTTACTTACTATTTATCATGAATTGCAGACTGAGATCGAAAAATCATGTCTCAATCAACCTATTCTGACCTGACATATCGCATTAGATAATTGTAACAGAGACAAGCGAATTAATTTATGATGCATGGTTGTCTGGCTCAGCTGGTGCCTCTGGTGATGAATCGCCGTAATTTTGGCCGTATGGTACGGTTGACCATTAGCTCTAAAGTTCACGCGTTTAGCCCAACTAATTACTTTGCGGTCTAATAACGATCGAGTATTAGTGATATGTTGGTTATTAATGAGAGAACAAGAGTTTGGGACCGGCATTTGTGGATGCTGCGTGTTGAGACAGGATAATTGCTGAATCCGTCTTTCCTAAAGTACATATTATTATATGTGTGGTGGTTAGTTTATTAAGAATGTAATCTTAGGTATATACAACAGTGTAAACGCTTAGACTATTTAAATTAAACCTTGTTGTTGAACAAAACCTTAAATTGGATTAAAAAATATGAAGTAATTACATAGATAACCAGGGATCGCGAAAGGTGGAAGTGTTTGGGGGAGGCCTTCACTCAGCAGTGAGATAAAATTGGCTGACAAAAAACATTATTACATAGAAGAATGTCATATGTCTTTAGTTAGACAGACAAATTTTTGGAAAAACATAGACATTCGTTGCTATCTGAACAATTATTATAATTCGCGCAAGACAACTTTGCCTACGACAGATGTAGGACTTATTTCTCAGTAGATACCCAATGGCTTCAGATGATGATGAAGATGATGATTATTCTGTCTTATTAAAGCTTGCTTATAACACAACATTGTAGAAGTTGCAACAAAGGCTATAATATCTAAGCTTCAGACTATCACTACTTTTAAGTTTCGGGGAAAATGAAGACCAGTAAGATACTTCGTAAGATGTCTTGTAACTCTGCGGAGAAAACTAAGTTTAAGTTTATTCATAGAGCTGGCACCCGCCGTACTAAAACGAAATGAAATATTATGAACATTATGTCATATTTTTAACACTTTATACTGCAGTATCATAATATGTTTTACAAGAATTTAATATGATTAATTATATTTTAGCTCGGCTAACCGAAGATCAGAAAAAGTGTGTTTCGGCTTTTTCGATGCATAGCCCGGTATTGTGATCATTAACTCGCATTTGGAAAGCGTGGTGATTAAGCTATTACCCGTCAATTGTTCTGATGACTTGAATTCAATAACCGAGCCCTTTGCTTGGGCAAAGGGCTCTGCTGGCAGAGAGACAGTTATAGGTTATTTACTTCTACTACTAATCTAATTTTGGACTACACGTCTGAATCATCATAATCAGCTTGTAAATATACATTGGTGTCTAAGGGGTATCCTTTAGTATCATCTGGCATCTATCTTTTCCAATAAGTTTAATAAGCTTCGTTTAACATTGAATCCAATTTTTTATAGTTACGTCGTTGTCTATTGTTCATTGAGTATTTTTTTCTTACTTGATTTTAGATAGTAAAGGTACCAGTTGGCAGCTGACTCCACGCAGCAGCAGCAGACGACGTGTCGTCGCGACACTACTGGTTTCTATTTATTTCTATGAAAATCCCTCCGTAGCTAGCGACACGTCGCTCGGCGTCGTCGTCATGCCTCGTCACGTCGTCTGCTGCTGCTGCTGCGTGGATTTGGCTGCCAACTGGTACCTTTAAGATGTAGCCTCCGTAGGATTCAGAGTACCTAGTGTGTGTATTCTTTACTATCCGTATTCATTCGATTACGTTTACGAAAACGAAAATTTGTATGGTAAAATTTTTACTCTCATCGTATGACGCCAGGAGGCGCTGCTTCAATGCCATACTAATACTCGTTCTCGTTAACATGATCAATTGTCAAATGAACCTGACACTAGGCACTGTAGTTTGTGTATACCGTATTAACACACACGCATCACACTCCCTATATAATATTGTAACATTAGTTATAAGGGACAAATCAATATAGACCTTTAAACCATCAAGTGCATTCTTCTTCTGTTGCGCCGAACCACCACCTTTGCAGCACCCTAAATGTGATTTTTTAAACAGTTGTAAGATAGCAAGTTTCTCAGAGGTTATGGATTCTGGGTAAAGTATGCTTTTATCTTCAGCTTTAGGTATCATAATTTACGATCACGTCAGACGAAGGTCAATCGCTTCCCAAGACAAAATAAACCTTAACGAAATTGTTAGAAAACCAACAATTCCTTGCAACATTTTCTTCTTACAACAGCGTTTTGTCTAGAATTTAACCCGCTTCACCGGCCTCAACTATTTTACCGTATTCGTTAGTGGTTAGCTAGATTTATAGGCTATATATACATTGAACCCGGTCCGGCTTTAATTGCGAAGAATCCCCAGGGGTATCTTATAAATTTCTTTAGAAAACAAGAGAGTTTTGTTTCAGAAATAAAAGAGCGTTGATGTAATTCATTGAAACTTGATACTATTAAAGCTTTGAGCGGGCGGTAGTTGTATTTATCCATTTCATATAATTAGTATGTAAAACTGAAATGAAAATATTGAAACAAAAGATGATGTGGTAGTCTGTAATATTTAAACTTAGTAAATATTTTTTTTAGTTTTTTGTTTTCCTGGTGCGAAGGTTGTCATCGCTGTTCAACCTGGTAACGCGGTAAGCGTGTTGGACACCTATGCACCTGGAATGGCGCAATGAAGGTTATTTGATTGAGAAGTGGTTGTTTTTATTTATATATTTTTTTTTTATTATTATGTACTGAATTGATGAAGTAAGTCATTTTAAATAAAACATTCATTAATAAGGAATACGTAATTAATTAATAAGGAAACATATTAGGTCCTTACCTATGAAATTGACGTTCTGTATGAAGATTTTTTATAAAATTATATTTTTCATACTAACGTTTTTTCAATTTTCTTAGCATCAATTTATGTTAACACTATTAAAGTTGTAGGGCAGTGCGTTTGTTTCACTAGCTAAATACTAGACCTTAAAAAGAAAAAAGAACAAGTCCCTTTTTTCTTTTTAAAAGGTCAACTCCGCTAACAAAAAAAGTAGTCAATAAAAAAAATTGGGCCATAAAGACACAGAATTAAAAATCATTGTTATTACTGAAGCCTTAGTAACATAGTCTTAATTAAATGTGTATAAAAATGTTAACATCCGGTATTGAGTTTTAGAATTGATACACTTATTAATAAGTGAGAAAAAAACGTCAATTTCATAGGTAAAGGACCCAATAATACGTGTGTATATATTAGTCATGATGACAGATTTAGTTTTGTGTCGCACCGCCCAGCGCTTTTCTCTACCACCCCCACGACCCAGTCAACCCGAGCCAAGATCCTTTCTTTGGGTTGTACCTCTCCCCATTCGATCTGAACCCCTCGGAGAACCTAGTAGGGAACGGAGACACGCTTACGTGTTGCCGTTCCCTTTAGAAACCCTCTGGCTGTATAACAGCTTGCTGACGGCTTGAGGAACCTTTTAGGTTTCTCACCGCCCCCAAACAAGTCCGGTGACGCTGTAAAGGCCATATAAAGCTTACAATAAACTCACTGAAAAAAAACAGCTTACCAACTTTTCCGACTGGTAGAGAATGTCATTTAGCATTCAATCCGCCTTTTGTACTGTTTTACATCCGCCTTTTGTGCAACAAAAATTTAATAAATTAAAATGAAACCTTATCATTTAATTTCAGGCAGCTTCGTTTTATGACCTTAAATAGTCACCATTTATCATACTCACATTATATTTAAACACTATCTAATTAATTGAAATGAATGTGTTCAATTATTCCGTATACGTTGAAATGTAGACCCAATTTTCGATCTCCCAACACAGTAATTGAAGAGGATTGAGTTCTATCCAATCAAGGTAATGTATTTATAAATATAAATGGAAACTGATTATCGAATCCCATCGGTATTAAATAGTACCATTCGAATTGTTTCTACCGATAACAAATTGATCGCAATATCTCAGGGACTTTGATTGGGTTGATATTGTTTCTAGGTACCTACATGTTTTGAATACTAATACGATATTAATATGATAATAATATTTTGTATTCGTCTTATTTATTATTTTACGAATTTACGAGACAGAAAACATTGAATTTCTTATACAATGAACATAGCCGTAATTAGGCTATGTCGGAAAAGGAAGATCGAAGACAATATGAATAGATTGCGTGAAAGATGATATGGCAAAGAAGGGTGTATATAATTATGGTTATATATAATTTTACATTTTATGCCAATTTTGTTGTGCACAAAAAATATGAAATATGAAAATTAAAAAAAAAACACAAATGCTGAAAAGTTTTTCACGAGCAGGATTTGAACCTGCACCCTTCTGACATACCGGGTCAGGTGCTCTTCCAATTGAGAAATTCTTTCAGCATTTGTGGATTTTTTTTCAGCATTTGTGTTTTTGTAATTTGTTCGCAATAAAATTTGCGTTAAAAATTATTTGAACATTTTATGAAAATTTAAAGTTATATGTATGAAAATTTGAAAATATGTTTAAAAAAATCCCACGAGCTGGATTTGAACCCGCACCTCATGAAATTCCGTGTCAAGTGCACTACCAATGCTATCGTGACTTTGTCCAACCCGCCGAAATGTATTAACACTAAGTTTCAGTCTTTGTTTGTCTACTCTTACTTTGTAATGATGACGTCTGATCCAAAATAAGATTGGAAAAAGGGCAAACGAATCATGATAATAACCAATATAATTGAAGATGTTCAGTTTTAGAATACAATTTTATTTTTTTATAATATAGGAGATAAAAAGCGATGAATAGTGGTTGATAGATAAATTATATCAATCCAAACCTCTCGACATTCAATTAGAATGTGTCACTTTACTGTGACCTCATACGCACTGATTTGATTCATTTGCCAACTTAAACACTGTCAACGTAAATATTTGGCAAATCATAAATTTTAGAAAATAAAACGAATCTTTGATCAAGTTTTCTTTACTGCCCCGGCAAGAAGTCGAACGAAACTTTACTACTCCGAAATTAAAGTGAGCATAATAATATAACGAACTAAAAACAAAAGAAAGTTTGAGGTTTACGTCAATTCTGAAGTGCATTTACGAATATTTCAATATGATCACGAACGAGCTTTGTAAATGGTGGAAATTGTAAAGGTGTCCGTGGACTCAATCAATCATAAGACTTTGGTAAATTACTCGTGAGATCCTTACCGCTTTCATTTGTAGCGTAGCGATCATTTTTAGGTTAAATAGTTAGTATAGCAATTATTCATGATTGGTTGAATTTATTATGATTAATAAGTAATTTTTCATGTAATACAGATTGCTAGTCCATTGAATAATGATAAACTATCAAGGATCAGTTTCATTGATGTGTTCAACGTCTAGTAAGGCTCATATGGATTCGAGATAATTGAACACAACCGTCACATTATTGTTAAGGTCATATTAACTATGTTCACGCCCTACTGCTACTGCTCCTGATAATGGGAACGTTTGTAAACATGGAGCGCCCAACATGGTCCGATTCGTGTCGATTTTTAACGCGAACACATAACGTAGCGCTGTGTGTCTGTGAACGTAAGCAAAACAAAACGCGAGTATGTACGTATAACGCTGTGTGCTCGTGAACTAATGTATGCCGCATCATCATCATCATCTCATTTTATAACCCCACTGTTGGGGCAGAAGCCTTCTCTTTTTTTTATTTTTTTTTTATTGTAAGATGGGCTTGCTCTTGGCCTAATTCTAATCCCTAGGGCTAAGAAGAGGCCGACGATGGAACGAGCTTGCCCAGAAACAGCCTATTCACTCGGGCTTTAAAAACTTTAGGGTTATATGCACTCGGGAATACAGACGCCCTGGTGTTCTGTGCAGACGCCGGTAGGGAATTCTACTCTTTGGCTGTACGCATTATAAATGTAGAAGCAAAACGCTTGGTGCGCAAAAGTGGAATGTCAACCAGGCAAGGGTGGTAGCCAGCCATACGTCTGGATTCCCGATGGTAAAATGGGGGAGGTGGAATGAGCTCATGCAGCTCAACAGCACACTCTCCGAAGTATAGCCTGTAAAAGACAGATAAGCAGGCAATAAACGTGGCAACGAACCACGGAAGAGCTCGAAATGATAAATTTTTGGTCACTCATCCGACAACCGGTCTTAGGAACCTTTTTGGCAATCGCAGACCGGGCGCGTTAAGCACTCCGATGCGTTTCGCATGTATAGGAGCGAGCGTCTCCACTGGAACAGTTGCAGGAGCGCGGAGCGCGAGAGGTTTGCGAACATACTCGTAGTGGATACCAACCTTTAGAAGCAACCAATACTGTTTAAGGGTGTGTGGTCACGTGGTATGCCATTGTGTTCATAATCCCAAGGTTCACATTCCGCCACTAAAGGCTCGCTTATAACAACAGCGATTTGTTATAGCCGAAAATCGCGGACGAGGACGCTCTTAACAGTGTTACCAGCATAATCAAATTTGGATAGGACGTAAAATTTACGATGTAATATTTTAATGGAGTCGTGCATTGAGCGTCGAAAGTTTGCGCGCGAAACTGGGTCACCGCTCCCAACGGTGCCGTTCCGAAAGCGATCCGCAGAACTATATTTATAGGGTGTTAATCTGCGCCCTCGAAAGCGCGGGAATGGTGTCGATTAATCGATTAATCATATTGTTTAACACATACAAAGTGATTTTATGTCTGGTAACACTTTACTTTATAATTCCACTACCCTACACCAATCCGCACAACCTTTTCTCTCTATCTAACCATAGGGAAGGCTCGTGCCCCGGCACTGAAGACATTAACCGTTAATTAGTAATAAATACTGGTAAATAAAATAAATAAGATGATCTGGTGATGACCCTATTTTATAGTCCTACCAATCTATATTGAACCAGCGTTCTGACCAATCCCTCCGTGCTATTGTATGAAGGTTTGAGCCTAGAAGTGTGACGTATAAAGGCAGAAAAATGATGAAGAGTTAACGGTTTACAACATTAGTCGAACAAATTTTTTATAATTTTTATTCCTGATCTTTCAATATTTGTAAAAATATTAAGATCGGATGTTGATGACTTAGTTGTCGACATTAAATAGAGCTCCTTTGGCTTACAGAGTAAGAGTAGGTAGTGTTGATTAATTTCGGCGAGTTGGATTGAGCCACGATAGCATAGTTGGTAGTGCACCTGACCCGGCATGTCATGGGGCGTGGGTTCGAATCCCGCTTCTGAATTTTTTTTTAACACTTTGTCTTTTTTCAGATTGTAACTTTTTATAATAAAGCCAAGGTTAAAGTTATTCTGCTATTGTACTTTTTTCAGCTGATTCTACCCACGCACGTAGTGTTATGTGCGTGTCATCATTTTGTTTTGTGATTTCTTCATTATTCTGAGCGCAGACTTTGATTATATAATTAGATAGCTAATTCGTAATAGTAATACTTTGTTACTTAGTAAAACACAATTAATATAACAGCACTTTCATTTTGTCCTATCCTTATAAGAATCAGAATAAGAAAACCTATATTGACGATCACACAAACATTTCAATTGTATTGTGCTAAAAGAAATTACAAAATGATTTTTTCAGACGCTTATTACTTATAGACTCACGTACACAGCCATATTAAAACAAAACATTTCAAGCCAGCATCTTAAACAACTTTAGACAGACAAAATGATATGACAAACCAGAGCGTATGCGTTTAAAAACAAAATAAAAGCCAATTAGGCACAGCGATCCGCATCATTCTCCTGTGAGGGATAATCCCGGGCACACGCACAGCGGCACCTGTGTTTGCCCAACGCTATCCGTCCCTTCGAGATTAGCTTGTCAAACAAACAAGCAGTTCTCCCGGACAATTGCCGCAACTTTTTATTTTAAATATACACTTACACGAAAGGAATCCTCCCCCTTCCGACACGGTCACTACGAGCCGAAGAACCACTAAGTTTCTCGCCATTCGCCACCCTTATCAGCTTATGATGCGACAGAGCCCATTAGCACAGAAGAAATAATTGTACTTCCATTAGCTTCACGCTTTTTGTTTTCTTCATAATTACTTTTATTTTTAACTTAATTTCTTTTGTTTTTATACTGTCTGTTTTAAGCAACAAGTTAAGGAGCACTATCTATCTTTGTCACTTTAATGTTATTATCCATTTATTTATAACGTAACTTTGTCCATATAAATAATTAGTTTATATTTTTTATTTTTTATCTTTTTTTTATTTTTTAGGTTTTTGTTTTTTTTTTTTTTAGATGTATATGATAGTTTATATATTATATTATATTTATATAGATATATGTAGGTATACGCATTGTATGTATGATAATTAAGTATTTTTATAGTGTGTGTCAATTAATATTTCGGAAAACACCATTAACTACTCATTTCTTAGTTATTTTATCAATTTAAACACATGGTTGCCTGGAAGAAATTGCTTTTTAGCGATAAGGCCGCCATTTGTACTTCTCCTTGTATTGTCCTCTTTAAGTCTTTTGTATGGTGTACAATAAAGAGTATTTTCATTAATTTCATTTCATTACTGTCTGTCTTATTTCTTTTGTTTATAATGTATGTGATTATGAGTGTTCGTTAATAAATGCTTTTCTTTTTCTTCATCCCTTAAACCTGGTAACACTGTAAAGGCTATATGTAATTAACAGTAATTTGTCTAAAAGAATACTAACTTAAAAGTAAAGTTAAAAAACGTTGAATTCGACAAATCATTATTCCTATTAAAAAGAAAGTTTACCAACTTATATTGTTTATTGAATAATTTGGGCGGGCTGGTTAGAACCACGATAGCTCAATTGGAAGAGCACCTGACCCGGTATGTCAGAAGGGTGCAGGTTCAAATCCTACTCGTGGAAATTTTTTCAACATTTGTGTTTTTTTTATATTGTTTCATCAACAACCATCACTAATTAAACCGAGTACAACATCAACCCTGACTGGAAACCAAACCCGGGACATTTTTGTCCTTGACCGGTATTCAAACAACTACACCACAAAGGCTATAAAAGCTGCCACTAACAAGCGCTTACAGCTTACATTACCCAAAGTCTAGTTTGCTCCGCTAGGCGTGTTTAAACCACTAATCCCATTTAGGTCGTTAACATTCATCGAACCCGCATTAGGCCAGGTGGCGAGATAATGATCCAATAAGCCTACGTCACGGAAGAGGCGCGTGGGAACGAACCGATACTTGAGTCAAAAATTTGTCATCAATTTACATAAATCAACACTTATTGATGAAACAATATTGTGACGTCATAGCCCGTTCTATTATCCTACAATTAGTTACTATGAAAGAATATGATTTTGACAAATTGGCTGCATTCAAACGTTTCTCTTTTACTTAAGGCGAAGGGTAAGGCACACTAGCGCCACTAATTGATAATTTGACAATTACTAACAGACCGGATCTTTTTTTAAACATTGCGTACCGTCCGACAACAGGAAAGCATCCATAGTATTTATTTAATAATTGTGCACTACTTTTTGTTGCGTGGTTTATTCACAAAACGGGCTATCGCATTTATTCAATTTTAACAATGGCCACTTTTGGTGTTAGGGAATGAAAACAAAAACAAACCTAAAAGTAGTGTACAATTATTAAATAATAGATGTTTGCCTAGTGTCGAAAGGTCCGCGATGTTTGAAAAAAAATACAGTTTAGCAGTTATCATATTAAATCCATTCGTCTTAACCAGTCAACTACATTTACTACGCCTCGGTTACCGCCCGATACCCGAAAGTTCCAAGTTCAATTCCCAGGTCGTGCAAAGTGTATTTCAAATTTTTCGATGCATTGCCCGCGTTGGTAATCACCAACCCGCATTTCGCAAGCGTGGTGATTAAGTCATCACCCGTCAATTGTAGTGATGAATTGATTTAAATTATGGAGGCATTTGCCCAGCAGTGGGACAGCTATAGGTTATTTTGCTTACTTACTTTATAACTAACTCCTTAAAATAATTGCTGCAAGTAACTACCCTTAACATCGATAATTAATTTTTACTTTTATTTTTTAAGTGTGAAAATTTTTTTCATTTTATATAAATATTTAAACAGCTTAAGTGTAGCAATTAACACTTAAAAAATAAAAGTAAAAATTTACTATAGCGTTGTGTTATCAATTTGTGGTATTCATCTGCAAAGATGAATCTGCATGTCCATCGGTTGCAAATACCTTTGGATAGATAGCACCAATGTCGCTCTAAAGCATTTCAAAAAAATCAAAAAGCAGTGAGAAAATTCAGCGCTTACGGCAGCCTTCCAGGTAGCATAACGGTCAGTGCAACTGCCCGGATTGCGCTTCCGCAAGCCAGCCAGGAATCGAACCTGGGTCTTCACCCAGGTTCGATTCCTGGCTGGGTCGGGTGGGCGTTTAATTTTTTCACTGTATTTTATATAAATATCGATAATTAATACAAAAGGCTACCTCATTTCGTAACATTCTCTTATCCTGAAAAGCGGTCGTGATTTAGTACGAACTACTCGTATATACGACCTACTTGCCAATATTGCGCCACTGCATAACGATTTACTATTTTAAAAATATTACGTTAGCATCGTTAAAAATCGGTCGTCCCAACTACCGCAGGCTATTGTTACCGAAAAAAGCAACCAGTTGTTAATTGTAGAATTGCAACGCGACTGCTCTAGTTGCGGTTGATAAATTGGTATCACGGGCACAAATCGCTTAGTGCATTTGCGATTAAAATGTATTTAATTGTTATTTGTATCCAATACCATTAAAAACAAACTTGTAAAAAACTAAGTCTCGCAACTCAGTTCTTCTGCCGTAAAAAGTTGTGAAATCCATGTAATATCAAGATCTCAATATTAAAAATCTTTTATGTTTTAAATAAATAGATTGACTTGGCAATCGCACTAAACAATCTAATTTAATATAATACATGTATTACTTGTGGGATATATTATATGAAATTTGAAATATACGTATTTATACAATGCCTGCTTGGTTACTAAAAATTCAGGCTTCTAGTTTTATCCACAACGAAGTTATAGGTAGTCGTAAGTGGCCTGAACTGCTTCGAGAAAAGGATGGTATGGCCGTGCCGCTTTTTTGCTCGATTTAGCGATTGATTTATGAATTATGAAGATTTATGAACCGCAACTAGAGCAGTCGCGTTGCAATTGTACGATTAACAACTGGTTGCTTTTTTCGATAATAAGCCTGCCGATATTCTGAATGAATAGAGTAAATATATAGAAATTGTTGAATATAATCCAAGCTTTCATGCTGTTATTTGATTTTTATCTCTGTACCTTTATACCTACGTATTTTTATACCTATACCTTGTGATGAGAATATATATGTAAATATTTGAATTTGAATTTGCTTTTCCCTGTTGCGTGGAAGCGTTCGCAAAGGATTATCCAGAACCTCGCTCCACTATACAGCGCTGCACCTGCAATGTGAGATTTTGAGCTACCAATGAGTATATTATTTGAACTTGCCCATGAAATCAAAGCTTACCGTCTCTGTGATCTAATTTTAGCTGGTCTCAACTGAACACTGAAGACTGGGAAGTCTAACCACAGTCTAACTTTGTTTGTTTCAGTGTTTGCGTAAATAGTTTCACGATTTTCGTGTAAAAAAGTTTGTTCAAAATAGTAAATGACAAAAATTATATTTTTCATTTATATTAATCAGTATAAAACTTTTTATTTAGGATTATTACTATTTGAATATGAAAAGAACATCGCCCTCGAATATCTGATATAGCAGCTTGCAGGTACTTGGGTAAATTTAATTTTAACAACAAATTATATACTAATTAAGCAGCGTTCTCAGTTGAATGCGCTTTATGAATGAAACATGAGTAGTCTGGCTAAAACAGGTATTTCAGTATTTTCCATTGTACCTTTAGAACAAATTATTTGTGTGCTATAATGACAGCTACCTACGTAAATACGTAACTAAAATTAGCTATGTTCAGTATAAAAGCAACTTTATACTCTCTATTTACATTAAATTTACATCACCCACTTGCAAGAAGCTTCACATTAAACCTTCTTTAGTTAATGTCACTTTATCACTAATGAAATCATTAAAATAATAATTTCGTTAGTTTGTTGCATCAAACTACTTTAGGCTAAAAACTTGATCCTTTAACTAATGAGAGCATTATACATTGTTGCCAATAATAAATTTAAAAAATGAATGGAATGAACGAGTGGTTGCGTTTTGTTTTGAAAAGTATTCAATAATTGTGTTTAAAAAGGCCGAAAACAAGCCGTGTCTGACATATATATATTATTTTGGTATTATTTTGTTAGTGAAAATGTCAAAAAAACGGAATAAAAAAACGAGAACAAGGTGCAAACTATACTTCTGGCTGCCTAGTGTGAGTTTTGTTTACTATCCGTATTCATTCGATTACGTTTACGAAAACGAAAATTAGTATGTCATTGAAGCAGCGCCTCCTGGCGACATACGAGAAGAGTTACCATTTTGCCATACAAATTCTCGTTTTCGTTTACGTGATCGAATGGCGAATGAAACTCGCACTTGGCACCCTGAAGAAAAAGCACTATTGGCTGATCTCATAAAACAGTAAGTTTTATAATTTTGTACTGATTTACTTTGTTTTCTAGATATAAGTAAGTATGTTATTGAAAATAAAAGAACGGGGACAAAATTTATCAACAAAAAGAAAGAGGCCTGGATTGAAATTACTAGGAAATACTCACTCACAACTCTACGACAGGGAGCAGAGGGACAGAACAATTAAAATCTCTATACGATAACATGAAGCAGAAAGCTCGTAAAAACGTGCACCGAGCCAGGCCAGCGTGCTATAATATCCCTTATTTTTAGTGATGCATTATTGAACATTGATGGAAAAATATCCTTTTCTGCAGCGGAACATTTCAGCTAATGAGCCCCCAATGCTGTTGATCTTCACATGGGTGCAGTCAAGAGCTCCTGCCACACGTGGAAACCCATCAATGGCATAAAAATCTTCAGCTACTTCTCGGAGCTCGTTTCTTTCAGGCATTTTGATATAGGTTGTGGAGCTTAATGCAGCCAACTTGCGAGACACCTTTTGTACGGTCTATATTCGCCAGATCAGCTAGTACCATCTGGAAGGACTCCGTCGCGAAGAACCGCAAACAGATCAGAGGCTGTGGAAGACCACAAATGGCCTTACTCCTCAGGGTCTGTGGCTCCAGATTGAGGCGGCCTCGAAGCTGCAGCGCTGCCTTTGAAATTCGGTAGCACAGCCGGAATTCTTCTCCGTCAAGTTTTTCGAATAAATTTATTCTGTCTGGGATCTGGCGGCGAGGAACATCTTCTGGTTCCGATAACGACGATAGGCTGGTCAACGACATATTCAGCGAAAATACAAAATAAACACGACGTGAAATTAGTTTAATGACCCGTCTTCGACCCATTAAAAAATTTAACCTCTAAAATGTAATTTAATGAGGTCTGATGCGCTAAAGTCGCTTCGTGCAATACAAAATACCGTTAATGGGTGGTTTGACACTTCATTAGATAAATTTGACATTTCCATATTTAAATTTTAAAGGAGCTTTAAAATGCATCATAATTTCTTTCTTGCAATGCTTTAATAAAACATTAAGGTTTAAAGTGGCATTAAAAAGATAAAAATCTTTCTTGCAAGTGAGTGAAACTGTCGTGTTCACAGTTTTCAATTAAAACCATAAAAAACACATTTTATTAAATAATACAAAAAGTTTACAGAATTCGCTCATTTAAAATGTGTTTTAATTGAAAACTGTGAACACAGTTTGTCATGTGAGTTGAATACAAATAGAGAGTATAAAAATGCTTTTATACTGAACATAGCCAACTTTAGTTCCGAATAAGTACCTATAGTTACAGAGATTGTAAAACATCCTCTGCAGCTCTTTTGAAAAAGTAGGCGGTGAGACTGTTTCGGCAGCTCAATTGAAAGAACAGTTGCCGAGACTATCAGTCGATCAATTGAAAGAGCACTCACCGAGTTTCTAAAGCAGCTGCTAAGACTTTTTTGGTAGCTCAGCTCAATCGGAAGAGCAGTCAACGCGTAAACTGATTAGCTCAATTCAAGGAGTTGTAGGCGGCAAGAAGATCAATTCTTTCGTTACAAGAGCAAAAGCAGTTGATCAGCGGTTAAGGTTTAAGAGTGTGCTTACATCTTCGTTCTTATCGTCGCTTACCAGACTCTCTATCATTAGGTGAGATGAAAGCCAACGCTTCTATCATTTGCATTAAAAAATATCATCATCAACATCAGCTCATTTTATATCCGCACTGCTGGGGTACGAGCCTTCCCTATGGATGGATAGGGAGAACAGGCCATAAACCACCACACGAGCCCAGTATGGATTGGTGGTTGTTAACGACTGCTAATGCAACCAGGACCAACGTCTTTACGTGCCTTCCGAAGCACGGAGGAGCTCGAGATGATAAATCCGATGACCGGCCTTTGCGAAAGTTGCTTAACCTCAGCACTCGCAGACCGGGCGCGTTAACCACTGCGCCATCGAGCTCCAAAAAAATATACAAACCTATAATATTATTAGTAATGTCAATCAAAGATACCGAAATCACACTCGTGTTGTCCGATTACAAGCAAAACTGGGGTGAAATATGAATGTCGTTTTGTGAACAGCGCCCGTAGTGACATATTGCGCGCAGTACGATGCACCTGTGATGCCGTGATACGTCAAGCTGCAAAATGAAAATGTCAAAATGTGCCCCCGGCCGCGTTTTATCTTCAAGGCTTCGGGGCTTTGTTTAGGAAAAGCCGTTCCGTTGCTAGCTTTAGACGTGATGTGGCAACAAGCCCGGCCGTTGTTCGTATACAATAGAGCGGGCCTTTTTGTTAGTGTTACGAAATGGCTCTTGCTGAAGTCGTTTTTCATTTAGCTACCTACGTTTGTTGACTCATGGCTTCATCTACGAAGAGGCATTCGGAGATTGGGCAAGTTTGCGTTGGCAATACAAACTACAAAGTTCGTTGTCGAAGTCGACACAGGTCACTGATTTATGTAAAGGTAACAACAGTAAAGTTTTTCAGTAATCGACCTTTTCTACCCGTAAATGGAAATTATAATCACTTCATCGAAGGTCAGATACAAGGTCACTTTAGCGATGTCGGTTTTTAGGGTTTCGTAGTCAACAAGAAACCCTTATAGTTTCGCCATGTCCGGCTGTCTGTCTGTCAATCACCAGCCTAGCTCATAGACTCTTCGTACTAGAAAGCTGTAATTTTTCATGGATATACAAATTAATCACGCCGACAAAGTGGTGAAGTAAAATTTTGCAAAATATTTTTTTGTTTGGTTATCTCCCCTACACGTGAAGTGGGGATGTAATTTTTTTTCTTGTCTACCCCATAGTGTGGGGTGTCGTTGGATAGCAATTTCAAAAATATTGCGGATTTGTAAATTTGTTAGAGTCAAGTACTCCTCCCCCCTGTCAGCCAAATGGTTGATTTTGGATACGTGAAAAATTCACGGTAGTTTTATATATGATGAAGTTAAAAGGAAAACTATCACAGCTAAGTAGGCTTTACAAGTTTACGAGTAACAGTCGACCAACTTATAAAATGTACTTGGCGCAGTACAAATTCCTCATTGGGAACTACTTAAATAACGTTGTCAGGTGTGTGAAGGTATGGCTCATATACTTAAATGTAGATACTACCGGAGTATCTACATTTAAGTATATGAGCCATTTAAAAATATACGCATTATTGAGATGGGCTACGAAACCCTACACTGCGCGTGGCCCGACACGCACTGGGCCGTTTTTTTTAATATTAGATGCGAGAAAGAGGCTTACGTGGACGTAAACGCAGAATAACTTAAATTCAAGTGCCACAAATTACTTGAAACATAATTTATATGAAATAAAATTATACACGTGAGACACTTTTCGTGGTGTTGCAATAGGCGTTAATGCCGCATATGTAAAGTTCTTTGAATGAGTGTTGATAGCTTAAAGAGTGAATCTTCAAAAAAAAAAAATCTTGGGCGACCGTTTGATTTGGGTCACTGTTAGTGCAAGTATACAAATATACCCCACTTACCACTACCACCTATAAATGCCTAAAGTTAAGTTTACTTAGTTAAATGAGTTGTTCACATTTAAAAAATGTATGAAAGTTATGTAAAATACTTATTTCTACATGGCTCTCAGCAACCAAGATGTAGTGTTTAACATTGTTTTTAAATATATTTATATCTAAAATGTTCAAAATCATTTTTAACGCAAATTTTGTTGCGAACAAATTACAAAAACACAAATGTTGAAAAAATTTCCACGAGCAGGATTTGAACCTGCACCTGGGCTGGGCTGGGCTGGTTAGAACCACGATAGCTCAATTGGAAGAGCACCTGACCCGGAATGTCAGAAGGGTGCAGGTTCAAATCCTGCTCGTGGAAATTTTTTCAACATTTGTATATTTATATCTATTTAACTTTACTACAATATAACTCTCTCATTTAATAACGAAATAATTACCGCAATCGTTACAAAAAAAATACTATACAAAACGCTAGTCGTATTCATCGTAAACCATGATAAGTAAAAACCGGAGCGCTTTCGCGGCATGTTGCAAAAATTACAACCAGCCAGTGCAGTGTGCATTAAAATGTAAGTTGCATTTAATTATTATGACGGCTCCACGCGGATCACGCTTCTACAGAGAAGGTATTTTTTAAATATTTCCTTTTCAACTGGAGATAACAATTTTGTATACTAAACAGTCGAATCAAATGAAATCTCAAGAAATAAGAAATCTCATAATAATATTATTTTGTGTATGTAAATAATAACAAAAATTACATTTTTGATCATCATCATCTTCAGCCTATACACGTCCACTGCTGGACAAAGGCCTCTCCAAGTTGTTGTCTTTTATATTTCTTCGTTTTAAGCTATTTTAAAATTAATGACAAGGCTTTTGATTATCTTATTTTTATTAATCTTATAATTTACTTTAAAATATAATCTGGACAGTCTTACCAATTGGACAATAAAATACTTCAGGTTTTTTAAGAGCAGGCCCTTAAATATCAGAGGGTATTTCACTATCTAGACTTTAGTGTTATTTTACTATTCTTACTGCTATGCAGCCCCCTATACAAGTGGCAAAACTCCCTTACAAATAAACAAAGAATAAGGTCCGAATCGTTATTCCGTGTTTTGTTCCTGTCATTTAAACGTCATTTCAAATTAGAGTAAAAAAGACAAAACACGGAATAACTATTCGGACCTTATTCTTTGTTTATTTGTAAGGGGCTAATAGAATACATAAACAGACAACAGACATAAACGTCATTTATTCGTATCTTTGACTTATGTCAATCCCGTACAATAATCATTCTATTTAATTTATATTCTATTAGCGTTTTGCCACTTGTCTATGGGGCCTTTAATGCTACATGTCGTCTGCTATAGTTAAGAAATATAAATTTTATATGACCATAGATTGACACGTGTTAATGTGAATGTCAATGTATTCAGATCGAGTCAATACCGCGTTTGGGTTGTCACGTGTAGGTTAAGTTTGGTTAGAAAACCGCACCACATCGATGTATGAGGCAACTGGGAGATACGCCATTATTGTATAAAGAACCCATTTCTATATTCGCGTAACTCTTCAAGTTCAAAACATTTGAAAATTCTTGTTACTTACTGACGTTTACCACTCCGGGTGAGAGTTCTTTCAACTGAGCTACCGAGACTCAGTTGAAAAAATTTGAAATCTCTCGTTATTTCTCCAGTAGCAAATAGCACGTGAGAATCTTTCAACTGAGTCTTGGTAACTCAGTTGGAAGAACTCTCACCCGAATTAGTAAAAGTCGTGGGTGGGTTCATGTACTGTGAGGCAATTTCATCTTTTTCAAATTAAATAATATTGTGAAAGTAAAATAACAATTTTAATAAATGAGTCAACTACCAAGAAAGTCTTTCCGTGACCACAAACCATGTCAGTGTCATACTAAACCAAAATGTAAAATAAACACAATTAAGTTGATGTGTAGTTTTTTCGTAAACTTAAGGGTGCGCCGACCAAAAAATAACAATAGTGCAGCCACGGTTAAGTTGATATAATTGAAATTACTATCGTATTACATTAACAGAATATATATTTAGTATCAAAGGGAACGTGTTTATAATTAGTCCGATCCAAAAATTCATAACACACTATAGTTTTTTCTACAATATCATTTAAAGTTGGGCAAAAATCATAAAAACGAGTGGCGGCATTTAGTTGATTCCTTATAGTTTATCTAAATTATTGTACCTCTTATTCTATCTAAACAATCACCAATGTCTAAACTACAAATCGTCCGTCTCACATTTTCGATTTATCAAGCGGTTATTTAAATTTTTATTTTTCAAATTAACACGTTAAATTCCCTATACAAAATTAGTTTGGCCGCGCGGCATCAAATAAATATGTACGAAGACATGTCAAATAAAATATATGACACTTGTCACTTACGGACGGCGCACCCTTAAGAAGACAACGTGTAGGGTAAAAAAGTAAAAGTAAAAAAAAAAGTACGTCAGTCTGATACATCACTACTATAATTATAGAATAATTATAAGAATAATTATAGAACTGAATCTAGAGCTATCTCCCGGATCAATCTGAACTGCCAACTAATTGGAATCGTAATGTGTATCTGCAAACACTGAGTCGTCTTACTGCGCTACCGCATGTTAGAATTAATTAATGATGGAAATCCCGATCCGATCAGAACCCTTCGGAGAATCTAGTAGGGCACGGGGATACGCACTAGTGCGTGATGCCGTTCCCTCTAGAAAACTTCCGAAGGTTATTCGTTTCACTCGGCTTGAGGAACCCTTTCTGACAGCCCCCAAAAAAGCCCGGTGAAGCTGAAAATGCCGTCTGAGGCAATCAGCAAAATCTCTCCAAAAAAAAAACTGAATGCTGGAAATGTACTACTAATAGTTTTAATAACAATGTATTTTTTTATAATGATAGTTTTAAATAAATGGTTCTTATAGGAGTGCCAGCTTTGCTCCGTCAAGGAAAGGCATATCCTTTAATTATTTTACGATTCATAAGGTTGTGCTGTGCCTATACTTAATCATCATCAACGCGCCACTACTGGGCCAAGGCCTTCCCACATGGAGAGATCGGGCACGCTGTTCCATAAGGGTTTTTGGTGTTAATGACCAACGGCTAAGCGGGCTTTCTTAAGCTTGGCTGGAGATCACCCATCCGATGACACGGCATTGCGATAGCTGTGTAACTTGTAAGATCGCCGAACACGCTGTCTCATCAAGCTCATCCGCATCGAACAGCCTAGCTCGAATTCTAGCTAAGTCGTCATATGTTAGTTCCGATTACGGACTACGTATAGCGCTATATAAATTTCCATACAATACTCTTTTTACACTAGCGAGTTTTACAACAACAATTCGCTAACGATGTGCCTAGGGCAAGTTTTATCAGATACCAGGAAATGCTGTTTCAATGCCTAACAAGTTATTAGGCATTGAAGCATTAGTTGAAAGTGCAAAGTAACTAAGCGTAAAGGATCGTGTTTAGTTGTCGTGCTGAAAAAAATATATTTAGACGAGTGTAAATAATGTCTTCTCCATTTGACATCGGTGGCAGCAGCCGCCGGCGCACGCCCTAGGTGATTTGCATAAAGCTTCGCGGACAACGTTTTGGCGTCAGTTCAGCTTGTCGCTCATTAGCATAACTGCTCAATTATTTTGTGCGGAATAGTCACTTTACAGAGGAATTTTGGTTTTGCGCTACGTCGCGCGCCCCTATTGCGAGGCGTTTGGGAACCTCTTGTTATTGTCTTGCCAAATGTTGACAGTTGATAATGCAATGTTTGTGTTTTGTTTTTTCTTTTCTTCGTTTTTTTTTTTAGTTGTAACGCTCTATTGCATTTGCGTTTGAACGATCGTGTTTATCAAAATCGTACATTAGATTATTATGTAGCCCATGACATCAGTCTTTCAGTCAGTTAACTAAGTTATTACTTTTGTTTTTTTTTTCTAATGACCTGATGCGGTTTGCACAAAAAACTGCAAATATGACTTACATTTCCGTCTTGACTTCGATCATGATCAAAGGACTCGAGTAAAGACTTTTTTGTAAATTGAAGTGTACATTTTTATATTTTTCTGTCAAAGCTCTTTTGTTTTTGCTCTCTTACCTGTAAGTATACAACGTTAATACAATATCTCCTAACAACCTGAGCGCGAGCTTTCCATCCTTATACAGGATATTCCGTACAAAATTGACTATGAGGCGGCTTAGTTTTTCTTACAATACTGTTTATATAACACACACAATCACCATACTCAGTAAGTATATAGTATATAGTTATAATTCATAATTGTAATAGTGTTTACTTATACAAACTTTTTGATATTAGTGTTTTTTTTTTAATTTAATAATATTTTTATTGTTCAATTGATAAATGTTTATTTTAATTTATTATTGCTTTTATAAATTTTTTGTTAATTTATTAATTTAATTTCCATTTTAAAATGTAATGTTACTCGTGCTGTCTTCTTTACCTTTAATTATAGTGACATTTGGCTCTTTTTTTTAGACTAAGAATAATTTTTATTCAAATGTAATGGTGTACACAATGTTGGTGATCGATATAATTAAATAAATAAATAGGCTGTAAGTATACAGTGTTACCAACACAGTATCTCCTAACCACCTGAGCGGGAGCTTCCCAACTCGATACGGGTTGGCGTAGTTTTCCAATTAACTCGTAACCAGCCAGTGGCGGCCTTTGAGCGTGTTACCACTCGGCCGCATAAATTGGTACGCATTGTTGCCAACACCATGCCCCTAAAGAAAACACTAACGATCCCTGATAAGTGTTTGCGCGTACAGCCATCGGTTTCAACCTAACAATATACGAAGCGGTTACTTTATTTGTTACTTTTTAATTTAAGTGTTAATTGCTACACTTAAGCTGAATTAAATATTTTTATAAAATACATTGAAAAATTAAATGCCCACCCGACCCAGCCAGGAATTGAACCTGGGTCTTCATCAATCCGGGCGGCTGCACTGACCGTTATGCTACCGGGAAGGCTAACGTAAGCGCTGAATTTTGTCACTGCTTTTTGATTTTTGAAATGCCTTAAAGCGACATTAGTGCCATCTATCCAAAGGTGATTGCAACCGATGGACATGCAGATTCATCTTTGCAGATGAATACCACAAATTGACAACACAACGCTATAGTAAAAATTTTTACTTTTTTTTTCAGTGTTAATTGCTACACTTAAGCTGAATTAAATATTTATATAAAATGCAGTGAAGAAAATTAAAATTTTATTTTTTATTTTTTCGTTTAATTTTTTCACTGCCTTCCCGGTAGCATAACGGTCAGTGCAGCCGCCCGGATTGCGGAGGACCCAGGTTCGATTCCTGGCTGGGTCGGGTGGGCGTTTAATTTTTTCACTGTATTTTATATAAATATTTACTTTATTTAGTTTTCGCTTCGGTGACCATCTTTTTTCGTGAGAGTTTGCTGATTGAAAAATTTGGTGACTTGTTTCTTTGTCGCACCTCCAAAGATGGAATAGTCTAGCAGCACACGTTTTCCCTCCTTCCTATGATATGGGGTTCTTAATAGAGGCGTGAAGAAGCCCCTTGTGGGCCGGCAGATTGAGGTTAACTGATGCTACGTTTGTTTTCACACTGCACCAGTTATCTTCGCGTCTGGTCTCCATTTCCACTTAACATCAGGTGGGATGGAGTCATTTGCCGAGCTATCTAGTTTTTAAAAATTGCCTTAGACAGCATTTTCCATTTTCAGCGACACCGGACTATTTTTGAGGTGGCGAGAAACTTAAAGGGTTCAAATCTATATAATCTAATCAATTCTTTATTGCTTTATTTATTTGTTTATTTTATTAGCTACACAAAACGGAATTACAGCGTTTACATGGTCATTTTCAGCTTGTACAAACATTGGTAGACTGCACTTCCAAGGTATGTGCAGACAGCACGCATAAAACACATGGAGATCGAAAAGAATCGAGTATAAAACATTATTTAAAAATTTATTACATATTATAATTAATTGCTAATTCAAAATTAAATATTAAATTAAAAATTAAATAGGGATAGGCAAAAACATAACATTCCATAAACAATAAACAATAATGACAATAATTTCAATTGCTAACCAAGTTGTTACATTTTTTAAAGGAACTTTAAACTTAGTCGAACTTTTCGGACTCGGCATTATTAGAGAGCATCCAAATCCAAGCCGTGTTAAACGAAACATTGTCAGAGGTTTCTAGAGGCAATAGTATTACGTACGACTAGTATCTCCGTTCCCTAGAAGATTCTCCGAGGGGTTCAGATCGGATCGGATGGTGACCACCGTGACGTGAGGACGAGACAAAGCGCTTGTCCCGTTCGAGTTCCAGAAATCGAGAGATCAATTGTTCAGTCGAAGTGATGTATTTCGGATTTTTCGATACATAGCCCGGGTTTGTAGTATTATGCGAGGTTTGCCTTCATGTTACCTGATGGTAATTGACTATAAGGCTGAAGGTGGAAGCTAACTTCATCTGGAATCCTCAACTACTGAGAATCGTGCCAACTTATCTTAACGAGTATTTTACACAATAATTTAGGTTATTTTATTAGTAGAGCCGTAAAAGTTGTTTTATTTAAATGTGTAGTGTTCGCGTAAACTTTAGAAAACAATATCTATTATGTTCGTTATAAAAGCAGTGTTCAACCTTTTCCATTTTACCAGTAACATAATTCCTTCGCATTCCGAGCTGAGGTAAACTACTTGGTCAGACAAACATAATAATTAAACGCTTATGGTAACCCTGGCGTGGTGCCAGCAAGATGCTTAATGTTTAATTTCCAGTTTTGCATGCCGACGGCGGCGGGCGTAAAGATTCACATAGCCAGAAGACGCATCGCGGTATAAAACTTGAAACAAGGGTCTATGTGGCGTAGCGGGTTAACTTCTGGATTACAGTTTTGAAAGATCAGTAAATTAAGCAATGGCTGGTCTCAGGATGGGTGGTCAATTGACCATGACCGAATACAAATTGTTTGTTAGTTAACTTCTGGGTTACTATCATGAACGTTAAGCAAAATACGCAACGGCTAGTCTCAGGATGGGTGACTAAATACAAACTGTTACATACTCGGCTTTATATTAATGGCGTTTACCGCACATTACAGAATACTGCATTTCGAATGGGTGTAGTAGAATTAGGACTCATTTAGCTTAGTAACAGAAGTAACACGCTTGTATAGTTATTGTTGCTATTTTGCCCTAAGTTTCTTGAGAAAACTTCTTCCGAATTACGACATTTTTTATTGATACTGAGTACACGTTTCTTTCTACCATTTGTAACCGCGCTAAAAAAAACCTGCTGCGATTATATCTGTAATTTTTTTGCGAGTGCTCTTAGCATTATCGCTAAGCTGCAATGATTTTATATAGAAAAGAATAATTTTACTATTGTTTTTATCTCACTGCAAATAGACTAACACCCGTTTGCACTAAACTTATGAATCGCCTAAGTCTT
The DNA here is from genome assembly GCA_963082485.1 of Eudonia mercurella. NCBI lineage: Eukaryota > Metazoa > Arthropoda > Insecta > Lepidoptera > Crambidae > Eudonia > Eudonia mercurella. The sequence continues at coordinate 12,135,004 of OY720039.1, read as the reverse complement.
GGCTTAACTATTACCCGGTCAAATTAACTCGGCACCTGGCTCGAAAACGTCGCTTACATTCAGGTGCCGAGTTAACTTGACCGGGTAGTAGTTAGGCAAAGACTTAGACGATTTATAAGTTTAGTGCAAACGAGTGTAAATGTTTGTATAAGAATCTTTACACTTTACGACTTTATCTTACCTTACCTTATTGAGGAGAACCTCAATTTATACTAAAGTAGACCAGTCTATACCGAGTATTAAATATCGAAAAAAAAAAATACTTTTTTCTACTAGCGGTATTGTGAACTTTCTGAGAATCCGGTCAGGCTCTACCAATTAAGCCATCGTGGCTGCGTCCGGCTTGTGCAAACTTAATTAACATTGTCAACGCGGATTGTCAGGTGCGGGTTAATCCCGCTCTTGGAAATGCTTAAAACGCTTTTCAGAATTATATTTTTTTTAGTTTTTATTAAAATTATTTTTATAAAGGGAAATCATAGCCTTTGGTATGCCGGAACGTGGATCCATGGCGCCGAGCAATTAAAATTCTATTGTGTCTAGTATTTACGGCAGCCGACAGTTTAGTACAATCACGAGCGTTAACATTATACATAATTTTTCACTAGTTTCGACTCTAATTCTATTATATTAGAAGTTACATTGTTTACAATGCTCGTGACGTACCCTACGTACGTAGGATCTTGTATTGATAGACAAAAAGCATAATTATTAAATTTCATTAATTTAAAAGGAGGAGCTCGATGGCGCAGTGGTTAACGCGCCCGGTCTACGAGTGCTGAGGTTAAGCAACTTCCGCAAAGGCCGGTCATCGGATGGGTGACCAAAACTTTATCATCTCGAGCTCCTCCGTGCTTCGGAAGGCACGTAAAGCCGTTGGTCCCGGCTGTATTGGCAGTCGTAACAACCACCAATCCGCACGGGGCCCACGTGGTGGTTTATGACCCGTTCTCCTTATCCATCCATAGGGAAGGCTCGTGCCCCAGCAGTGGGGACATAAAATGAGCTGATGATGATGATGATTAATTTAAAAATATATATTAGACAACATCACATACCTACATTGTTCTGGTCCCAAGGTAAGTAGCTAAAGCACTCATATTATGGAAATCAGGTACAACGACGGTACCACAACCACCCAGACCCGACACAATATCGAAAAGTTCGTTTTCGATATTGACCCAACCGGGAATCGAACCCGGAACCTCAGAGCTAGCGCTCTTAGGCTACGGAGGTCGTCCATAGCCTTCGTTGGCCTTTACCGGCCTTTTTAAGGCCAGAAACTAATATTGCTCAAGTCGTAGTGATCGAAAGTCCTTAGAGGGTTTCTAAAGCGGATGGTTTCACGCAAGCGTATCGTCCCTTTCTAGATACTTCGAGGCATTCGAATCGAGAATCGAAATCGAGCTGTTTTCATTTGTTTACTTATAAAACTAAAAACTATAACTACTACTAACTATAAATAAGTGTTAATCGCACGAAGTCATCAAAAAAAAAACTATGAATAAAAAAATTGCTCCAAATCATCTCTACCAGGCAGAGTGCCCAGATTGCCACGTTGGATAGCAAGGCTTATTATACGCTGGCCCCAGTAGCTGCTCTGGGATCCGGGGTGGTTTCTGCTAATAATTTACTTGTTAAATTCAAATTCATGCATGCATGCCACATTGGTGTACATAGTAATTAAATAAATTGGTACAAAATGTGTTAAAATAAACAATGTAGCACTCAGGGCTAAGCAAACAGAGGGAGTATAGATAATTTATTTATAGTATATAGTACTGTGTTATAAATTTAAACATTAAATTTTTTTATTATTATTTACATGTAACGCCTCCCTGTCTTGTCACATACACATATTTACATATTTACCAGTTGACTATGAAAACCATACTGTATTATTATTATTTACTTATATTTTTATTTTATTTTTTAATGAATGGCATGACATGTCTTTTTTTATGATTTTGATTTTATTTGTAATCAAAATATGAATTTGTAAATGATCCATGTTGGTGGAAATAAATGAATTTATTATTATTATATACACTGTAGATCCAAGCGAGTCACCGCCACGCCGATAAGTTGCCCAACAAATGCCACTAACCAGTCCTACAACAGCTTAATTCTGTTTTAATTTCGACTAAATTCGGTGTTACCGTGTCGGAAATTATGCACTCGGTAATTCGCACTCAGTTGAATGCAGATACGCACGCGGGCGGGGAATTCAATGAAATTTACTGGCAACCACTTTGGGGTAAATTGATTTTACTGAAAATGCCTTTTCTAGTACTGACGTTGTCTAGCAGTGTCGAGATAGATCAATTTCTTCTTTTTTTGGATAAAAATTCGTAATTCTTTTATTTGATGTCCTCCGTAGCCGAGTGGCTTGCACGCCGGACTTTGGGCGGCGCTAACTCGGAGGTCAAGGTTCGAGTCCCGGTCGGGTCAATGTCAAAAACAATATTTTTGATATTGTGTCGGATCTGGTAGGCTGTGGGAAACCGTCGTTGTTTCTGATTTCCATGAAACGAGTGCTTTAGCTATTTACCTTGGGATCAGAACAATGTATGTGATGTTGTCTAATATTTGTATTTATTTATTTTAGAATAGTAAAGTTTTTTTTTCTCTCTAATTGTTGGTCCAGTTTAGCTTACTGTCCCACGGTTGGGCAAAGGTCCCACGCTTGACAAATGCTGGTTGGTGATCACAAACCAGGATTATAGGAGCATTAAGCCGGAGATCCTTTCAATAGGGTGAATGAGGTTCGTGATCTCGGAATTACACTTGACCGTAAACTGAATTTTAACAGCCATATTGCGGATATTTGCAAAAAAGCAAATAGAACTTAGGGTTTTATTATGCGTACTGCGCTCGAATGCGCAGTGGTTAACGCGCCCGGTCTGCGAGTGCTGAGGTTAAGCAACTTTCGCATAGGCCGGTCATTGGATGGGTGACCAAAAATTTGTCATCTCGAGTTCCTCCGTGATTCGGAAATCACGTTAAGCCGTTGGTCCCGGCTGCATTAGCAGTCGTTAATAACCACCAATCCGCACTGGGCCCGCGTGGTGGTTTATGGCCCGTTCTCCCTATCCATCCATAGCTGATGATGATACCCATCCTACTAAGGAAACACAACATTTATTTAAGTTACTTATGATAATTTATTATTTATTTAGTGTTTATTTGATGTAATATCCTAGCATATAAGCGTATTGGCTGTATATACAAGCTGTATGTTTGTATTGTTTTTTTTTATATAAATAAATTAATTAATTAATTAATTAATTAATTAAAAATCCGAAACACACGCCCGACCTGGGAATGGAACCCTGGATCGTCGAGTATCGGGCTGAGCCACTTGGCCACCGTAATCGGCTCAAGTAATCATTACTATATACCAAACCTTGTAGTCTTTCAAATAAACCTAGTTTAATTCACAAAAATTATTAGATATTCGTTCAGAATTTTTGTACCTTTCTATCAATTGAATGTCGAATAAAAGCTAAATTATATAAAAAATAAACCAGATCCAGATACATTACCTAACTAATTAAATCAAAACTCGTAACAGACACTACAGTCTCTGATTAAATTATTCCCAAGGAAAACTTAAATTGCGAACATTTTAAATTAATTCATGATTAGTTACCGAGAGGCGAAGGTAGACCGGCTAGAGAAATTAAACACGTAATTCGAAGAAACTTGATGTGGGTAGCTTAATTAAGTTTGCCAAGGGCCGTTCCAGGGACATACACCTAAATGTTCGATTCCACGTTTAAGGGCCAATACACTTGAGACTATTTCGTCGTGAGACTCTTTTGGGTGCGGCAGAACAGTGTCCTTGATATGTGACCAATACAATGTTTCCTTATATTGTATGTAGATACAGTGCCACAACGTCCGTAAATGGGACTAATAATCGCCAGTCGTCATTTCAAAGATTTTATGACATAAACATGTTTCAACTTTACCTTACGATTTCGATAGAAGTTCGTGCTAGGCCTTCTGAACGCACAACACTACGTTAAGGGGCTCCAACGCATGAATATGCATATATTAAGTAACCTCATGGCTTGTCCCTCACCGCTGACGCATACTGCAACGAAACAAAAGTCTATTCCAGATGTTATTTAGGCGTAATTGACACCGTATATCGCATACCTCAGCGTTGTGGGTTCCGACAAAGAAACCAAAGCTTAAGGTAAGCCAGAGTTTCTGTTTTACTATCAGAAGGTTTTTTTATATTAGAAGGAGGCAATCGAGCAGGCCCGTCACCTGGTGGGAAGCAATCACCGCCGCCCATGGACACCCGCAAGACCAGAGACGCAAATGCGTTGCTGGCGTTTAAGGAAGGAATAGGCTCGTTTCTTGAAGATCCCTAAGTCGTAATGGTCCGCCGCTGAGATCTGGTTCCACAACACTTTAGTTCGTGGTAAAAAATTACGTGAGAAACGCACAGTAGTAGACCGCCACCCATAAAAATAATGTGGATGGAAAGACAGTCGATTGCGTGTAGTGCAGTGAAGGAAATCCGCGGCAGGGATCAAACTGAACAATTCCTCAGAGCACTCCCATGATAAAAGCGATAAAATATATAGAGAGACGCAACGTCTCTCCGAAGGTCCAGTGGATCGAGCCGACCAGAGATTACCACGTCGTCGACAACTCGAACAGCGGTCAAATTAGAGAAGTTGGTACTGGGGCGCTCCAGCCCAAAGCATTCAATACTGCATTCCAGGTGTTCTAGAATTTCCGGGCACTTTTTTTAGAGAGAGTTTGCTGATTGCCTGAGGCCGTATTATCAGCGTTACCGGACTGTTTTGAAACACCGTCAGAAGTTTCTAGTGACTTTAAGCACTAGTGCTTGGCCCCGTTCCCTACAAGATTCTTCAAGGATTGGCTGGATCGTGCGAGAGAGCAAAAAGAGGAGAAGCGCTCAGGTACATGTCTGTACCTGGTATAGAACGCGTGTGAACCGGTCATTGTACCCTTGTTCTACGAGTACGATGTCTTGGGTCTTAGCGAACATGCATGTTTAGAGTATCATGTAAATGTGTAGTGGCATTTAGAGGATCGAGCTGGTTTCAGAGCACGTTTACCTAGTTACCAACACTAGATACTTGGTACAATTCGAACTTTGATACGGGTTCGCAGTGCTCCTGTTTGTTTGTTAGAATTTCATTACTAACTAATTGAACTACTTCTAAAGTGTTTAAGCGAGACCACAAGTCTTAGACCCAGAAATCTCGAGTTCAATTCTCAGTTCGTGCTTTTTCTCAGTTTGCCTTGTTATCACTTTCTTATCATTGTTGTGTTCCAAAAGAAAAAGAGAAAGAAAGAAATAAATAAAAAAAGATATACATTTATTAGTAATTAGGGATTCCGAATGAAATGCACAAATCAGGTAAAATCAAAGCCGAAGCACTTCTGTTGTATAACAACAAAAAAAAATAGAATTTCATATAGTTAGCAAAATTTGCACGAGTCATAGACAAAACTCCCTGTGTGGTGCCGGGGATAAAGAATTGCACCACCCCATCTCTTCCCGTGGGTGTCGTAAAAGTCGACTAAGGGACCATTCCAGAGGATGGGCAGCAGCATCTCTCTGAGGTTACCCTCAACCTACTGCGATCGCCAACCCGCCTGCCAAGCGTGGCGATTACGGCAAATACCCCCCATTCCTTGGGGGAGGCTTGGTCCAACAGTGGACGTATTTTGGCTGAGATGATGATGATAGACAAAACATTAACAGCTTTTTTGGTAGGACTTAGCCGTGATTGCTAGAAGACCCAGATTTAGATACTACTTGTGGAAAACGTTTCTGACACTTTACCTGTTATAATACTCGTAGATAAGTAAAAAAATGCTATTACACGACTATTACACTTTTTAGAGTAAAAGAAGCCTCCGTTCATCATCAAACAAACCATAAATCTTAATTTTACTTTAGGAATTGTTGCTTCAATGTAAGTTTATTTAAACTTCAAACTCTTTCGCTACTACGGAAGCGTTACGAACCATTATAACGACTTGTAATTGGTATGGAAGCCAATAGTGAGCCTATACCATTTGTTATTCGTCAAACAACCCCTTATTGAAATGTCTAAGGCGTGCCGACACCTCTACAAGGTTCTGAGCAAGCAATAAAGACTTTATACACCGTGCACATTCGTACGAGTTTCTTGTCAGTACTACCCAAACATTCATTCATCCAAAATGGAGTGTCAAGCTCCAACAATTAACGTCTTCTTCAAAGGCTGCCATTTGTTTCGTTTAATTTTAGAACGGAATTTGTTGAGGAAAGGAGAGGGATTTGCGATTGATAGGCCTAATTATAGATTGCTTCGATTGATTCGAAGTCTTTATGAAATTAAACATTTAGAATAGTTGATAGATATTTCTTGATATATGTTGCTCGATTTATTTCTATAAAAGAACTACTATTTAAGCTGAAAATGGTACGATAACTCTAATCACACTTACTTAAAGTAAATCTATATAATTAATAAAGAGGTAAAGTTTGTTACTTCGTTTGTTTGTTTGTTTGTTTGTGGAGGGTAATCTCTGTAACTACAGGTCCAATTCCAAAAATTCTTTCACAAATAAAATACTAGATTCTTTACAGTTAACATAGGCTATATTTTATATTAAAAAGAGAGTTTATTTTTAAATTCTCAAACTCACGCGGACGAAGTCGCGAGTAGAGTACTAAACAAAATAACAAAGCTGAAACTATTAAATATAAAACTATATCTGTTTGTTTCGCATTATTGTTCATAGTTTAAGTTATATTCATCAGAATATGTGGGTCGGACATACGAGTTTTACGATGCAAGTTTACGATACTGACTCAGGGAAATAAATAGTTATCTCTGTCTATGATACGTTGTTAGATATCACTTACTTTAATGCATGAATTTTTATTTAAAAATATCCCTACTAATATTATAAATGCGAAAGTTTGTGAGGAGGGATGTTTGTTACTCCTTCACGCAAAAACTACTTAATGGATTTTAATGAAACTGTACAATAATATAGTTCAGAAGCCACGTAAAGCCATTGGTCCCGCCAGCATTAGCAGTTGTTAACAACCAGTAATTCCTACTGGGCCCGAGTGTGGTTTATGGCCCGAAGAAGGCTCGTGCCCCAGCTGTGAGGACATACAACTGAGCTGGTCATTGCTATTTTTCAATTTTTTTTACTTAAAACGATTAATGTGCCGCGCCATCCTATCGTAGACATATGCTTATTCATAACCCGAAACACATAACATACTGCAACGTTTATAGTTAACCAAGTCTTGAAGCATATTTATATTAAACACAGGTTTTTGCCAGAGCATTGAAGATAAACTTAGTGAAATGAAACAACTACTTGCGTTTAATTTTCACATTTGATGTACAAAAATAAAATTTGCAAGACAAGGCATTTATACAGGCATTTAGGCAGTTATACATTACTATGTACTCTTATTAAGTACTCTTTACTTCGAAATCTCTTGCATTTTACATTTCACCACAAAGAGCTCGATGATACAATGGTAAACGCGTCGGCTCTGCAACTTTCGTAAAGATCGGTCCTCAGATGGGTGAGCAAAAGTTTATCATCTCGAGCTCCTATACTTATGCTTTGAAAGGCACCTTAAGTAAGTAACCGTTGGCAGTCGTTAACAACAACCAATCCGCACTGGGATCCATCCATAGGAAAGGATCATGCCCCAGCAGTGGGGATATAAAGAGCTGGAGATGATGATCACTATAAATGAAATGGGGTATCTCGGACCATAGCCCACTCTGTCTCTTCAATTTCCCAACGTCGTTAAAACAAGGTCGTAGATAAAAGGCTATTATTCACGGCATATAAAGAAGCTGTCACATTAAGGCTTTACTCCCAATCTGGGCGATGAGACAAGAGAAAATTTCAATAATAATTGACTCCGGCCGACAATAAATCCTCCCTAATACTCCAAATATTGGCGGCAAAGCAAGAGCGACACTTTCGTTTAATTAATGCGCGTTTCATTTGCCCTTTGTTTCATTCAGAAAGCGTTTTGGGGAGCACCTATATATTTATTAATAAGTGAAGCGAAAGCTTCGTGCCCCTTTTTAGGAACATTGCAGAGGAATGTAAGATTTGGTGTGTACGGAGAAGGAGTCCCGAAAGATCTAATTTATGTATAAATATGTGTTACATCACATTTTCTAAACATTATACATTCTGTGAATTACGAAGTTCGTGTGTGTTCGTTCTGTGTGGTAGAGGAATAAAATGTCATGGAGTTACTTAAAAATGTTGTCAAAGACAAGAAAAAATTTACTTTCCACACACATAAAAAAACGTATTCAACCTCATTGAAGCATCCCCTCGCTCGTTACAGAGTATGTTGTGAAAAAGCCACATAGTAAAATGGCTGTGGGAATTAAACGCATGCGTCGACTTTACGGGCCCGCCGAGACCGGAAAGTCATTCCGCTTATCCTGTTCCGGGGCACTTCATTTGGCCCACTTCCGGTAGTCTAGGTGTTTTTTTCCGCACTGAATTTTGATAGTGAATTATGGACACTGTCGGTAAACAACTATAATGGTTTGATGGCGAATATGTTTGGAGTGGAGTGGTTGAATGTTATATCAGTAATTGGCTGCACGCTTTGGTTTTAACTGTAAGTGTAGCAAGGCAATTGATTTTAAATAAAAAAATAGATCAGATAATAGGTATAACAGGTTTTCTTAAGAGAGGTTCTGAGGTAGATAACTTTAAAAATGTTTTGTTTGATAATGTTGAACTTCAAGTTAAAAGAAAACATTATTGTACAGACGCTTGCACATAACCTATCTAAAACTGTCAAATTTCTTCAATATATTTTCTACCATATTATAAAAGCACAAAGAAAAAAAAATTAAAAAAAATTAAAAAATATATAAAATACAATGACAGTTTGTGGTAGGTTAACGTGCAGGCGTGTGTACTATTTTCTGTTTAAATTGTAATTTAATTTAATTTAAATTTTAGAAATAATATTTCTTTACATAATAGATAGCAGGTGGAGTTGGAGTCTGCTGGAATGGTGGCCAAGATTGGAAAGAAGAAGCGCCGAACACCAACCTGCCACATGGACAAATGATCTTGTTAAGAAGGCGTGGTGGAAGTAGATGAGGAGAGATCATAAGGAGAAAACGCTTTGCGCTTCCGAGGAGACTCAGATGGTTATGTGAGACTCCTCTCGAACCCCCATCACCCCACCCAGTCACTAAGGGCTCTTCAGGGCATGGGGGGAAGGGAGGGAATACACAAATATATAAATATAAATACATATCTATCTATCTATCTACATACATAAATACTGGAGTACTTCTTAATGTGATATGCTTACCTCCAACAATGGGTAAATTAAGGATAAGGAATAGAAGACAAGAGAAGAGAGATTCGCAAAAAGTATTTCATTTCAGATACCTACTCATGTTAAGGCGAAGGATAAGGCACACTAGCGCCACTAATTGATAATTTGACAAATACTAACGGACCGGATCTTTTTTTAAACATTGCGTACCGTCCGATAACAGGAAAGCATCCATAGTATTTATTTAATAACTGTGCACTACTTTTTGTTGCGTGGTTTATTCACAAAACAGGCTATCGCATTTATTCACAAACAATGGCCACTTTTGGTGTTAGCGAATGAATACAAAAACAAACCTAAAAGGAGTGTACAATTATTAAATAATAGATGTTTGCCTAGTGTCGGAATGTCTGCAATGTTTGGAAAAAAATCCAGTTTAGCAGTTATCAAATTAAATCCATTAGCGGCGCTAGTGTGCCTTACCCTTCGCCTTAATATAAAACACAAAACGTTAAACATTTTAGGTCGTTCATTAAGTCAAATACAGATACAAAATCTACTCAGACAACTCGACCGGGTCTGACGGCTTAACGATCACCATTATATTCCATCCTTTCATTTTTCATTTTACTTTTAAAAGGTAGAAATGCGTTATTTTTTATACTTTACCTTTCATCTCACCTAATGTTAAGTGATGGTAGGGCCAATGGTGTAAGCGCACTTCACCCGGTATCCTCAACTACTGAAGCAATGCTACAAACATTAATGTTATGGCGACATATTTAGATAAGATGGCGTTAGCTAGCCAGGCGGACAAACAAGCCGAACCGCCAACCAAACCCAATACACAAACATACCCCCATTGAGAATCGAACCCGGGACCCGGACCCATGATCTTAACCACTAGACCACAGAGACGGTTGATTACGGCTCCCTTTAATCAGCATATCATAAACAGCACAAATTCACTATGAGGAAGATTCCAGTGACGTTACCTTTCCTATACGAGTATGTCAATAAAAAACCGGCAAACTAGCATCCAGTCAACGTCATAGAACCGCATTAGTTAAATACCTTAAAAGACCCATTAGTACCAACAACGTTGCTGCAGTTATTTTTGCAAGCACAAAGATACGAGTACGACTATCATACGGGTACGTCTTCTAAAATGCTTGCTTTCTTGTAGCAATGCAGCAGAGATCTCTTACGGACAAATATCGTTTCAATTCGTACGCCGTATGTTCGCGACGCTAAAAGCATCGCTGTAGAAAATGTTGAGTGCCCCTGCTATTGTAGGAATGCATGCGTCTTTAAATCTATTGCGCAACTATTTTGTATGACTGTGTTCGACACAATATTGGTAATTTTGTATTATATTATTTTATTTTCTATATTTGAGAAACAATCAATTATACAAAATCATATAAAATCGAACATGTACAATACAACACATAAATCGGTAAAGTTTCCACAATTACATTGAACAGACATATTTAACAACAATAACGTAATCTCTCTTTATCACACATACACACACACGGACACATTTTAAAATTTATTTTTGATTATAACTAACTCTTAGATGGCGTGATGACGGCCGCAGTGGAGTAAGGGTTTGGATTACGATCATGCAAGTTAAGCATCTTTTGTAATGCCGGGTCAACCAACGCTTGGGCGAACTAATTAAAATTTCTCGAGCTCATTAAAATATCGGCGCCTGCCAGCATGTAAAGCCGTTGATCCCAATGATAGCCGTCTAAAAGATAATTAGTCGTTAAAAGCCTTCTAATCCACATTGGGTCATCATGGTAGGATTTTATCCTTTTCATGTGAAAAGTACTGAGCTTAGCAATATGGGATGTTTATAAGTTATCGATGATGGCTTACTGATGCGATGCTTCATCATCATCAGCTCATTTAACGTCCCCACTGCTGGGGCACGAACCTTTCCTATGGATGGATAGGGCGAACGGACCGTAAACCACCACGCGGGCCCAGTGCGGGTTGTGGTTGTTAACGACTGCTAATTATGCAGCCGGGACCAACGGCTTTACGTGCCTTCCGTAGCACGGAGGAGCTCGAGATGATACATTTTTGGTCACCCATCCGATGACCGGCCTTTGCGAAAGTTGCTTAACCTCCGCACTCGCATACCGAGCGCGTTATCCACTGTGCCATCGAGCTCCTCCATCCATGCGATGCTTAAGAATATCAAAGTATTTCTATAGCTGTAACACCAACCAGAAAATAGCTATCCATCTGCCTATAAATATTTATGGGTATCAACTTTAATCACATCATTACAATCACTATTGACAACATGCCCGTGCAACCACAACACAAAGAAAAAGGTATAATACCTACTTAATCTCTACACAAAGAGGATTTACCCAAAGAGTTTCAACCCACTTATAATGTACGAAAACAAACAGTTCAATCAAAGATATTTTTGTGAATAAAATATTCAAGTAAATATTAAAGTGAACCCTCAGCTGTCTTCAAAAGCGACTCCGAAGTCCGTCCATTTTTATTAGTTTCTTGAAATTCCGAAGCTACTTTATAAATGTCCAAGTTCCAAGTTTCAAACGTATTGCTCAGTCATGCATTCATTCCAAGTTTAGAAGGATGTTCACTGAGAGAGTTTTCCAAAACAATACGGTGACAGAATTTACAGAACGTACATTTCGGAACGCTTAATTTCCAGCATGGAATTATTAGTCCATGGTTTGCAGTAACGAATTGAGTTATCTACGTGCATTTACTATGAAATACCCATGGAAGCAAAGCACAACATCAAACTAAATGGGGCAACTACATCCAAGGTTGAAGTCCGATCGTGCATGGAATACTGCAGTCACCTTTGGGACGGATCTGCCAAATACCAGTTGGCCGCACTCGACTCGGTGGAACGCAGAGCTATAAGGCTCATCGGTGATGAAGCGCTTGTCGAGGCCAAGCTTGCCAGCCTCGCACACTGGTGTCGTGTCGCCTGCTTGTGTGTCTTTACCGACTTTACTACGGAGAGTGTACCGGGTAGCTTTTCGAGCTCGTACCACCATCGCCTTTCTACCACCGAACCTCCAGACGTACTGCAGGATTTCAACCCCACCTAGTAGAAGTTCCACTATGTCGCACTAAGCGCTTCATGTCATCATTTTTACTGCGCACTGGCAAGCAGTGGAATTCCCATCCAATGACCGGCCTTTGCGAAAGTTTCTTAACCTCAGTACTCGCAGACCGGGCGCGCGCCATCGAGCTCCTCAAAATCGACAGATAGCTATATTCTGTTTTGCTGCTGGGCAAAAGCTTCCATCATTGAAATTAAGCCAACGTTATAATTAATGGATGGCTTAGGTAGAAAATGCAAATGGTAGTCACAAAAACGGAATGGGTATAGAAAATCCAAAACATTTCCTAGAACTCCAGATATTGAGCCGAACGCTTCTCCACTTAGATACCCGGAATCTACAACCAAAGAGAAACTGGCTATTTTTGTATTGACCTTGTATTGACTTACAGACTTGCTCAGTATGTGGTAATTTCAACAGGCAAGGTCATGAGCTCCTACAGTTGATGAAAACACAAATTTATTAGCAATCTAGAAGCTATTAATCCTTGTTACAACTAGATAAGTGTTTACAGCCTTATGTAGCCTCCGTCCAGCTTAATCCTGGCTCCGTATCTTTAATTTAGGAATTTCTATTTATTTATTTATTTCGGGACAACAAACAGTTACAATATATTATAAAAACATAAAATCTTACAAATCTGGTATAATCATACCACATCAACATATACAATATTGTAACCCACAACATTATCCACATATTAACAAAGAAGAAGTGTGCAACTATGGATCTTAGGCCACGAAAGCTAATACAATTTTGCATTACAACAATTCACATATACATTTTTTGTTTTTTTACAAAAAATAGAATATCATGAATTATGATGAATAATTAATTTTAGCCTTGTTTATTGAGAGTTACTGGATTATTTTCAATTATGTATTATGTATTATTTCTAACATTTATCAATCAGTTTATTTTTATTTTATTTTTCTTCTCCTGCCTTTGCATACAGAATCCTGAGTGTATCTGATTTAAATTTCTATCTTGAAGTCGAAAAAATATCAACGGTATAACCGTTGATATTAGAAGTAATATTAAAAGACTCTGTCATTCTACGCAAGGGACAACGCAATCCAGTATTTGTGCGACAAGTGTTAATGGCAAATAATTTTTTATCACGGATATTACGTTTGTTAGCAGATCGTGGAACAATATAATGTATCTCATTAGTTAGATCAATACAATTAAATTGGTTATTAACAATACCATACAATATATTAACTTCCAGATACTTGCGTCTGTCCTCTAAGGACAACATATTATATTTGCTAAGCAATTGTATTTTGAATGTAAGAGCTAAACCATCGAAGCAAGTTGCCAAGGATGCCGTTAAAAGCAACTTTATTTAGAAGTATTTCATGATCTACCTTGTCAAAAGCCATTTTGAAATCCGTGTAAACCGCATCAACTTGTACAAGGTTATCAACATTCTTGAAAAGGTAACTTGCAAACACTAAGAGATTTGAAATAGTAGAACGTCGTTTGACAAACCCGTGCTGTTGAGCTATTATATTTTGATGCAAAATGAGGTAAATCTCGTTATGTACCAGCTTTTCAAAAAGCTTTGACAAGACTGATAGAATTGAGATACGACGATACTGCTCAACGTCGTGTCTCGATCCTCCCTTGTGTACCGGCACGATATTAGCTCGTTTCCACAATTCTGGAAATACACCATTGTGGAGGCATTTATTATAAATTATAAAAAGCGGCTTACATATGCTTTCGGCAGTACACTTAAAGAAAGCTGATGAGTAACCATCAGGGCCGGCCCCTTTGGAATGATTCAGCAAAGACAGCTCCTTCATAATTTTCTGTTCATCAATAAACAGATTTGTAAGTATACTGGTATTTGTGTCACAAATATGTGCCGGTTCCCTCCTGGAAGGCAAAGTTGGAGACGTAGGTTCAAATACCGTTAAGAAGAAATCAGAAAACATATTGCATACTACATTTGGATTATTAGACTTACTACTCTGATATTGCATTAACGATGGAATTCCAGATCTGGATTTACGATTAGAGACATATGGCCAGAAGTGTTTGATGTTACTTGTTAGGTTGTTCTCAACAGAATTAATATATGAGGTATAACAGATGTTACAAAGATTCTTGAATGACAATCGTTGCGTAGAAAATTCTTGATAGTCCTTAATATTGCCAAACTTCTTCCACTTAATCCACGACCTAGTCTTCTTTTTAAGAATCTTAATAAGATGTTGAGTGAACCAGATTGGATAATTTGAAGATCGAGAAATAGCAAGAGGTATGTGGGGTCGGAATATCTCACTTAATTTGTTATAGAAGGTATCTAGGGTTTCCTCAGGTGATAAGTGATCGAGTAACTCACACCAATCAACTACACTAATATTCTTATTTATAGACCATAGTCGGCTTTGCGGAAATTGTATTTGGTAATTTTTTTCCGTTTCAGAATCTTAGAAGTAACGCTGGCTAATGTATTAATGATAAAAGGTGGATGGTGTGAGTCAATTGGGACTAATGAGTCTTTTAACTGACCAACTATACACGAGTTGTTTGATATGAATAAATCTAATATATTTCCTGCGTCATTAAGCACATTATAATATTGATAAGCATCAAGTACAGACGTTAATTGTTGGAGCTTAGAGCATACAGGGGATGCCCCAGTACAAATCATTCCAAATGTATTGTTCGAGGGTAGGGGTAGGTGAGGGACAGTCCAAACAACATCGGGTAGGTTATAATCGCCTACAATAAATACATTCACTATGTTAGACATAGACTCGCACAAAATGTCTTGAAGTAGTTCAAAGTGATTTATATGTACATCAGTGGAGACTCTGGATGGTATATTTGCAGCACCGATAATATGTACTCCTGAATTATCCCTACTTAGGATACTAACCATCAGATGTTCTATGTTTGTCGGAGGAGAATTGTGAGCATTAAATAGAACTGGATTAAGATGATTGCGATGAGCACACCACCGCCATCACACGTCATGGAGAATTCGCGATCCCTGTCGCATCTGTATAGCGACTATCTATAAATTCATTGTTGCTTATGTCTGGTACCAACTACGTTTCCGTTAATATGATAACATCATATGAGAACGTTAAGATGTTAATATAAAGTGTATGAAGTTTAGTTCACACGCCTCTACAGTTATGATAATATACCACTTCTATAGGCATACATACAGTCATGACTACCAACAGTTGATTAAAACACAAATTTATTAGCAATTTAAAAGCTATGAATACTTGTTATAACAACAATGACATTAGATCTCACAAAAAGAGCTTTCATTTCAACTAGGTAGTATTTACAGCCTTTTGTGGCCTCCGTCCAGCTTAATCCTGGCTCCATGTCGTGTCTTCCAACAAAAAAGCCGGCCCTTCATCAATTTGCATGTGAATGGACCCAGTCCTCGACAAAAGCGCCGTGGGCACATTTTATAGGACCCGAACAGTTGCGATTAACATAAAATGTTTGCGAAAACCTCAACACCAGGCATCGCTGAGAGTTTTAGACTTCCATCCATTGTCACGTTTCGTGTGGTTAGAATTAACAGTAATTGCTAATAAATTTTGCTTTAGTTGAACAGATAGATTAAAACAACGATCAATTTAAAGGCATTAAAAGGTTAGGCAAGCGTTAAAAGGCATGATTTATAGTCAATTTGATGAACAACTGATAGTCTTGGTGAAATTTATAATAGTGATAATATTGCTTTCCATAAAAAAGACAATAAAGTTTTATTAGAGACGATCTATCGACATTTTGGTGTTGCGTCCATTTTTAAACATTCCGATTGTGTTTTGTTTTACGACTTTTCTTGTCCGTTGCGCTCCTCGAAATACATTATACATTATCACTTTACAATGTTGTCATCAACCGAAGTCTTAAGAAAAAAAGTTATAGCGAAATTCAAAATAGACGAACAAAATGCTTCGAATTTTATGTTTAAGAACGAAGCACATCCCAGACTCAAAGGTGCCAATTAAGCTTGCTGGATTTCCACGCTGAATGGCCAGAGCTTTGCGCCAGACAAGATAATGTTATTTAACGATACAGTTCGCGGTAGATAGCTGAGTATCTTAATTTTTCATTCAGTTTAAAGGAAGCTCCGGCCTCATTAAAAAATGGCTATTGGTAGATTGTTTTGTATATTATTTTGAATATTAGATGATTTCTCGAAAAATTATTGTTCATTTCAGTGTATTTAAGAGTAACTTAAAGCTACAGCCCTTATTAAAAGTGTTACTTTTGTCAAGGGTTTAATTAACAGCCAGTCCAGCTCATGTCTCACATCGTACCTAAACTATCTATACTACTTATATATAATTTTTTGCCTTAATAAAAGTGCAAAACAATTAAATATAACTTATCTTTAAATTTATTTATTGAACCACAAACAAGTTTACAATACAGATTTACAATTGTTCTTATGTCTAAGTTTAGTTATTGTGAACTCAACAACGATGGTTACAGAAAACATAAAAAGTAATAATGACAGTGAAACCCAGTCTGAGCCATGTAAAAGTGAATTCAGTATTCAGTGTAAGTGTATGCTAATCTATATATTAATACATGAAACAAAAACTTTGTACCCCTTTTTACGAAAATTGCGCGGACGGAGCAGTATGAAATTTTGCACACTTTTAGTTTATATAGAGAAGGTTATCCGAATGTTAATTTTTTTTTGATTATGCATAAAAAATCTATATATTAATACGTGAAGCAAAAACTTTGTACCCGCTTTTACGAAAATTGCGCGGACAGAGAAGTATGAAATTTCACACACTTATAGTTTATATAGAGAAGGTTATCCGAATGTTAATATTTTTTTTAAATTATGTATAAAAAATACATTAAATCAACAAAAACAACTTAACACACACTACCATGTATTTGACACACACGTATTATCTTTAGTGCGGCCGTTTTTTTTTTATTTTATCTTTTATAATTTTTCATTGCTTAGGATACAATCCGTGCAGCCTTAATAAAATTACGGTCGAATTTCGGCCACTGGGCAACCACTACTTATGCAATTGTATACTATATGTAGGTATGTAAGTAAGTGTATATTAAAGATTTACGTGCATATGTGTGTTGGACGTATACAATATTTATTAATAAAAATTATAAATTCAGTTATTATTAATATAATGAATTATGGTAAAAGTAACTCAAATCAAATACATTTGAAATCGTTATATCAAACTTTTTTTCCTCCGCGTCCACCCAAGGTCTCCCAGAGACTATATGCACATTAACATATATCCAATTAAAAAAATTAATATCATAATTAAGTGTAATAAAATGGTAGGCAGGTTGAAAATGACTTTCGAGTTGCCCCTTTTTACACAGGGCTCTGAGTCCTCGGGGCCCATTGACCCTTAACGTCTCTTTGAAGCGGGACTTAATTAAATTTCTGCTGCTTTATATTACAAAGGGAATTTGCATTAGCAATGGACGTGCTCGACAAACGTAAATTGATAAACAAGGAAAAAGTGTGTGGTCCCCCATAATGGGGTGTAATGGGGCTGAGTGGTCGGCCTCGATAAACAGAAGCCCCATTTAATGATTGCAGTAACTTGTAGACGTGTATTTATAGGTACGTCGAACATACCATATTTTTGAAAAAATAATATGCATCTGCTTTTTTTTATATAATTCGATAGGCTTGCATTTGACTACTATCTCACCTGATGGTAAGTGATGATGTAGCCTACGATGTAACATGTTTGCCAAGAAGGTACCGATTCACTCGTGATTTGAAGACCCCAATATTATCTCGATTTTGGTCGATTTTAAGTTATATATTTATTCGGAATCAGGTAATCGAGATCTATAACTCTTTTTAAGTAACTTTCATGAATCCTTCAGGAACTTGATTTTTTAGTGAACAGTAATACAATAATCATACTTGTGGTGTCATCACTTTTGAACTATGCATACATCTATACTAATATTATAAAGGGAAAACCTTTGTATTTTTGTATATATGTATGTATGTATGTATGTTTGCAACAAATAAACGCACAAACTACTGGACCGGTTTAAATAATTCTTTCACTATTAGAATGCTACATTAGCGCTGAGTAACATAGGCAATATTTAAAAAAAAACTAAAAACGACAATTTAATTTTCCAATACAAAATGATTTGTTTGTTTTGTTGTCATGGAAACCATTGATATATATTTAACTCAATGATGGAAACTGTCAAAGCGGTACGAAGTCCGCCGGGTCAGCTAGTTACTAATAAAGTACAAACAAATTGTAACAATAAATGCAATAACTACATCAGTTATTGTATTGATCATTTAAGCGTTCCTAATAATGAACACTATTTCCACGATTTCAAGCCATAAGCTTCATATATTCAATTTAAGTATATATAGAACTGGCTCTTTATTTGTTCTTCTTTCAATTGGTACAAGCTTCATGTAGATACGTTCAGTATAGTGCAAATCATGAGATACAAGAAAAACATAGTTCAAAATTTTGAGCGCGTTTTTCTCGGAAGCGGCAACTCTCGTTTGTACTCTTCGTTAGCACGGCATTAGTGCAGCATTTAGCATTTAAAAATAAAAAAACAGATGTACCTGGACGTTACTCCCCACCCCCACGACCCGGTCAATCCGAGCCAAGGTTTAGTGGCGCCCTCGGCTTGTTCTGCTCCCAATCCGATCCGAACCCCTCGGGGAAGTAGTAGGTAATTACGGGGAAACGCACAACCATCATCATCATCAGCACATGTTTGACCCCACTGTTGGGGCACGAGCCTTCCGTAGGGATGGATAGGGGAACGGGCCATAAACCACTACGAGGGTCCAGTGCGGATTGGTGGTTGTTAATGTAGCCGGGACCAACGGCTTCACGTGCCTTCCGAAGCACGGAGAAGCTCGAGATGATAAGTTTTTAGTCACCCATACGATGACCGGCCTTTGCGAAAGTTGCTTAACCTCATCACTCGCAGACCGGGCGCGTTAACCACTGCGCCATCGAGCTCCTCGCACAGTGCGTGATGCCATTCCCTCTAGAAAACCTCTGACGGTGCTTCGATTCGCACGGCTTGAGGAACCCTTTAAGTTTCTCGCCGCCCCCAAAAAAGTCCTGTGACGCTAAAGAACACCGTTCGAGGCAATCAGCGAGTTTGCTGTTTGCAAAAAAAAAAAGAAAAACTCTTTTGTTTTATTTAGTACATTGTTACTACTAATAGGTGTGAACAAGGATTCGTTCAGTAGCATTTTCAGTTAAGAAGCCGCTCGGAATTTCGAAAATTTACGTGTTTTTAAGTCACTACTGGTGCTAGGCGCTGAATATGTCATATACATTTTAAAAAAACTAGTGTAGGTTAGCTTGATCCTTTCACAAGGCCATGGTTTTCTTGGAATTTGAAACAAATACCCAGAAACTGCATAAACAATACGTAAAAGTAATGATATCTAAAAACTTATTTCTTCAGAAACTTTGTAAATATAGCGCAAATGAAACAATGATTCGACATCAAAATGTTTGTATTGAAATTCCGCAGGCCACTGTTGTCTTATTTTTCAATTAAAAAATATGAATATGAAATATTAAGACTTTTATTATTTTTTACCCAAACGCCTATGATTTTACGAAAATAAACATTGCTCTAATTAAATAACCAGCCTACTCTGTACAGATATTAGTGTGCGTGCGTATTCGTAGTCGTGCGCCGTTGTCACACCACTGCCACGCGCCGCTCGCTCGCTATCATAAAGAAACTTGAAACTCGCAGTTTTGCGTCCGCGCGGCACCTCCTGCAAATGTTAATCTATACTTCTATACTAATATTATAAAGCTGAAGAGGTTGTTTGTTTGTTTGGTTGAACGCACTATCTCAGGAACTACTGGTTCAAATTGAAAAATTATTTTTGTGTTGAATAGTCCATTTATTGAGGAAGGGTATAGGTTATATTACATCACGCTATGATTAATAGGAGTAGAGCAGCAATGAAAAATGTTGCAAAAACGGGAAAATATTTTTTAACGCGGGTGAAACCGCGGGGCACAGCTAGTAGCTTTATGTATTTTTGTAAGCTGTGCCTACACCGACATAGATTTACTATGTGGGTGTAGGCACAGCTTTTAAAAAATAAAAATAAATATTTTTTAACGCAGGTGAAACCGCGGGGCACAGCTAATAGGTAGCTATATGTATTTTTATAAGCTGTGCCTACACCGACATAGATTTACCTTTAAAAGGCTACAGTATCGCTATCCAGCAGCTTCCGACTGCGAGTTCAGTCTTTACAATTATTGGAATGTAGAAGGCCAATTACACAGCCACGGGCGAGCAACTTTAAGTGGCAATCATGTGTTAGTTGCAAACAGCGTTTGTATGCAAAAACTTTCTATTTTGTAATTGTAAATTAAGAGAGACTGGGTTTAGGTGTAATTAGGGGGTCCTGTAATTTGCGCGCACGCAAACCATTTTTTGTTGGCCATTAAGAGACCCGTATCACGTTTCTTTGTCTGTGAAACACGAGCCAGTGAGCATGCGAGACCGCAAAACAAATTAATTTCAGCTTCAAAACAAATGTTGACTCGTTAGCCCAAAAATTGTAGAGGGCCACTGTGGTAGCACTTTTAACAAAGTTCGGCACGCCCCGGGCCGCTTATGAATTAGTTACACTCGTTTGTCGATGATTTTGATTTCGGAGTTGGTTGTGCTGCGAACGTTTTGATGGGTAGGGTAATAACACCAGTGTTCAACAGGACCCAGCGGCCGACATTTGTTTCTTTATTATTAAGAGGAAATACTATAAGGTCGACTGATTATATTAAAAGTAGACAAAATCAACGTTTCGTAGTCCCCTGATTCCTCCTACAAAACTGGACCGATTTAATTCCTTTTTTCATTAAAAATTAAAGGAAGGCTTTGGCTGTGTCGCTATGTTTCGCTATTTATAAAAAAGCAAAACATAGGGACACTATTATTTAAAAAGATATGAACCTTTAAAAACCTTAAAAATTGGCCAGATTTTCGCTGCGTTCAGACATCCAGCAAACAAATTAGACAAGATTATACAGGGTGACTGGAAATTAGTGGCGGAGCCGTTAAGGGGAGGTAGTCTAGGGTTATTCCGACAGATATCACTACGAGACCTACCGTCCTTACTTAACCCTTTCCAAGATATTCCTACTTAAAGAGTGTAATCAAAAAAATCGTACAAAAATTTTTCAAATAGTAATAAATCCAAAAAAAAACGTGATTTTGGCCTACTTTTTTTTGTTTTGAAACAAAGATATTCTAAATAAGTAATATTAATTGTTAAATCTCCGTAACTGTCCTTATTTTATGCAAAAACTGCTAAACAAAAACGGAAAATGTAAAAAAAATACTTTGATGGCTGATAAAACTTCAATTTATTAAAAAAAGTCACATTTTATTATTACGTACAAAATAATTAAAAAACTTCTACGTTTCGTACCCTTTCGAATGAGATATTAAAGTCCAAAATCGGGTAAGGAACAATGAAGATATGGTCAATGGAAAAAACCCGTAGAGCCCGTGTAGAGCACTTTGTTCCGAAAACAAAGGACTCGGTCGACGCGCACGAGTCGAGATTGCCCCTCCCTCTTGCTCAGTCCGCTCTTACGGTTTACTGTGTTCGGATGTGCTTACTTTCTCTCAGTTTTGATTTTTCTAACGACTTGGCTTTTTCCTGGACTTTTGTATTTGATTCTCTTCCCGACAACTTGGACTGTTCCCTGTTTTCTGTGACTCCTTACGATTTGGCTGTGTGGTTTATCGTACCAATAATGGCAGAAAGAACATCGTTTAGTAACGAAGAATACGCAGATATTCTGTTTTATTACGGAGCTGCCAGAGGAAACGCTGAACAAGCTCGTCGTGAATATGGCGAAGTATTCCCTAATCGTCGACTGCCTGATGCCCGCGTATTCTCCCGAACCTTCCAGCGGGTGCGAGAGCGCGGAACCGTCGTAAGATACCAAGGTAAGAGAAAGTTATTATTATTAAAGCATGTTCAAACCAGAGATTTCTCCATACAAAATGTAGTTCCTTCTTGTACAGGCCACTCTACATTACTGCGCCGCCGCTAGTTTCCATACATGCGCTATAACAATGTTTTGTTCTAGCGCTTTCGATAATTGTCCAGCTATAAAAATAAACCTTTCCTATCACTCTTATTAACGTGCCCTTTAAATTGTAAGATTGCAAAATGAATGTCGCTGTCCAAATTAGTCAGTGCAAAGACTCGCAGAGATGGGTGCCATAAATCATACAAGTAAGATAACGGATATCACTTCACACTGAAACGCGCTATTATTGTTTACTATTTTTTGTCGAAGTCGATGGATTTTGGTAGAGCTTTTGTAAGAATTTGTATTGTGCGGTCATTGTTGACGCAAATTGCACTATGTCGACAGACGCATTCCTACTAGAGAAGTGATTCATGTTATGGTCCAACCGACGTGAGTCTTTGCGCGGAGCCACATCAACCTAAACAATAGCCATGGTAGTAACACTTAATTAAAAAACTTTTTTGTTTTTAGGTGACGCAGGTAGACCTCGACTGGATGTCGGGGACGACGAAGAGGAAATTTTAAATTATTTCCAAAGAGACCCTACGCTGTCTACACGAATGATAGCTCGCCGTATGGGACGCTCTCAATGGAAGGTGTGGTACGCTCTTCACGAAAATGACCTCCATCCTTACTATTACACACCTGTTCAGGCCATAGAAGAAGGGGACCCTTTAAGAAGAATGCAGTTTTGCAGATTTTTAATAAATGCGGACGTTGAAGATAGAAATTATCTCAGAAGAATTGACGAGTCCAAGTTTGATAAGGACGGCATTACGAATTATCATAATGCTTATTACTGGAGTGAACGAGCCATGGGTAATCCACACCTAAAAAGACAAAAAGGTTCACAGAGAAGGTTTAATCTAAATGTGTGGATGGGTATAATTAATAACCGCTTGATTGGACCACATTTCTTACCGCAAAACCTCGATGGGGTTGAATATGAAAATTTTCTGAGGAATGTATTTTTTGAATTAATGGGAGATGTGCCGCTAGAAACGAGGCAAAACATGATATTCATGCATGATGGCTGTCCGGCGCATTTTAGGCTAGCTGTGAGAAGTTGGCTAGACCAACACTTCCCCGACCGATGGATAGGTAGAGGTGGTCCAATACCATGGCCGGCACGTAGCCCCGACCTCACACCCATGGACTTCTTCGTGTGGGGTCGAATGAAAACTTTGGTTTATGCCACTGACGTCCCTGTACCAAACGTTGAAGACTTGCGCAACAGAATAATCAACGCAGCGCAGGAAATACAAAGGGAGCTTACAGACTCAAGGGTTGTAAAAACGGGTGTCGTAAGAAGAGCACGAGCTTGTATTAGAAATAATGGTGGGCACTTCGAAAATGAACTGTAGACAGTTTTTTATTTAATAAATTTTTATTCTTCAGTAGTTTGGTTTTTTCTTTCATTTTTATTATTAGTCTTATCTTGATGGTTCCTTAATCGATTTTGGACTTTAATATCTCATTTGAAAGGGAACGAAACGTAGAAGTTTTTTAATTATTTTGTACGTAATAATAAAGGGTGACTTTTTAAAGAAAATTGATGTTTTATCAGCCATCAAAGTATTTTTTTTTACATTTTCCGTTTTGTTTAGCAGTTTTTGCATAAAATAATGACACTTGCGGAGATTTAACAATTAATATTATTTATTTAGAATATCTTTGTTGCAAAACAAAAAAAAGTAGGCCAAAATCACTTTTTTTTTAGGATTTATTACTATTTGAAAATTTTTTGTACGATTTTTTGGGTTACACTCTTTAAGTAGGAATATCTTGGAAAGGGTTAAGTAAGGAAGGTAGGTCTCGTAGTGATATCTGTCGGAATAACCCTAGACTACCTCCCCTTAACGGCTCCGCCACTAATTTCCAGTCACCCTGTATATAAAAAAAGCAAAACATAGTGACACAGCCAAAGTCTTTCTATAACTTTTAATGAAAAAGTAATCAAATCGGTCCAGTTTTGGAGGAGGAATCAGGGGACTACGAAACGTTGATTTGGTCTACTTTTCATATAATCAGTCGACCTTAGTATTTCCTCTTAAGAATCAGGGGTCAGCAACTGATTTTAGTCTTTAGCAACCATTAAATACCGACCTCCTGCTTCCTTGCTGTCATTCCCTAAAAGTTCAATGACGACCAATGTTCTTTTTTGGCGGTGAAGAATGTGTCGAATACTAGTCTTAAAGTGTCGAGCACTGCCTCTACCCTACTGATTGACTAAGGCGTAGAAGATTCTGAATAGCTACCACCTTCCTTCCGTGGGCGTAACAATAAGGTAAAGCCACCAAAGAGTACGCACTACCTACCTACTACCGATTACGTATTCATATATAAAATTCTGTTTTATTCTGTTTTTCCTATTGGCAAACACACATTCATATTATTCATAAATACTACGTACCATATTGACTCCATGCACACGTAATGTCACAGGCAAATAGTATCTAACAAATGTAATATTATTCAATTAGTAGCACTGCGGTACTCTTTGGTAGTGCGTGCTCTTTGGTGGCTTTTAAATTTAAAAGTTAAATTTTAAGTGAGTTAAAACAATTTTCACTTAGAGTCTAGCTAGTAACTCTCAATATTTTCGGTATGCTAATTTTGTTTTTTGTCTGCTCGTTCGTTAACTTTCAAAGCCCTACTAATTGAGAGCAAAGTACGTGATGATAAACTTTCACGTGACATTCTAAAATGGAAATACACTAATGGGTGGAGTGCCCCTGTGGCCGGCTTGCCGTGATGTAACTCAGTCGAAACATCGAGGCGTAAGTAACGTTACTACCTTTTTTGCGTGTGAAACCCGTTAGTGTGTTTCGATAAGAGAAAAGTTTTTAACTAACACTAATAATAAGAAGATAGAAAGAAAGAAAAAAATGTATTGACCAAGCACGAAGTGTTCAAGAAATATATTTTTTTAACCCTTTAACGGGCACAGCATGTTCAAATTTTTCATTGGTTTTCGACCTTATCTCAATTGTATAAAGTATGGTTACAAAAACACAAATGTTGAAAAAATTTCCACGAGCAGGATTTGAACCTGCACCCTTCCCTTTTGTGTTTTTTTTCAACATTTGTGTTTTTGTAATTTGTTCGCAACAAAATTTGCGTTAAAAATTATTTAAACATTTTCAAAATATGGTGGCAATACATATGCCACTGCCTTGGAAAGGGTTAATGTAACTACTCATAATATGCAACCACGGTGCGGTGGCCTGAACTGGATTCTAATTGGAGGAGGAGACAAAAGGCCGTTTTATGATTCTGCTGGTACTGCAGTATCTAGTAGAAGTCTAACACCCGTTTGCACTAAACTTATGAATCGCCTAAGTCTTGGCTTAACCCGGTCAAGTTAACTCGGCACCTGGCTCAAAACATCGCTTACACTCAGGTGCCGACTTAACTTGACCGGGTAGTAATTAGGCAAAGACTTAGGCGATTTATAAGTTTAGTGCCAACGGGTGTAAGTCTCGTTAAGGCAAAAGAATATATATGAAAATCTACGCAGACACACCCCAGAAATTGAAGCGTCAAATACTGCAGTCCCTTGAAGTAACGACAAATAATTAATGAACAGTTACAATAAATTGTATTTGTTTTTTCGTTAGTTGACTAACTTGTATGGAATAAGCATAGTATTTAAATAATATATTTTAGTTTACATTGCATGCCGCGGCAGCCTATAAGTCAGATGACACTTCGCTTAAGTCCATTTTTGCACGAAAACAATTTTGCTTGTATTTATGTTAATTTTGTTGGTTGTCTTATTAAATATAATAAAATAAAATAAACAAAACTAATTTTATTGTTGTATGCCAGATGAAATACTGCACTTTCTATTTATGGTAAAGACATTGTTTTCCAGTTGTCTTCAAAGTGTCCAAAAACTTGTGCCTTGTTACAATATAAACAGAATAGCTGCACAAACTTGGCAAGTTTGAAATTGAAAAAGTTTTTAACTATGTTCAATAGCAAAATTGTTGGTTTCGACTTGAAACCATTCCGCAAAAATATTATATTAAAAACGTGTGCGCCACATTGTATTGACAAACGAACCATTGTTATTTCGGACGGTTTGTCTCTTGCGCTCTACTCTTTGAAATTGCGAAAAATTTTAGATATTAACAGCCAGAATCGAATTAATTTAAGACTAAAAGTATGTAGTGTGGGTAGGCTAGATTATTTTAATATATATATTTTAATAATTGTAATTATAATTAAAATTTGAGGAGCTCGATGGCGCAGTGGTTAACGCGCCCGGTCTGCGAGTGCTGAGGTTAAGTAACTTTCGCAAAGGCCGGTCATCGGATGGGTGACCAAAAATTATCATCTCGAGTTCCTCCGTGCTTCGAAAGGCATGTTAAGCCGTAGATCCCGGCAGCATTAGCAGTCGTTAACAACCACCAATCTGCACCAGGCCCGCGTGGTGGTTTATGGCCCGTTCTCCCTATCCATCCATAGGGAAGGCTCGTGCCCCAGCTCGTGCCCCCAAAAAATATGTAAACAGTTGCATACCAACACAATTCTTTGTTGGAATAAAAACTCTTTAAAATTTTATTGCAATACTTATTGTCTGTGGTTTGCTCATCATAGTTAAAGTTTTTCTCTTTTTGTATTGGCTTTTGTTGCTGGGAGACACATAACACATTGTAATGAACGTGCGCTTCTCCCGCCAATAAAACTATTAAATTACAGAAATATCGTTTCTCTTCTGTACTTATGCAAAGTAAACTCTCTTTCTAATTTTTAAAGACACCAAACCTTAGGTGATGATCCTATCCAGTTTAGTTAAATTTGTTTATTTCAGAGTACTATAATAAACTTTCACGTGACATTCTAAAATGGAAAAACACTAATTTAAGAGTACTAATTAAAACTAAAACCAACAAGTCTACATCCAGTTTATTTGCGAACAAACTATTTTAACGGGCACTTATGCAAATAAACCGTTATATTCCATGTGGACTGCAATCAAAGTTGCAAAAAAAGTAACGGGGAAAATTCAGTACCTAAACACAAACTACGTTCGCGGAAGTGGTACACCGCGTGAGCAGTTTTATAAATATTATCCTTCAAAACGCATATGTAGTAGATAGACAGATAAAACATTTATTACAAAAACCACAGACACACACACACATAAATCAAAGATACAATGGATATAAGCAAGACATATTTTCAAAATAAATAAGTCTACATTATGTGGCATGTGTGTGTGCTGCAGTAGTGCTAAATAGTAGATTTTTCAATGGGGTTAAAGAACTTTATTTTCTCACAAGAACTATACATTCACTTACATGAGAAAACTTAAATATAATACATACCTAGATTAAACATTATTTATGTTCTAGTACAAAAATACTTGAAGATGCTGAACTAAGTTATAGAAAAACGAAAGAATTAACATATTAAACAAATCAAGCTTAGTGGGTAGTTTTGTTTCTCACCATTATAACAGGGCGACCAAATAAGACTGCGTCGACTATTAGCACTGTGTGCTGTTTACAAAGACTGGCAACGACTAGATGCGGCAATCTAATAAAAGTACATTTATGGTTCTTTTTATATGTTTTTTTATTTTGACGTGACAACGTCTTATAATTCGATAGAGCCGGCTGCACGCACGAAAAAGTTCGGCGTTACCTCGCTCTGAGGCGTTCCATGTAGGGCTGGAAGTGCAAGCGAGAGCGCGGAACGAGCGACAAAGAAGCACAATCGCCACAGCGGTACTTACCCCCAACACCCCCCGACACTCCCAACACCTCCCGACACCACCAACTCCTCCCGCCTACCTGTTCGACGGGCTGCTGCTGCTGTGCAAGCCCGTGGCCGACATCGCCACCGCGGTACGTACCCCCAACACCCCCCGACACCCCCAACACCTCCCGACACCCCCAACTCCTCCCGCCTACCTGTTCGACGGGCTGCTGCAGGCTGCTGTGCAAGCCCGTGGCCGGCATCGCCACCGCGGTACGTACCCCCAACATCCCCCGACACCCCCAACACCTCCCGACACCCCCAACTCCTCCCGCCTACCTGTTCGACGGGCTGCTGCAGGCTGCTGTGCAAGCCCGTGGCCGGCATCGCCACCGCGGTGCGTACCCCCAACACCCCCCGACACCCCAACACCTCCCAACACCCCCAACTCCTCCCGCCTACCTGTTCGACGGGCTGCTGCAGGCTGCTGTGCAAGCCCGTGGCCGGCATCGCCACCGCGGTACGTACCCCCAACACCCCCCGACACCCCCAACACCTCCCGACACCTTCTTAAGACGTTGTCACGTTCAACTATCGTTAGTAAACCGACTTTACAGACAACCAATTTTTTAGTCATTAAATAGGTCTTAAGTAGTTTTTTTTTTTTTAATTAACGTTTTAAATTGACAGACAAAACAGTTATAAAAATTTTATACAGCCATTTTGAACACTATGCCTAAAGCGTCGATAGCCTGATAGATGCTAGGGTTGAATGCAAAAAATCGTGGTTTAATCCTTAGGGCTCGGTTACACGATCAACGTAAGTCTTAGAATTTAAGCTTGTGTGACTAGCATAGCTTTTTGGATGGAAAAACATGGTCGATCATTAAACACATTTGTTTATAGATTATTCATCATCATCATCATTATCATCAGCTCATTTATGTCCCCACTGCTAGAGCATGAGCCTTCCCTATGGATGGATAGGGAGAACGGGCCATGAACCACCACGCGAGCCCAGTGCGGATTGGTGGTTGTTAACGACTGCTAATGCAGCCGGGACCAACGGCTTAACGTGCCTTCCGAAGCACGGAGGAGCTCGAGATGATAATGTTTTGGTCACCCATCCGATGACCGGCCTTTGCGAAAGTTGCTTAACATCAGCACTCGCAGACTGGGCGCGTTAACCACTGCGCCATCGAGCTCCTCTGACTATTTATAGTACTTATTAAATTATAACATTTAAAAAATGTTACTTGCCTATACTAGTCCACTGCTGGACATAAGCCTAATAACGCTTTTGCATCCATATCAGATTTAAATCCTGCTCGAAGGACCATGTACAATAAATCGTATTTCTTGCGTCTTATGGAATCAAGACACTTTAATTAAAGTGTTTGAGGTAAGACTATTTTGTTTTAGTTAAAACACAACACGAATATTGTTCAAACTGACACAGCCGCAGACTCGAACGCTCATTCGACATTGTACTTACCTAATTAACATCAAGTCCCACCACTAGTACTTGGCTGTGTTTAACGTGCGAAACTTCATTACAAACTTTTCTTCACTTCCTGCAAGCAGTACCCAGCACAAAAGGAGTATAAATGCAAAACACTATTATTTTCTTAACTAGGCTAATATTAAAAATACTATCGCCTTAATAGATTTTTACGTTGCATTCTGGCAAGTAAGAATTTTAAGTTTTTGCAGCTGATTTTAGAAAAGTATTTTCTATTGTGTTGATGAGCCAGCAAACGAGGATATTTTTTTTTCTTTTTTTTTTTATACGTAGCACGGCAAATGACTCCAATTCACCTGATGTTAAGTAAATATGGAATCCATATGCGACGATAACTGGTGCAGCGTGAGAACAGCGCAGCGTCAGTTATCCTCACTTTGCCGGCCCACAAGGTGCCTCTTCACGCCTCGTTTGAAGGACCCCATATCATAGGAAGGAGGGAAAACGTGTGCTGGCAAACTATTCCATGTTTTGGAGGTGCGACAAAAAAACGAGTCACCAAATTTCGTAGTGCGCGATGGAATATTAGAGACAGTGAAGCTATGGCTCGCCTGAGTGCTTACTGTAAGTTTTGTTTACTATCCGTACTCATTCGATTACGTTTACGAAAACAAACATCTGTATGGCAAAATAGGAGGCCCTGCGCTGCTTCAATGCCATACTAATTTCCGTTTTCGTTAACGTGATCGTATGACAGACTAGCTTTTGCTCGCGGCTTTGCTCACGTGGGCTACACGACGTGTGATTGTTTGTAATAAAAGTCAACTTATTAAAGATTAGTATCTCTATCTTTACACGTGTAGCAATCAATAAAAATCAGTCAAAACGTAATAAAAGATCACTCTGTATAAGTAATTATAGTTCGTTTAGAAACCTAATGTAAAAATTGTCATCCCCTACATAAGGGATAATTTTCCAAAAAACCTGAAACACTTAACGATTTCTTACCATGGCAAAATACCGAAATTTAAGGAATGACAGATTTCCATACAACTTTCCACCCTTATTTCACCTCTCTAGGGGAGGTTTTTCAAAACATGCTAAAACACGTCAATCTCAACCGCCTCTGTGGTTAAGACCACCGGTTTAGACCCAGAGGTCCCGGGTTCGATTCCCAGCGGGGGGTACATCTTTATGTACTCGGTTTGGTTGGTGGTAGGACTTGTTTGTCCGCCTGGCTAGCTACCACCATCTTATCTAAATATGTCGCCATAACATCAATGTTTGTAGCATTGTTGTGTTCCGGCAGCTAGAGATAAGATAGCCAGTGCCTCACTAGCTGAGAATCCCGGGTGAAGTGCGCTTCCACCAAATGGCCTTATCATCACTTAACATCAGGTGAGATCAAAGCACTGTGCTTAGCCGGTAATATTTAAAAAAAAAATTCTTTATTTTTATTGAAAAATCTATAGATCGATTAAATTATTCATTTTCATACTTATTACTTTAAAAATAACCATTTCCCCAAAAAAACTTCTTCCCTACTTCACTCCTTTAAAGGAAAATAAACAGAATTCCTGAGACATGTCATTCTTTATTTCTTTTCAAGAAGCAGAATACCAATTTTCATGTATCTTACTTAAAAACTGACGGACTTTCATATAAATTTTCACCTCCTATTTGACCCCCTTAGGGTGTGATAATCGTAAAATCCTTTCTTATTGGCTGGTTACGTCACTCAATTAACCTACAGTCTAAATTTCATCTAATTAGCTTCAGCCGCTTAGGCTTGGCGATGATGAATCAGTCAGGACAAGTCATTATACATGTATGTCGGCGGCGAGGTTGGTTTTATAGATAGGACGGTCGAGCAAACTCTGATTCGTCGATAACACTGTTCATCTTGGATCTTCAAAATAAAAGCGCAGTCGTATTCCTTACAGTCACTTTAATATTATTTTAATATCACAATGTAATAATTTAGAAACAGTTGCCCGATGCAAATGGATTTTAGAAACGAAGTGAGTTCTACGCGTGCGTACTCTCCGACCGCTCCCGTTCAAATGTGCCCCGTCCGTTGTCGCGCCAACTGACGTTGACGTTTCGCGTACCATAGAGCATAGGCTGCGCAGCCACACTAAGTATAGACTATACTTGTCGTTTCTAAGCGATGCTAGCGCCACGTCTCCGACACGGCCATCCTGATTGAAACACGTCCTCGTGTTTTTCTCTGTAACAAAAGATAACCAAGCACAGTATTTTCCGTTCGGTCTACATTGACCCTGCAGATTTCCTACAAGCCCTTCAGAAGTTTTTTTTTTCTTTTTTTTTTGTCCGGCTACACAAGCCCTTCAGAAGTTTTTTTTCTGGTTAGACTATTTTTTTTTGTCCGGCTACACAAGCCCTTCAGAAGTTTTTTTTTTTCTGGTTCGACTATTTTTTTTTGTCCGGCTACACAAGCCCTTCAGAAGTTTTTTTTTTCTGGTTCGACTATTTTTTCTTTGTCCGGCTACACAAGCCCTTCAGAAGTTTTTTTTTTTCTGGTTCGACTATTTTTTTTTCCCGGCTACACAAGCCCTTCAGAAGTTTTTTTTTTCTGGTTCGACTACACAAGCCCTTCATTTTTTTTTTGTTACAAAAGATAGCCAAGCACAGTATTTCCCGTTCGGTCTATCCTGACCAAACAACAATTGACTCTTACATTTAGCTCCACAGTAGGCACTATAATAGGCTCTACAGTAGACTCTGCAGTAAGCCTCACAGTAGGCTCTACATAAGTCTCTACATAAGTCTCTACATAAGTCTCTACATAAGTCTCTACATAAGTCTCTACATATGTCTCTACATAAGTCTCTACATAAGTCTCTACATAAGTCTCTACATAAGTCTCTACATAAGTCTCTACATAAGTTTCTACATAAGTCTCTACATAAGACTCTACATAAGACTAACTTATTTAAAACTGAAAACTAAACCTTTTCGATTTAGAAAGATAACAAATCAAATGTAACATAACAAAAGAAAAGGTAACTAGACAATCCAAATCCAAACTAGATAACCAGGTAACCAGGGCCATTAACCATTCGTTGCACAAATCAAAAGTCACTATTTACAAGCTATGTAAGCTTTAAAATCACCTCGAGTTACCCCTCCAATGCCACGGCTCTCACAGCCGAACAGCGATCCCAGTCGCTTACGCGTGTCCATCTCAGTGGAACTATGCGCACGTCTGCATCACCCTCTGACTACACACTACTGTCCTGATAGACCACGACCTCCGCCAGAGCTAAACACGCACCGCGCACCCACGGACTACTTGAGTTTCCTCAATAGACACCGATTTCTACCGGGCTACGACTATGTAATAGCTACTGGTATGGTCGACACTCGTTACGGCCATTAGAGCACTAACTCGAGTTCACACAACAACTTTACTCATTATCAATCGGGTCACAATGTACCTCCACCTCAACTTCGACTGGTACACGACTTTCTGGCATCCCTGTTAATCTATAGTGTGTGTATTTGTATGTTCGCTTAGAATTTAATGCTTTCAACGTATCATAATCATGAGCTACCTCCATCAGGTACCCGTACACAGCTCATCATTTAATAAACTACTGGCTCTCTCTAATAAACCCTCATGTCTATGGGGTACTAAACGTAAGTTCTAGTGAGTCTACTTCTAATGCCGCAGTTATAAAAAAACGAGTCTCTAAATTTATTATCTAACTTGGTTTTGTTTTGTTCACTAATTTTAACCAAGACAAAATCACCTGTAATAAACTTGTCCAGCTGTAATAACCAACAGTACAGTACTAATAACATTAGATTGTCCAGTAACTCTCAATGTCACTTCAGTAAGTAAACGTTTTCCTCTGGCTATTTGACTTTTTTTTTTATCATAGAAATTTCTAAGCATTATAAAATAATCATAATGAATCATGAAAACATCACCAGAAACATTCAGCGTCCAGCAGGGTTGCCGATGCAGCACAGGTCTGTTTACCCGATGACGCTGGTTCACGTTGCTCGCCATGCTGCCGGTGTCGGTGTCGCTGCTGCCGGTTGCACCACAGTTAGTAGCGCCCTTCCCCGCGCCCCGCAGTGATAGTATGAGCGCGTGGGCACATATTTGCAAAAGGGTCCGTGCCTCTAAATCTGAAACATAACACCAGGCGCGTTTGGTCGATGTTTGACAAAATAATTAGCACTAAAAATAATGGAACGATTACATGACCTTTTAATTATCCTTGGAGAGGCAATCGGTGCTGCGATGTCCCAGTTTCCCACACAAGTAGCCGTTTTGTTTTGTCCTTTAAAAAGCTTTTAAGCAAGGCTTCATCAAGCAAGGCTTCACCGAGCAATCACTAATGCAGTGCACTTTGTACATTTTTCTCGGCTATACACTCACATGGAGAATGTAGCAATCCATACGTCGACTGTAGCTACGCACGCGTATATACTCCGGTAATGAATCTCCTCATGTGCTTTCTGAACTTCAAGTAACGCCATCCAATTCTGATTTTGCTGTTCCAACATCCGTTGTCATTTACGATAAAACTTGGCATCGTTTTCTTTTAGTTGTTCGCGTCGATTACATCCTTAGAGCAAAGGTTACATCCCACTTCTGATGTCGGCGGCGAGGTTGGTTTTATAGATAGGACGGTCGAGCAAACTCTGATTCGTCGATAACACTGTTCATCTTGGATCTTCAAAATAAAAGCGCAGTCGTATTCCTTACAGTCACTTTAATATTATTTTAATATCACAATGTAATAATTTAGAAACAGTTGCCCGATGCAAATGGATTTTAGAAACGAAGTGAGTTCTACGCGTGCGTACTCTCCGACCGCTCCCGTTCAAATGTGCCCCGTCCGTTGTCGCGCCAACTGACGTTGACGTTTCGCGTACCATAGAGCATAGGCTGCGCAGCCACACTAAGTATAGACTATACTTGTCGTTTCTAAGCGATGCTAGCGCCACGTCTCCGACATGTATATAGATTAAACTAACATGAGGCTAGATGATGGAAGGCCACAACGGCCCATGGACGGTTGCAAAATGGACTACTGTTGCATTAATGATTAACGTATTCAATGCAATAAGTATCCTTTTTAATACAAACTTTTATTTAGTTATACCTGTCCCGATGGTTTTTTACTCTTATTCATATTTTCCCACGACAATCATTTGAATTGTTATTGGAAAGTAATGTCATTTATCCACTATAATCTCTCTACGACGCACCAAGGAAATAGAAACCCCCCACGCAAAGTAAATGCTCCATACTTTTTGGTTCGATTAAAATCGTAGTGTGAGTTAAGTAAATTAAAGGCTGATTTTTCCTCAGAACAATAATTTTAGGGCCTGACAAATAAACAAAGATTAAGGTCCGAATAGTTATTCCGTGTTTTGTTCCTGTCATGTAAACGTCATTTTAAATAAGAGTGAAAGAGACAAAACACGGAATAACTATTCGGACCTTATTCTTTGTTTATTTGTAAGGCGCTTAGAGTTTTCAATCGTCAGTTAAAATTTATTCATTGAATAATTTTGACATAATGACAGATTCTCCTTAGAAAATATGTCACAATGACAATATTATTCGTTGGATAAAACTTATCTGAAATTGAAAATTCGGGCCTAAGTAAGAAAGCTTTACTACTTCAAAAGCTAAGAATTTGAATTTCGTTGGACAAGCATTCCTCTCCGTGTGGTGCCGGGGGTAAAGAATTGCACCACCCCATCTCTTCCCGTGGGTGTCGTAGAAGGCGACTATGGGACAGAGGATGGGCAGCAGCGTCTCTCTGTGTCTTATTCTCACCTTACTGTGATCGCCAACCCGCCTGCCAAGCGTGGCGATTATGGCAATTTCCCCTCAAATTGATTTATCCTTGAGGGAGGCCTTTGTCCAGCAGTGGACGTCTTTTTGACTGAGATGATGATGATGATGATGATGGACAAGCATCAAGCATAAAAAGAAACTTGTATATCAAGCATCAACCATGAAGCTGTATAGCATCAACATTTGCGCTAGTCAAATCTAGTTGTTAAGTCCCAATTGTTATTTCAACATGAACGGAATTGGTTGCTGTGATATTTCCCTAGTGTACTCGATTGATTAAAGGCTGTGTCTGTGTCACAGCTGGTATCGCCCGCATAATACACCTATTACCTACATCTATACTAACTCGTGTTAGACAATGTACATAATTATGTCTGTACATCAGACTATCACAAATGTCAAATTTCCAAACTTTGAACCTATTATATGGCAAACTTGCTTTGGTTTGCGGCTTTGGTCACATGGGCTACACGACCTGTAATTGTTTTAAATAAAAGCAAAACTTGTTTAAGGTAAAAGTGTCTGTAAGGATAATTCTGAAACGCTTCATAATTTCTAACCAGGCCAAATACCGAAAAATTTAACTTTTATAATGACAGATTTCCATACAAACTTTAAACCCCTATTTCACCTCTTTAGGGGAGGTTTTTCCAAAAATGCTAAAACACGTCATTCTTTATTTTTATTGAAAAATCTAAAGATCGATTAAATTATTCATTTTTATACTTCTTACTTTACAAATATCGATTTGCCAAAAAAAACTTTCTTCCCTTTTTTACTCCTTACAAGGAAAATAAACAAAACTCCTGAGACACGTCATTATTTATTTCTTTTTAAAAAGTCAAATACCAATTTTCATGTATTTTTACTTAAAAACTGACGGACTTTCATACAAACTTTCACGCTCTATTTGACCCCCTTAGGGTATGATTTCCGTAAAATCCTTTCTTAGTGGCTGGTTACGTCACTCAATTAACCTTCAGTCTAAATTTCATCTAATTAGCTCCAGCAATTTAGGCTCGGCGATGATGAATCAGTCAGGACAAATGTATATAGATAGTCAGTGAGGGAATAAGTGACATTTTACTTTTATAAATACAGATAAATAAATACATGACATCTAGTTTTTGTCTTGTAATTCTTTTTGCCATGACAAAAAAGGCAACCTTTTTTGTCATGGCAGTCGTGTTTTTTAATAATTTTTTTTTAAGTATTTATGTGTAGCAATTTAGGGATAACCAAATAAATAAATAATCGGGGACATCAGCTTTATGTGCTTGTCGAAGCTAAGTAGAAGTAGAAGCTAAGTAGCTAGAGATATTTCTAATTCAGTCAACCATTCGGTTATTGCAAATTTCCATTGGAGAAGCTCGATGGCGCAGTGGTTAACGCGCCCGATCTCCGAGTGCTGAGGTTAAGCAACTTTCGCAGAAGCCGGTCATCATATGAGTGACCAAAAATAACTCAAGATCCTCCGTGCTTCAGAAGGCACGTAAAGCTGTTGGTCCCGGCTGCATCAGCAGTCGTTAACAACAACCATCTGCACTGGTTTATGGCCCGTTCTCCCTATCTATCCATAGGGAAGGCTCGTGCCCCAGCAGTAGGGACATAAAATGAGCTGATGATGATGATGAAAAGTTGCATAACTTGCAAGATCTCAACCTACACCAGCTATTGACCCGTAAATACGTAACGCTTATTTTTAGGCCAGCCTTACTTTAAATGCGTTTTCGTGAATTGGACTCGTACGAACACACACGATCGCGCTCGGTGGCGTGCACTTGGAGAGGCATATGTCCAGCAGTGGACTAGTATAGGCTGATGATGATGAACACACACGACTAATATACGTAGTACCTCGCACACTAGGTGCGAACTAGTCGCGTGCCTGTACGCGTACGGTTCCGACACGTCCGAAATCTATCCAACTTGTTTGGATTTTTTATGTACGTTCGTGCGAATAAACATCACGTGACTGTGACACTTTGGTATTTCAACAGAGAAAAACGTAACTAGTGTGCACGTTCAATTCGTACGGATCCAAAGTGCGACTGTTATTATCGTCTTTCTCTTTTATATTTTATGTATTTAGTATTTATTAATTATTATTAAAGATAACAACAGCTTACAGTAATTAAAATGTTACAATATTTGGCAACTCTGAAGCCAATAATACTTAACCACGTAAATAATATAGTGTCTCTGTTTCTGTCATTTTCTACACACAAACAGTAACTTAACTATATCTTAACTAACATTTCTTTCTGATCACTCTACCAGGGCCCTGAGTGCCAATTGTGAGTTTTGTTTACTATTCGTATTCATTCGATTACGTTAACGAAAACGAAAATAAGTATGGCATTGAAGCAGCGCCTTCTGGCGACATACGAGGAGAATTAACGTTTTGCCATACCAACTCTCGTTTTCGTTAACGTGATCGAATAGCGAATGAAACTCGCACTAGGCACCCTGTAGCTTTTCCCGATCCGATCTGGGCCCCTCGGAGAATCTAGTAGGGCACGGGGACACGCACTAGTGCGTGATGCCGTTCCCTTTAGAAAACCTCCGAAGGTGAATCGTTACACACGGCTTGAGGACCCTTTAAGTTTCTCGTTGCCCCCAAAAAAGCCCGGTGAAGCTGAAAATGCCGTCTGCGGCAATCAGCAAGCACTCCCCAAAATAATCTGTAGCTTTTATATAACATAACTAACTGTGCCCCGCGGTTTCACCCGCAATTAGCCATAGCGTGATGTAATATAGCCTATAGCCTTCCTCAATAAATGGACTATTCAACACAAAAATAATTTTTCAATTCGAACCAGTAGTTCCTGAGTAATCTCAGGAACTACTGGTTACGCTACTGGTACGCGCTAATGCGCGTTCAACCAAACAAACAAACAAACAAACTCTTCAGCTTTATAATATTAGTATAGATTTATCGAACGGACATACAAAATATTTTAGTTTTACTAAGTATTACAAATAATTAATTAGAAAACTGAATCAGTTGAGCCGTCCAATCAGTCCCGACCGCACACCATAATTATGATACCTACGTATCCGAGTATATACATGTCCGTCCAGTGTCCACTGGCTGCATTTGTGGACACAGCACTGACTGTTATGGACAAATATTTGCTTATGAAACTGTTAGTGCGGCACAAACACTGTGATTATGTTTAATTAACAACCCTGATAATATTATTTAATGGATGTTAACATTCATAAGACTATCAATTTGCATATTGAAATTATTCTATTTGTTCTTCAAATAGAACACTGGGCGGTTTGCTCCGCTTTTCATCAAATATTATTTAGCATTAGTCTCTGATATATAATAGATGATTATTGATGGAGTATTATTCCAGTATCTAAAATTTACAAACCAGTTTTGTTGTTAATAATGTTACTCGTATACTATTTAAGAGTATTAGAAAAGTAGAAAAAGAAAAAGACAAAGTCCTCCATCATTGAAATCAAGTCATCGCTACAATTTATGGGTATTTAAGAGTATTAGGTAAAAGTAAAAAAGTAAAATATGTGAAAATTAATAACAAGCACTATCGAAGCGAATGATCCTCAGTCTGTGTGTCGACTTAGCTCAGGTGTACATAAATTTAGTCGTGGGAAAAACATATCCCTAAAAAGATTGGAACATTTGCATCTGCAACAGTACAATGTTCCGAATCAGTGATATGTTTCATTTGGAACAATTGGAACATTGAGTTTTTTGAAACAGAGTAACATAATATTCCAATATAATATAATATGAAATATATATAAACCACGTCGATTTTTATTATAATGAACTTTTTGGTTTACTTAACAAAGAATAAAATCGATTTTCCTTCATAGGTACTTTTTCAGGCTTAGGACTGACAGCTAGTTTATCTACTAACATGTTGGTAGCTGGCGTATTTAAAAATCGATTTTATATACATTGATTGTCATATACATGTATGTACACTCTACGATACATATCTACATATTAAAATTTAAAAAAAGGATTTTTGAGACTTTATCGTCTTTTAAAGTCGTTCGAGCTCTTTAGAGTTAGGCCGGCACTCTTATCATTATATCGTTATTTCAGTCATTCTTCCACAACATCACGTACACTGTTGCGCGCGAAGTTCGCTTTCGCTTCTCTCTCATCACTCGCTCTTGTCGTTCAGTCTGTCGGCTCGTCACCGCGTCTCGTTCGTCGCCTCGTCGGCCGCAGTGAGCGAGTTCCAAATGAAACATTTTATACTAGGCAACTGTTCCGGAACATTCGTATCAGTTTCATGTTTCGGAACACTGAGTCGGTTCCATAAAGAGCGACACACGTCTACATAAATTTGCATCAATCGAAGCGTATACATAATACTATTATGCTCTATAATATTCTTGAAGCAGAGCAATAAATCTCTTAATGCCTTGTAAGATCAGAGCTCTTCGAGTACACTGACTAGACTTATGTTTTGCTTCAATAGAGCAAATAGTATTATCATTATAGTTATATATAATTTTACTCAAATTTAGTTGCGAACAAAATACAATTTG
This sequence comes from Eudonia mercurella, assembly GCA_963082485.1. NCBI lineage: Eukaryota > Metazoa > Arthropoda > Insecta > Lepidoptera > Crambidae > Eudonia > Eudonia mercurella. The sequence goes on along the minus strand of OY720039.1, from coordinate 12,094,896 downwards.
AAAAAACCGGCCAAGTGCGCGGCCGCGTGCAGTGTAGGGCTCCGTAGCCCATCTCAATAATGCGGACTCTGAGAAGAGGGCTTTTATGAACATTTATTTAAAGATGGCTCACATACTTAAATGTAGATACTACCGGTTTCACACACTTGACAACGTTATTTAAGTAGTTCCCAATGAAGAATTTGTACTGCGCCAAGTATATTTTATAAGTTGGTCGATTGTCACTCGTAAACTTGTAAAGCCGTGATAGTTTTGCTTTTAACTTCGCCATATATGTATACAACAACCGTGAATTTTTTCACGTATCCAAAAACAACCATTTGACTGGCGGGGGGGACACTTAACTCTAACAAAATTTTGCACTTTAAAGCTTAATAGTTCACAAACGGATGCCTCAATCAAAAACCTGTTTCCACAAACCCGCAATATTTTTGAAATTGCTATCCAACGACACCCCACACTATGGGGTAGACAAGAAAAAAAATTACATCCCCACTTCACGTGTAGGAGGTAACCTAAAAAAAAATATTTTTCAAAAATTTACTTCACCACTTTGTCATCGTGATTAATATGTATATCCATGTCAAATTACAGCTTTCTAGTACTATAAGTCTATGAGCTAGGCTAGAATGGGGACGGACAGACAGACAGACAGACATGGCGAAACTATAATAATAAATAATAATAAAAAGCGTTTATTTTCTCTTCACAATAAGGAGTTACAAAAGGCTTAAAATATACCATTATGATACATTGCATTCTATCATTTGTGAGAGACTGGTGCCTGAAATAGGTTTCGTGAGAAACCTGCAAATACAGGTCACCAGGACCCCCCTCGCGGACATAGACAGAATATAACTAATGGCAACATGAGTAAGATGTAAAGAGGCAAAAAAAAAAACAGATGATTTAGGATTTAGTAGTCCACAAAAGAAGTCAGAAAATAAGTCAAACCCTAAATTGACAATTAATAAAAATAAAATAAAATATAATTTTTTTAGTAAAAATTAAATATAAACTAAGGTAAGACTGCAGAATTTCCCAACCTACGTATGTACGTATTGATATGGAGCGTATACAATTTAGCGTATATGTGAGTGAGTTTGAGTGAGTGTGAGAGAGTGTTGTGAGTGTGAGTGAATGTGGGAATGAGAAGTGGTCTGTGTGGATAGATGTGAAACTAAATCTTTTTTTTTTGTTTTTATTATATTTAGAATTATACTTATTTTAGAATTAAATTATGGAATATATTTTATAAGTTATAAGTATGTTATTTAGTCTGAAATTTAGACCGGGGGAATGAGTAATTCCTCAGTTGTTTTATAGTCTAGTGTTTTAAGATATTTCGAAGACTATAAGGGTTCCTTGTTAACTACGGAACCCTAAAAAGACAAAAAGTTGAAAAACTTTTACAGACGGGATTCGAACTCGCACCCCATGACATGCCGGGTCAGGTGCACTACCAAATATGCTATCGTGGCTCAACTCGCCGAAATTAATCAACACTATACTCTGCAAGCCAAAGGATCCCTATTCAATGTCGACAACTACGTCATCAAATCCGATCTTCATTAGCACACTAGCTCCGCCGTCGGCTTGTGCGGCGTATCTTTTAGTTAAATGAGACCGTCGCGTTTCTGGCGCGAACAGCACTTAATGTCTGGCAATAACAAATGTTCCTATATATGTAATTTTATTGAGAAGAAAATTTGAGACCGAACAAGTGTTGAAATTTTTCCCGCAAGTGGGATTCGAATCCGTATCTACTGACATTCCTATCCCTATTCCTATACTATCAGATACTTATCGGATACAACCACGATACTCTTATGTTAATTAATTTAATTGTTACTGGAATACTTTTAGTTTTTATTTTAATGCAGCTGTTTTCTAATCATTACAATTTCGTAAAATAATGGAACAAAGGTACAACAAAAACACTTCCCGAGTTTCTTGTCAGCTCTTTTCGGTTCAGGGCTCTCCCGAAATCCGAACTAGTGGTAATTTCAATAGTTTAAAATAAACAAAATTTCACTTTATTCTTTCAAAATTCAAACAGTTTTTGACGTCAATCAATGTCTAACTTTGAATATTAAGCAAATTAATAAATGGTTTAACTTGATTCATGGCAGCGTGTGTATACCAAACGGCCAGCTTACCTTTGCCTAATGAAACTAGCTATTGGACCAATTGAACCTTTGTAATCAGATCTACGTAATACATCCCTTCTCTCTCCCCTTCTGCCGTCCTGCTAGGTAGCTAGGGTTGCCAAGAGTCTGACTTTGGCAGATATGACTTAATTCAGCTTAAGTGTAGCAATTAGCATTTAAAATAAAAAAGTAAAAATTCAGATATGAGCAGTTTTTTATTGAAATGTCCGGTCAATTATTTACGTGTCAGGTTTTTCCAGCTTTTGTTGGGCTTTCTATATGTGTATGCTCGCGAGCGAACCTAAATTCTATATGATTGTCTTATTACTGCAGAAGTCAATTTTAGTCAAAAGTCCGACGAAATATTGCACCGAATCCGGCTTTTGAATTTTAATTAATTTTTGGAGAGAGTTCGCTGATTGTCTCGAACGGCAATTTCAGCGTCGCCTGACTTTTTTGTGGGCGGCGAGAAACCTAAAGGGTACCTCAAGCCGTGTAAACCCGATCAGAGGTTTTCTAGAAGTAACGGCATCACACACTAGTGCGTCCCCGTTTCCTACTAGATTCTTCGAGCGGTTCGGATTGGATCGGATTAAATTTTAAGTTTAGGATGCCTAGTGTAAGTTTTGTTTACTATTCATATTCATTCGATTACGTTTACGAAAACGAAAATTAGTATGGCGTTGAAGCAACGCAACGCCTCCTGGCGACATACGAGAGGAGTTAAAATTTTGTTAAACAAATTCTCGTATCATCATCATCATCATCAGCTCATTTTTGTCCCCACTGCTGGGGCACGAGCCTTCCCTATGGATGGATAGGGAGAACGAGCCATAAACCACCACGCGGGCCCAGTGCGGGTTGGTGGTTGTTAACGACTGCTAATGCAGCCGGGACCCACGGCTTTACGTGCCTTCCGAAGCACGGAGGAGCTCGAGATGATAAATTTTTGGTCACCCATCCGATGACCAGCCTTTGCGAAAGTTGCTTAACCTCAGCACTCGCAGACCGGGCGCGTTAACCAATGCGCCATCGAGCTCCTCGGCGACGCTGAAATTCTCGTATACGTTAACGTAATCGAATGACGAATGAAACTCGCATTTGGCACCCTGGTAACCCTATAGGGAGCCCAACGCAGAATAGGCGGCAAAGCGCATTCGAGCACGAGACCTGATCATTCCGTTCGACTAGAGCGAGATACGAAACCTAGGCCCCAGACAGATGCCTACACAAAGTGGGAAGGTACTTGTGTGTATACAAGCGTACTTGTATAGTGCATATGCACGTAGACGACGCTGTCTCGCCGGACGCGTCGGACCGTGTGATCGTGTGATCTGTCTGTACCGTGTTATGTGATCGATATAATATTGAAGATGTACTGCGAAGTAGCTGAATTTGAACCGCCTCTGTAGTCGGTTAAGGCCTTAGACCCAGAGGTCCCGGGTTCGATTCACAAGGGGGGTGGGTACATGTTTGTACTCAGTTTGGTTGCTACCACCATTTAGCATAACAAAAAAATACATTTCTAGCATCAGTACCCGGCAAGGAGATCGATATTTTTTATGACACACATCCAGATCTTGCTAGAGCATGCTTGGTATTTTGTGAGCAAGAAGTATGAAATTGGTTTCCTTATTTAAATTGTGCGTCGTCTTGGTTTAAACTGTAATGTAATAATAAAAAAATAACATTAATATTAGTACCTAGCATTGTTTGTTCCGTCAGTGAGAGAGGAGCTTTCAAGTTTCTCGATAGGTGAAGATTTCGGGTGAAGTGCGCTTCTACTTTAGGCCTTAGCATCACTTAACATCAGGTGAGAAGGGCCAAGTACTTACCCGTAAGATTTTTTTGAAACATCAGCTCCTTTATGGTTTGACTAGCGGCCGCCCGAAGTTTCACCCACGTGGTTCCCGTTCCTGTGGGAATATCGGGATAAAAAGTATCATATGTGTTAATCCAAGTTATAATCTATCTGTATGCCGAATTTCATCCAAATCCATTCATCCGTTGCAGCGTGAAGAAGCAACAAATATACACACACAAATACAGACAAACTTACGCATTTATAATATTATTGTGATTGTTGCTATTTCCCGTTTTTTTACGGGACTATGTGTATGTGTCGTGTATTACCAATAAATGTTTATTCAATCATTCATTCAAAGTTTGCTTTCATCACATTGATATTTTAACCGCCTCTATGGTCTTCCAATTATATGTGATTTTGTTTTAATTGGTTTGTTCTACAAGAATATACTTAACGAGTTCCAGCTTGCGACAACAACCAAGGTCTACAGCTTATTAATATGCTTTCCGAAGAACCTATTAAACTCAGCCAAGCAATTCTGACAATACTGGGTCAGCGGATGGGCTTCCCAATTAAAATAAGCCCTAAGCCCAGCAGTGGGAAGTTCATAAGCTGATGCTGCAAATAGCCATAAGAATATAGAGAACGCCATTTGTGTTTTACGACAAGAAACTTTAACCAACAAAAGGGGAAATGAAGTCGCTTACATTTTTTTATTTGACTTAATAATCTCCAACGCGCAGTTTCTTTTTCCTTATTTCCTAAAGTTAAGGATAAAAGATAATACCTCAACAACTGTTTGTAATCAGATCTAGCGTTGGCTACAATATAAATCTTGGCACTCTGCCCTTGGCGGCTCTTAATCGATTTATATTCTAACAAATCGTATTGCTTGGCGGAAAAAACGCTACATGACATAGTACAACGTAGAACATAATGTGCATTATGCCGATACCCATCAAATTTCGATGATGAAGGCTTTTGCCCAGCAGTGGGACAGTAGGTATCATCATCAACGTCTTCATCGTCATCATCATCATCATGATCAGCCTTCGGAGGTCCACTGCTGAATAAAGGCCTTTCCAATTTATCGCCATCACGCCAGGTCTTGCGCCTTCCGCATCAAACCACTTCCCGCCGCTTTCTCAAGGTCGTCGGTCCAGCGAACATAGGTGGCCTATAGGCTTTAAATAGGTATATAGTATAGGTATATAGGCTATTTACTTTTTACCTTTAAATGCTTACTGGGTCTTGTTTCTATTATTCTAAAATGTCTACAATCGTATGCCAGTTGTCTTATATGAACAATAATTATACACTAATCCTTAAGTCAAAATCAGTCTACTTTTACACTATCGAGACGCTATTAAATTATCAGACTTGAGGCCTCAAGATCTCTTAATAATGACGATGACGTCAATAAATTAAGGCACTGATTTAAAGCAGCAGTTGAATATAGTAGTGTTGGAAAGTTTGAAATTAGAAAATGCATATTTATTAAAAAGTTCGGCAATTAAAACTTAATAGTAAAATAAACAAAAATGAGTCATAAAAAATAATGAAATGGATCATTGAATAAATATTGAGCAGTAAAATAACTAAATGGGCAGTTACATGTGGGTAGTTAATAAATCGGAATTATTCGGTAAGAAATTTCATTCTAAGCAGTTCTATAAACAATGAGGAGGTAAAATCTATTCCTCGTATATTAGGTTTTTGAGCACCACACACCACAACCTTATGCCGCTCCCCCTTCCGTGACTGGCTCTCGCTACATTGCGTTCGCTCGACAAAAAAAATTTACTTAACTTAACTTAACCAACTGTAAGGATTTCTGTATTAAGTTTAAAATAATAATAAATAAATATAAAATAATAAAAATAAGGGTAAAAGAGCCTGAAAGTAATTACTGTAACGCAAAATAACGCCCCCTTCTAACGAAAATTTACCTCTCTTTTCAATCGGTTCGGGTTCTGGTGTCTCCGCTCCCTGTGAACTGACGAACTATTTATCTGATTGCCCATTCCATCATTTTTACTGGCAATTTATTTATTAGACTGCTTACGTATTTTTAGTACTGATATTGTAGGATGAAATAACCGATCAATTGTTTTTTTATTACTATCTATATTTTACTGTCGCACAATTTACCAACAGCCGATAAATAAAAAACAACTGCCCATTCTTTTTTTCAACTGATCATAATAACCTCTCGAATGTTTAAATAACAGTTTAAAAAATTAGTTCCCATAAATAAATAAATAAATAAAAAAAAGAAAGGGGTGGATGAATGAATGGATGGGAAGAGCTTCGCTCGCTCCGTGCATCGAAAGTCACGTAAAGCCGTTGGTCCCGGCTGCATTAGCAGTCGTTAACAACCACCAATCCGCTCTGGGCCCGCGTGGTGGTTTATGGCCCGTTTTCCTTGTGTTGTTTACATCGATAGAGAAGGCTTGTGCCCCAGCAGTGGGGACATAAAGGATGTTTTAGTTAGGAGCTACCACTGCCTTCAACACTCAATGCTTTTAAACTTATAAAATGGTTCACGAAAAACATACTTTCTCATAGTACTAGTGGTCGCCCATTGGTCGAAATTCGACCGTAATTTTATTAAAGCTGCACGGATTGTCCTAAGCAATGAAAAATTAAAAAACATAGAATGTGAGTTTGAATTGGCATTGACAGATTTGGGCCGCTCCTCTTCCATTTTTGAAATTTTTGAAAAGAGTTTATACCTATGCGTATGTGTCAAATACTATGCGTCTGTGTCAAATACATGGTAGTGTGTGTAATGTTTGTTTTATTGATTTAATGTATTTTTTATGCATAATTTAAAAAAAAATATTAACATTTTGCAATCCTTCTCTATATAAACTATAAGTGTGCGAAATTTCATACTCCTCCGTCCGCGCAATTTTCGTAAAAAAGGGTACAAAGTTTTTGCTTCACGTATTAATATATAGATGTAATTTCCAATTTATGTGTTTCATTTTGTATAGTTGAAATTAATTCAAGTGTTTATATTCTTCAATAAAAACATATTCAAACTAGGATTAGTTTGAATATGTTTTTATTGAAGAATATGGCTATTGATATAGCACAATAATTATTGCAGAACTATTGGAAAAACACGGATCGAGTGGATAAGTATCATATTCTAATAACTTATATCATCCAACCACATGCATGCATGCATGGCGTTGACATGAGAGAGTTCATTATAAAACCAGAAAATTTACGTTTCCACTTTGCGTCAAAATGAAAGGCCATTTATAAAACGCGAATCAATTAATAAATAAATGTTATCCTTTGTTGTGGTGCTTCAATTGGGAGGATGGGAGCTTCCAACGAAGCTGATAAGGTAAATTGGTTCTGTTAAATATATTGGAATGTTTTTAAAGGATTTTTTTAATGCCAAGTGGTTGGCTGCAGTTGGAAAATAAAAGCTGATGATCGGGTTCGAGGAGCTCGATGGCGCAGTGGTTAACGCGCCCGGTTTGCAAGTGCTGAGGTTAAGTAACTTTCGCAAAGGCCGGTCATTGGATGGGTGACCAAAAATGTATCATCTCGAATTCCTCCGTGTTTCGGAAGGCACGTAAAGTCGTTGGTCCCGGCTGCATTAGCAGTCATTAATAACCACCAATCACTGGACCCGCGTGGTGGTTTATGGCCCGTTCTCCCTATCCATCCATAGGGAAGGCTCGTGCCTCAGCAGTAGGGACATAAAATGAGCTGATGATGATCGGGTTCAGTAGCATGCTTTAGGAGAGCCCTATGTCCATTGCTGATATGGGTTGTTTGCGATGGTGATGATGATGATGATAAGCACTTGGCCTTCATCTCACCTGATGCTAAGTGATGATAAGGCTGAAGGTAGAAACGCACTTCACCCAGAATCCTCATACTGAAGCACTGGCTATCTTATCTCTAGCTGCCGGAACTCAATAATGCTATAAACGTTGATTTATAGCGACATATTTAGAAATATGGTGGTAGCTAGCCATGCGGACAAATAAGTCCTCCCACCAACCAAACTGAGTATACAAACATGTACCCCCCGCTAGGAATCGAATTCGGGACCTCTGGGTCTGAAAACATATAGAAAACATTGCAAAATGACCGTTTTTTCATTTTGATTTTGTTACGTGATTTGTAATTTTACATTCTGGATTTGAAATCGCATAAATTACTAAATGGAACATAACAGTGACGTCATATCCGCTGTTCCCATACAATGTCTATTCAAGAAAATCTTTTTGACAGATGCCAAAAATTTCTTTGAATGCCTGTAAAATAAAATTCGAATTGAAAATCGCACTAGACTAAAATCAGAAGCTGATAAAAAAGTTTCCTCGTTATACACATTAGCTCGAGCGCAAATCCCTCCCTGTATGTTCTAGTCCAAGTTACGATTCTCCAAGGACAGTCGGATTGTGTTAAAGCTGTTTGTGTTCTCCAGAGCGGTGTACACAATAACCTGTGTGTTGGACAGTGCTTGTATAGTGCACGATATATGTGTAAAACAAAACACATATAGCATTTCTATTAAACGTAAAACTTCGATCTATAATGTACTGGTTCCCGATGAGCGCTTGGAAAACGGTAGGCGTCTTCGGGGCCTCGGAGCCACAATGACGTTTTTGGCGATGACAGAAAATATCAAGTACAAGTAAATTGCAACCTTAATTTAATCTTCATTTTTAAAACTAGCTGTGCCCAGCGGTTTCACCCACGTAAATGAAGTGCCTGTGATAAATAACTTATTTATTTGGATAAGGATATAATGAGTCAACCTTAAAAGTTAGACATATGCTGTCGCGGACTTTTTTTTAGAACTTTTAAAGGGGAACAATTTCGTAGTACATGATTTTTGCGTAACTTTCACCGTTTACGCAGTCCACGTAGGGAAAGCTCTCAAAAAAAATATTTTCCCGTTTTTGCAACATTTTTCATTGCTGCTCCAATCCTATTAGGCATAGAGTGATATAATATAGCCTATAACTTTCCTCAATAAATGTACTATTCAACACAAAAATAATTTTTCAATTAGAACCAGTAGTTCTTGAGATTAGCGCGTTCAACCATACAAACAAACTCTTCAGCTTTATAATATTAGTATAGATTTGATCTTAAATTTAAACGTTACTTAGATAACTATCTACTTTCTGTGTACATCTATTTACACCTCATTAAATTGTTGTCAGATAAACTTGCAATAAAGATTAAATAGTAAGTTATATATATATGTATATAAGTTATATATGTAGTCCAAGTCTTGCAAGGGAAGTGTCAGTGGTTTGTTTTCAAACATTCTTCATCTGAGGAGCTCGATGGTACAGTGGTTAACGCGCCCGGTCTGCGGGTGCTGAGGTTAAGCAACTTTCGCAAAGGCCGGTCATCGGATGGGTGACCAAAAGTTTATCATCTCGAGCTCCTCCGTGCTTCGGAAGGCACGTAAAGCCGTTGGTCCCGGCTGCATAAGCAGTCGTTAACAACCACCAATCCGCACTGGGCCCGCGTGGTGGTTTATGACCCGTTCTCCCTATCCATCCATAGGGAAGGCTCGTGCCCCAACAGTGGGGACATAAAAATAAGCTGATGATGATGTAGTCCAGAAGATTTAAGGTTCACAGTAAGCTGAAGTTGTTAATGCTATCCAATGTTATTTTTTTCAGATTTTGTTATTCTAAATTTAAATGTACATAGCAAACAGCACGCCCCCCTAGACAAGTAGCAAAACGCTAATAGATTAGAAACTAAATAGAATGATTATTGTGTGGGATTGACATAAACCTCCTTTATACGTATCGTTGACTTATGTCAATCCCTTACAATAATCATTCTATTTGATTTCTATTCTATCAGCGTTTTGTCACTTGTCTAGAGGGGCTGGACTACTTTGGAGATGCATTTTTGTACCGGATCCTTTATCTAATACATTATGGATTGAAGACCTTAAACCATGGCTAAGGGCTCTGTATCGGCTGCCGGGAAGGCAATGCCAACACAACGACGGGAGCTGAAGGATTAAGAAGCTGAGGAGGGATGGATGACGATATTTGGGACTTACTTGGCGAGCTGGCGTTGGCGGCGTAGCCACGACATGGACTGTAGTGGGGATGGAGCTGAGCTGGTAGAAGTCTCTTATTATTTTCAAACTAGGCGTTTTGTGCCGGACCGCTGCCGTGCGCTTACAATAACCAAGGTACTTAATTATGAAGCAAGTTGTCTTTTTTGAAGTGTTAAGATTCGTTTAGCGTAACTCTAGCCCTTTCAGACCGAGATTGCGACGTTCCTCGGACGGAATCTCGACTTAAAATCTCCTGGCTATAGTTTATAACGAGTAGTCGACTAATATTATGATATTCATCATCATCGTCGTTGAGTCCTCATGCCTGAGGGTCGTGACCACCAATAGCAACATCGCGGACCAGGGCTCTCCAAGAGGTCCTATCCTGGGCTAGACGGATAGCCGCCTGCGTGTTGCATTTCAGGACTTCCAGAATAGCATCCGTCCACCGGGCAGGCGCTCTTCCTCTGCTTCTTCTTCCCTCAACGTGACCCACCAGTACAAACTTCTCCAAATTACTAGGTTCCCGGCGAGCAATGTAATATTAAATAAAATAAAAAATAAAATAAAAATATTTTATTTCTTCGGAATTTTCTTTTTTTTTTATTTAAAAAAAATCCGCTCTTACACAGCCAAGCGCAACAATTGGCGTTAAGGGTCAAATTTGATCGTGGTCGAAGCGCACGACCGTATCAGCTCGGTCTGAAAGGGCTAGCATAGGTCGAGAGATTTAAATATGTAGCGAATGTCACTAACGTCACGTCACGTAGGTACGTTTACTTCCTTTGGCTTGACGTTGTTATGAACATTAAAATCCATTTCAACATAAACTTTACATTTTCCATAATTTTTAAATGAAATTTATAACTTTGAGTATAAGTTTGAGTTTGGGGGGTTACGTTGCGAAATCGCCATCATTATAACTTTTACATCATTACCGAATGTGCGGCGACTCACAGAGCCGTTACCCGCTACTGTTACCATGCCTTTAGGCCGCGTCCTCGACGTCTGCGGTGAGACGGGCGGGAGCGGAGGCGGGAGCGGAGGCGGGGCGGAGAGCGGCAGGCTTATTAGCGAAAAAACAACCAATTGTTAATTGTACAATTGCAACGCTCAATGTTTATAGTAATAGTTTTATTACATACATTTTAATCGTTATAGCATTAAAGGTGTGTTGATTTCCCACACAAATTTTCGGTTTTGTTAACATTTTTAAAAGGTGATTAAAACTTGTTGTCAGCCCTTTTTAATTTTCTCAAAACTAATGTTTTTTTTAAATGATACTTATATCTTTATTCGTTCCAAAAGTAGCACAATTACAAAAAAGATCTCGCAAAACCTGTTGAGAGGTTTGTCTGTCTGGTTTGTCTACAGGTACAGTCACGATCATTGATATATATACACTCTAGACTCTATTACATTGTATTATAAGAGTTGCATGGTTTACATTTTATTGGTCGTGACTGTATTAATTACTAGCTGTGCCCCGCGGTTTCACCCGCGTTAATTAGTCATAGCGTGATGTAATATAGCCTATAGCCTTCCTCAATAAATGGACTATTCAACACAAAAATATTTTTTCAATTCGAACCAGTAGTTCCTGAGATTAGCGCGTTCAACCAAACAAACAAACAAACAAACTCTTCAGCTTTATAATATTAGTATAGATATAGATTATACGGATCGTATGTTTGTACAGCATAATGAGCATGGAAAATAAAACTCTTCTCAGATCCCTTGATTTTATTTAATAAAGCTACAATTCTTCATCGTAAAAGAGTATAACTATGCCGCTAAGAAAAACACCACGACAATCTAGATAAATACAATGAAAGAAACTTCGCCAGTACCTATTCTATCATCGTAATTTACCAAAGTCGAATGTAAGAATAAGTCAAACTCCATAATCTATTAAAATAATAATGTTGGAAGAAAGCTGGGGGCTTTGGGGGAACGACGAACTCAATCCGCACATGTGCACGCTAAATTTCATCTTCAATCTTATGTTTAATTAATACCCAACTTGAGAGATCATATTGAGATTAAAAAATTTAACAAAATTAAAAACGCTTTTAGATAAAAAAGGTTAATTACAATTTTATTAAACAACATTGTTCTACATTGCTATCATATCTACTGCTGGATAAAGGCCTCCTTCAAGGAACTACACAACGACCGCTTTTGTTATGTCTTAATTGTTTTTTTTAATTGCTATGTTCCGGTTTAAAGGATATTACATCCAGAGAAATTACATTACATTACTACTAAAGCCTTCCGGCGTATTTTTGGTGTTGCAAGCGTCTACTAGTTATACAGTACTAAAAGTCAAAATTTCTTCATTCAAATTAACTAGACCTTTGGCCTTTGTCCAGCAGCGGCCCTATTTTGTCTGAGATGATGATGATGATGAAATTAACTTATTTAGAAATTAATTTACACAAGTATTTTTTACTGACTACCCATTTACGATACTTTATGTTATGTAGAAAAAAAAGCGTAAGAATTTGCTTTAACTGAAAGTCGATACTAATTGTTCGTTATGTATCAATAAACTCTACTATTATCTTTTACTACTCAGCTACAACTAGTCAGCGGTCTTCCTCACACTAAAATTAGTTAAGCAAGTTCGAAGTTCGTTTAGCAGAGCATAAGTCGTGAATTCATTAAAAACAAAAGATGCCCGATCTCTCCTGGGCTGCAGCCACTTAATTATAATTCAGCCGCAGGCGCCAGCGGCCGTCCTGGAAACTTTAGGTGCACACCGTTATCCGTACAATTTCATGTTCAATATCGGCAGATATTTAGTCAAGAAATTTTTGGGAAGAATTTTTTCATAGTTTGCCCCGCAAATGTCTCCACTCCACCTGACGTTAAGTGAAAATCGAGTACATTAAACGCGAAGACAACTGGTGTAGCTTGAAAACAGCACAGCATCAGTTACCCTTACTCTGCCAGCTCACAACGTGCCTCTTCACGACTCGTTTGAAGAACCCTATGCCATAAGATGGAGGAACGAAGGAACGAGGGAAGATTTTGATGTCTACCGACCAATCTACATTGAGCCAGATGTATGTCGGCCCGATCTTTGCATGACTTATTGCTGATGTGATCAGGCCTGAGTCCAGCAGTCTGATGATGATAAATGCTGATAAACATAAATACTGATGATAAATATCAAAGCCAATTTCTCAATTAATGAGGATTCCGGACGAAGTACGCTTCCGCCTTCTTCGGCCTTCAGATCATCAGTTGTAAAGAAAGCCAGGCGCTTCTTGTATTCCAATAGTTAGATCTATCATAGCCAGTGCTTTAATAATTGAGTATTTAAGCTTAAGTGCGACACTTTATCAATACCGTAGCAGTGCCGTTAATTGACGATTCCGGGCAAAGTGCACTGTCACATATATCCTTATCATGAGGTATGATGAAAGGAAAGCGCTTTTCCGTAACTTACTTACTTAAAATACTTAACAAAATATTTAGGTGTTAAATCGTTGTTGCTTATTCTACAAGAATTTAAGAATAGCACTCCCGAATCACCTCAACCAATTTGAATAAAGTTGAAAGTAAAGTTTTTGTTCTCCTACAAGCAGTCAGTTAGAACGGAGCCGCGGGGACCTAGAAAACTCAGGAGTGAACATCAGGGTCACTCCGCTAAACTTCATCTTTCGACCAATTCAATTGGTTCGCCTTATAGACGAAGACTATTTAAACCTTCGTAAAGTTAAATCAATTTAGCGGTGGCAATTTATTTTATATTAATGAAGCCTTTTGTTATGAAAACTGAAAGAATTTTTATAGTATTTTTATAAGCTTTCTGCTAATTTGTAGCATTGATTGCAGCATTATTTAGCATTTATGGCCACCTTAGTGGTCAATATAAGTAAGTACCTATAGTCTACTATGTATACTGATAATTCTGCTCCATTTTTGTGCAAAGGCAAAAATTTTAACCAAATCATCGCTTCTGATGGGTTTGCTAAAGTACGGATAACTAATTGATATTTAGTTAATACATTGGTAGGTATTGGTGATAACAAATTCAGGCTATGCATCGGAAAATCCGAAACACCGATTTGATCCGGCTCGAGGGACCACTACTAATGAGTTTGCCAACCGTGCCCTTTTTTAGGGCAAAAGGAAAAAACGGAACCCTTATAGGATCACTTTGTTGTCCGTCTGTCCGTCTGTCCGTCTGTCCGTCTGTCTCGGTCTGTCAAGACCCTTTATTTCGGGAACGCGTGAACGTATCGAGTTGAAATTAAAACCATATACTTAGGTCTGCGGTCCCTTGAAGCTGTGAAAAAATCAAACTTCTAAGTTGACGGAAAAAAAAGATACGGCTGTTTATGTTGCAAAAAACGTATATTTCGACACTCTTAAGGGAATCAAAATCCATAGGGTACTTGCCGTTGACCTAGAACTATGAAGTTTGGCAAGTAATATCGTCTTATACTACAAATACAGGGAAAAATCTGAAAACTATACATATTTAATTAAATCACAAAAAAAACAGGGTCTTTATGCAAGGAACGGTGGTCCAAATGTTGAAGTAAGTTAACCGTGTCATGTGGGGTATCGTGTAAAAGGGCTTCATTTGCACAAGCTTAAACATATTTTCAATTATTTTTATGATGTTTAGTTTTCGATTTATGACGAAGAATGAAAAAAGAAATACCTTTTCCCTCTTTTATATGTATAGGTAGGTACCTAATAACTTTGGTGTATGAAGTACCTAACAGTTTGCACTGTTATGCGAACCTACTTAGTACTTTTATTAAATTTTGTAATTAAACACAATCCTTTATAGGTACCTACCTACTTAAGTGTATAAGTAATTGTAGGTTTTGGAAACTGAATTTCGGGAAAAGTTCGACACTCGATTCCTGAACTATATAATATACCCATAAATTTGTACGGAACCCTCGGTGGGCGAGTCCGACTCGCACTTGTCCGGTTTTTATGCTTCGAGAGACTTTTTTAATTGCAGTCCTATCTATAATAGTGGAGAATGTTGTTCGGTTAGTTCCAGGTATGGACGTATTGCTACCAATATTTTCTATAAAGGTGAGTCAACATTAAGGAATATGTTATATAGCATGTTACAAAAGTTGTTTTATTGACACTTATCGTCCGCACTAATAAATAAATAAATAAATAAAATAAATATGCTACATAACTATGCAATAAAACATGTTTTGTCATATAGTCTGGACGCACCTTAACAGAAGTGGTAACATGTAGAGCGCCTTTAATACTTTTAGTTTGGACTCAGTTTGCTTTATGTTCCACCAAAAAAAAGAAACAAAACACAGAGCAGACAAAAGGAAAACACAAGGCGATCGTTTAAAGTTTACGGCGCAAATATTTTACTTTCTTCAAACAGACAGTAACTAAGTACAATAGGAGGAATTACGCGCAAGTTTATGCGGAGCCAGGCGAAGTGCCGCGAACAAAGGTCTGAGATAAAGGTAGCGCCGAACAAAGTTAACGAAGCTCGAGCGACCTGCTTGCTGGGGAACTTGTGTGACGAATACGGTGTTGTGTGACGAATTGGAACTCGTAACTATCGTACTAGCACGAGTGTTCCAACCCAGGAGGCTTCTTGTCCAATTCGCTTACAGTCTTTCTTTCATCTTATATTTATGAAGTTATTTATCAAATAATTTTTTTTAGTTTTTAGTTAGTAATTTAATAGTATTTGATGGCCTGTTACACACCCTGTGTTTTAATCGTTTTTAATATATTTTTTTTCTTCTTTAAATAAGTTTCTGTTTGTTTGTTGTGAAATTGTTCATGTGTGTTTTTTGAAAACTTTGTCCAATTATTATTATTTGTTTTTGTCACTGTTACTCTAAAAGGTTCAGGCCCCGTCAGAATAACAGCGCTTCTGTGTCATTCTTTATTACTCTTTTTGTTTAATCTTATTTATTTCTCTTGCGTATACACAGTCTGCCTCTTTATTTTTCTTTTTGTACATATGTGTGTGTGTTGTTAATAAATGTTTTTCTATTCTTTTCTATTCTCTATCACGATACCTTTCAAAGGAATTAACGCTTGTCATTTTGCATAGAGACGATTCCAAATAAATGTCAAATTGACGATTTCGTGCATTAACATCATTCAAAAACACGCCGCGACCGCAATCACTGACACTTGTGAACTAGTTTATAGAATAGCTTTCAAAAATGAAACTGACCTTACTGATAAGCTTTCATACAAAACGATTTTGTTACATAAATTCGTGGTGTACACGTACAAGTTATGTTACGTTATATTAAACAGTGTTTTCTGTTATCTTAGCTAACAAGTAACTCATAAAATCACTATTTGGTATATAACGCCCTTAAGTTTTTAGAAATCTTTACTTATTTCAGTTAGCTAGACAAACTGTAATATTATTTTAGTTTGCTCAACCCGTTGGTCGCCGGGTGCATGATCTTTTTATTGGTTTGATTGATAGTTACCGCTTTAAAGCTTACATGATGACGTATTGTTTCATGACCTAAATTCAGATTTACATCTGATAATTCTGATAACAGGCGTTGGAAAATATCAAAGTGTAAACAATAATAAATAAGCTTGATCCTGTATATTGGATAAAGCGATGTTTGAGTTTTTTCTTCTTCTTACAAAATCTGCGTAATTTTGCATAACTATATTCATTTGTAAACTTAAAAAGGTCAAGCGAGAGCTACCTCCCGAACAGTCATTGCGGAATGATTGGAGTTATTATTTTTCGAAGCTGTCATTGATACTTCCAAAGACAGTGTTCGCTCAGCAGTTGCTTCTTAAAGTTGAAATTTGTATCTGCCGATCGACAAAATAGTATCTTGTTGAAACTGGAGATCTGAAAATACTTTCAGTAAATTTTACTAGAAATTATGCCAACATCCGAAACAATAAAAATAATATTTAAAATAATTATAACTTCGTTCCTGTTACAAATAACTTCATTGAGCAAAAACGGCTCGGTGGTTGAGTGGCTAAGCGCTCGGCCTAATATCGGAAGGTCTTGGGTTCAATTGCCAGGTCGGGCAAAGTGTGTTTTTGATTTTTTAATGCATGGCTATGCTACGGTTTTGTAATCACATTTGACAAGAGTGGTGATTAAGTCAATCCCCATCATGAAGGCCTTTGCCCATCAGTGGGATAGGAGGTATTACTTATGTTTTGAAGTGATGACTTGATTTTAATGATACTAAAACTTATTTATTTTTAATAATTCTTAAGTTTGATTTTGATACGTCTACAATTCTGTGTATGGGCTATGTCTAAATGTTTTTGAATTGAATTTAAATATATTAATTAAATTCATTTATATTAATTATGTTGGTTTGATAAAATTATGCCTCGCACAACTCAAGTTTATTCTTTTATATACATAGGTACTCTGATAAACATCTAGTACAATTATTTATACAGAATAAATAATGATAAAACCTGTAATTAATTCTTAACATTATTTCACATTGGCGTCCTTCTCTACTACACCAACCAGGTGATAACAAACATTTCTCATATAATAAAGTTTCAAATAACGGTCAAGTGTTTAATAGCAGCGTTTTACCTGTAAATAAAACGCTTAATAAATACTTACCTTATTTGAAACTTTATTTACGCTGTTCATAATACTAAAAATAAAAACATTTTTGCCCAGATTTTTGATGACCCTAATTTGGTTTGTTTTTATTCTTTATCGAGTTTGGCTAGAGTATAGCAAGGTCCGAAGCTAATGGCATAAGCAAAGAGACTTCTATGCCTAGCAGTGAGTCTGGGAAGGCTAATGACGATTATGATCAACAGATTTATGGATTTCTTGGCGTGGAAGTGAAGACTATGCAGTTTTGTATTTAGATTGATGAAGGGCTGTTGTTGTTGTCAATGAATAAGGCTCCTTTGGCATACAAAATAAGAGAAGAGATTCCAATCTCCCATCTCTCCACACACTCCAAATCCTTTCTAGGCGAAAACGCCTTAGGACGAAGTAAGTTCATACGCGGAGGCAGTAGAGGGCAGGCCCGATTAACCATCGGTGTCTTGACAGAGCACTATGCTACAAAACAAATGCTCCACAGAATGCATCTGTCAGCGGATAGCTGTGTAGGGCATGAGGGGAGGAAACTGAGTCAATGCAGCACCTACTGTGTGACTGCCACTCCCTGGCTAGGAAAAAAAGGGGACTCCTGGGGTCGGCCTACCCGAAACCGGAGGACTTCAGGCTCTTCGCTCTTAAGGACGTTGCCAAGCTTATGGGCATCTATCTTTACAGATGAAGAAGAGTGAAAGGATGGGGTTGCACAAAAGATCCCGAGTGGTCGAAGTGTTGCTGCGAAAGGGAAACCTCGGCAGGCCCCACTAAGATAAGATAAGAGAAGAGATTTTGGCGCGTTTGAAGCCACGATAGCATAATTGGAAGCGCACCTATCCCGGATTGTCAGAGGGTGCGGGCTTGAATCCCGCTCGTGGTTATTTTTTAACACTTTTCCAAATAGAAATGTGTATGTAAAAAAGCACGATATGGAACAAGACAAGACAGGGCCGCCTCTTTGGTTTAGTGGCTTAGACCACCGGTTTAGACCCAGAGGTCCCGGGTTCGATTCCCAGCGGGGGGTACATCTTTGTGTACTTGGTTTGGTTGGTGGTAGGACTTGTTTGTCCGTCTGGCTAGCTACCACCATCTTATCTAAATATGTCGCCATAACATCAATGTTTATAGCATTGTTGTGTTCCGGCAGCTAGAGATAAGATAGCCAGTGCTTCACTAGTTGAGGATTCCGGGTGAAGTGCGTTTCCACCAAATGGCCTTATCATCACTTAACATCAGGTGAGATCAAGGCACTGTGCTTACCCGCAAATATATAAAAAAAGGGCAAGTTTTCTTGTCTTTACAATGTAGGTAACTCTGAAAAAAATTGTTCTACTTTTGGCATTTTCTTATTCACACAAGAAAAATGAAGGCGAAAAAGGATTACGAATTATCACGTGTCACATATTTGTATCACCTATTTACGTTGTAAATCGTGGACACGTGAATAGAAAGTAATGACTCTGGAAATATCTCTTTACACTTGGCTTAGCACCTCACAGGGTAATATATGTCGCAAATATTAAAAAGCTCAATCTTATCTCGGAGATTAATGTCAAAAGTTGTTGGTACAAATTTCATTAAATGTACGTGCAATATTGTAATAAAAAGAGCTAAAAATAGAAACAGATCTTTTTACTATATGACTGTGTACTAGAGTTCTTACATTTTAATTATTATCAACAGACCTCGTTGGCGCAGTGGTAAACGCGCTCGGTCCGCGATTGTTGAAGTTAAGCAACTTTCACCAAGGCCGGCCTTGGGTGGGCGACCAAAAATTTATTATGAAAATGTAATTAAATATTAAGTAAATATTAAAACTACTATTAATAATAAAATGAATTTAGTGAATTTATGTCATTATTCATTTATATTATGATGTATGTTTTGAACAGGGCGTGAGTGGAAAACTTTAAAATTTTATTATGACGGCAAATTAGCACGCTAGCCATGGGAAATAGTCTACTGCATACCTACATCATCCATAATCATAAAAAATCTAAAATAATATTTGACATAAGATATCTTAAAATTAATACCTACATAACTTACATCTGCCTAAGTGAGTTTAAAATATAAATCACTATGTTATTAAAGTAATCTGGGATTGTTAATTGCTCAGCGGCAAGTTTATAACAGATACCCTCGTAACCCAAGTTTCAGTTTAAAATATGTTTATTATTGGATTAGTTCAAGAGAATAATTTATGAAGGGCACTGAGTTAGGAGTTCCGGCAGTGACTTCAGCGCCATTCAACATCCTTTGTCTTTGTTGGAATAGATATTGTCATTTGTTTTTTTCACTTAAGGCGAAGGGTAAGGCACACTAGCGCCACCAACTGATAATTTGACAATTACCAACGAACCGGATCTTTTTTCAAGCATTGCGTACCGTCCGATAACAGGAAAGCATCCATAGTATTTATTTAATAATTGTGCACTTCTTTTGTTGCGTGGTTTATTCACAAAACGGGCTATCGCATTTATTCACAAATAATGGCCACTTTTGGTGTTAGCGAATGAATACAAAAACAAACCTAAAAGTAGTGCACAATTATTAAATAATAGATGTTTGCCTAGTGTCGGAAGGTCCGCAATGTTTGAAAAAAAATCCAGTTTAGCAGTTATCAAATTAAATCCATTAGCGGCGCTAGTGTACCCGAAGTGCTTCTTCTACATCTCACTTAATGGTTGATACGGCCGAATAGGAAATACACTACACCCGGAATTCTAACTACTGAGGATTTTTTTTTTTGAGAGAGTTTGCTGATTGCCTCAGACGGTATTTTCAGCTTCACCGGGCTTTTTTGGGGGCGGCGAGGAACGTAAAGGGTCCCTCAAGCCGTGTGAAACGAATCACCTTCGGAGGTTTTCTAGAGGGAACGGCATCGCGCACTAGTGCGCGTCCCCGTGCTCTACTAGATTCTCCGAAGGGTTCGGATCGGATCGGGGGGCGGAACCACCCGAGGGCGCCTCTAAAGGCTCGGACCTCGGCTCGGGTAGACCGGGCCGTGCAGTAGGAGAGAAGTGCCCAGGTACATGTCTGTACCTGGTATAGAGCGCGTGTGAACCGGTTCTTCGTACCCTTGTTCTACGAGTACGGTGTCTTGGACCTAAGCTAGTGTGCATGTTTAGTGTATTCTGTAAATGTGTAGTGACATTTAGAGGATCGGGCGGGACTACTGAGGAATTTTACTAGATTATAATGGCTAGTCTACTAGGTACCACAGGGTGCTATGAGTGAGTTTATTTACCAAATATTTATAAAATACAGTGAAAAAATTAAACGCCGACCCGACCCAGCCAGGAATCGAACCTAGGTCTTCCGCAATCCGGGCGGCTGCACTGACCGCTATGCTACCGGGAAGGCTGACGCCGCACTATCATCGAGCTGTACGGCGTCACTAGAATGCAAAGATGAAGAGTTCAAGACAGATAGGAACAGGCACTCACAAAGCTTGGTCGCATTTTAATTACTTATTTGTTTAAATAAATATATGTACATTAACATTGTAAAATTAAATATTCTTTTTAAAAAGAGCTTTATTCATTTAAAAATTATAATTCGCGTGTCTACCGCCTCCAAATAGGTACTAAAGCGCCATTCTGCATGTTGCGTGTCGACGCACCAACGCGCTTGTAGGCTTGTAGGCACGTGAGCTGCATGAACGCGCGTGGATGCATTTTCTTTGTGTTGGACTGTGCGTGTTTTCTATACAAACGGAGATACTTACAAGCAACGTTAGAACACGCATTCACGCTCTACGCTGCGTGGTGCGTGGCAGTGTGTTGACTGCCTAACTCAGCTCGTCTCAGCCTGCGGAGACGTATTGAAGTAGGTAATGATTTACGTACGTCTGTTCCGCTCAGACTAATAAAAGCTAATAAAAGGCACACCATCTTACGATAAATTTGCGAAAATGTATCGTTTAACGCATGTGGCCGGCACAACACAAATAGTTTACCTTCCGAAGCACAAACGACTTTTAAATCGCACGCGGCAGGCCGCCACACAATTTACCTCTCACATTCCACTTGCACAGTAAAACACAAAATTACCATAATTCATACACCCAAGTCATAAAATGCATAATTCAGATCCGTAACAAGCTGATACCGTACTTAGAGTGTTAAGCCGCGGTGCGTGATAGCCTCCATTAATAACTTACAACACTTACCCACCCTCTCTCACTTATTCACAACCTACCTGAGTTTATGTCGCAGCCCTGATACCCTAATACCTGACATTGAGCTTCTGGATTGCTCGTTACGCATCCCTTATCTCATCCTTAAGACGGTGCTGGAATTCATCTCCTGAAAACAAGAGAACGATCAATTAAAATAGATTGGGCTTTGTTGAATGCCTCACCACTCGCGTAGTGTATAATCTGGTTCACTATTGTTGAGAGTACAGTAGGTAGGGATTTAAGCCGGGTGTTTTATTGTCTCACCGTTAGATAAGAAGTTTTGTTAAAAGTTAATTCGGTAAGATTAATGGCGATGAAACTTTATGGGGCGGTTTGTAAACCTTATTTTGTGTTAACTTGTTAAATGTATTACATTGAAAAGCAAAGTCTTATTTTCATTTGTAGTAATTTTACTTTAACTTTCTATTTGTTTTATACACTTAAGCAATCGAACTTAGTATGTGACGCGCACACATAGACCCGGAATCTCGGAACAGCTCGGATCAGTCCGAGCGAAGCTTTTTTTTTATATTAACGGGTAAGCACAGTGCCTTGATCTCACCTGATGTTAAGTGATGATAAGGCCAATGATGGAAGCGCACTTCACCCGGGAACCTCTACTAGTAAGGCACTATCTTATCTCTAGTTGCCGGAACACAATAATGCTACAAACATTGATGTTATGGCGACATATTTAGATAAGATGGTGGTAGCTAACCAGGCGGACAAACAAGCTCTACCACAAACTAAACCGAGTACACAAACATGTACCCCCGCTGGGAATCGAACCCAGGACCTCTGGGTCTAAATCGGTGGTCTTAGCCACTAGACTACAGAGGCGGTTAAAAGTTAGGCTGTTTAAGCTGTTGCGAGATTCAGTGTCTGTTAGAGGTTGTCTTTGCGTGCGTTGCTCGAGGTTGTGTGAATGAACCTTACTTTCTGCAGTTTCCTTATTTTGTGCTACTAGTGGGTAGATATTACTTCTTTATCTAACTCTAATGACTTCTTAGCGGGAAAATAAAGAGTCATGTCTGCGGTTTTGTTTTATTTTCTAAAATTTGTGCTAAATGGAATATTTATGTGAAAAAATGGTGAATTATTAACCGTTAAGAGGAAACACTAATGTCGACTGATTATATGAAAGTAGACAAAATCAACGTTTCGTAGTCCCTTGATTCTTCCTCCAAAACTGGACCGATTTAATTAATTTTTTCATTAAAAATTATAGAAAAGCTTTGGCTGTGTCCCTATGTTTTGCTTTTTTAATATAATCTCGTCAAATTTGTTTGCTGGATGTCTGAACACAGCAAAAATCTGGCCAATTTTTAAGGTTTTTAAAGGTTCATATCTTTTTTAATAATTAATTTATGAAAAAAAGCAAAACATAGGGACACAGCCAAAGCTTTTCTTTAATTTTTATTGAAAAAAGTAATTAAATCGGTTCAGTTTTGGAGGAGGAAACAGGGGACTACGAAACGTTGATTTTTTCTACCTTTCATATAATCAGTCGACCTTAGTGTTTCTTCTTAAGTGTTCGTGAGTGTGCATGAGTGTTGGCAAATGAAACAAAACAGTGCAACCTCACTTTTCAAATTCTCTCAAGAAGTCCGCCCGAGGACTTAGTAAAGCCCCGCATCTTTACTGAGATGACTCGAGGGGTTGGGGGTTATATCATTTCTCACTTCTCATTTTCTATTATCATTCATCATCATCATACAGGACGGAAATATTGTTTAGTTGTGTATTACTTATAAGAAAAATTACTTTGACACTGGCTAAATGTGCTAATCGCACGAAGCCATCAACTAAAAGAAAAGAAAACTCTAATATCGCAACAACAATGATAGCAGCATTGTAGTATTCCGAAATATAGTCTGTTCCTCAGTGGTTGAGGATTCGGAGTAAAGTACACTTCTAACTTCGACATTACCCTTACTCAACATCAAGATGCTCGCAACATATATAGCTTGCATATTTATATCAAACTGAAATGTTGAGAGAGGATGGTAATAATAACTTGTTGACATTGAATGAGGCTCCTTTGGCTTACAAAGTCAGAGTAGCTATAATAGAGTTGATTTATTTACTATTATTTATTTATTTTGTAATTTGTTCGCAGCAAAATTTGCGTTAAAAATTATTTGAACATTTTGTAAATAGCTTGCTTACTTCTTAACTGATCTTTAATATTTGTAAAAATATTATGATCGGCTGTTAGTGACGTTAGTGATGGTAGTTATTGACATTGAATGGGCGCCTTTGGCTTTCAAAGTAAAAAGTGTCGAATAATTTCGGCGGGCTGGTTAGAACCACGATAGCTCAATTGGAAGAGCACCTGACCACATGTCAGAAGGGTGCAAGTTCAAATCCTCGTGGAAATTTTTTCAACATTTGTAATTTGTTCGCAACAAAATTTGCGTTAAAAAATATTTGAACATCACCATTTCAAGTTCAACCGCCTCTGTGGTCAGAGGTCCCGGATCCGATTACCAGCTGGAGTTAGGGCTTGTTTGTCCGCCTGCCTAGCTACCACCATTTTATCTATATATATCGCCATAACATCAATGTTTGTAGCATTGTTGTGATCCAGCAGCTAGAGATAAGGTAGCCAGTGCCTCAGTACTAGAGGATTCCAGGAGCAGGGCGCTTCCACCAGTGGCCTCATCATCAATTATTAAAGAAAAAAATAGTCATCATCATCATCATCTCAGTCAAAAGACGTCCACTGCTGGACAAAGGCCTCCCTCAAGATTGTGGAATTTTCCATAATCGTCACGCTTGGCAGGCGGGTTGGCGATCAAAGTTTGGTTAGAATTATCACAATGAGACGCTGCTGCCCATCCTCTGAAATGGTCCTTAAGTCGTCTTCTACGACACCCAGGGGAAGAGCTGGGGTGGTGCAATTATTTATCCCCGGCACCACACGGGAAAAAAAATAGTATATAATAATAATAAAAAAATATTTTCTTCCACAAAACTTATTCTTAATATCTAGTCTTACATTTAGGTGCTTACATATAAAAGTTATGTGGGAGACTGGAGCCTGAAACTAAGCCTAAAGTTAGACTTGATATTTTCAGTCACCAGGTCTCCCCCCAATCTTACATCACTGCGAAAGTAAGCATAATTTATTATAAAAGGTTTAATTACATTAAAACAAGGCAGGCATTATGGTAAAAAAAAAATTATAAATAAATGTTTCCCACACTCACACCAATTATCTAGCCCCAAGAAAAGCTTCCTTAAGAAACTCGTTATATGGTTAACTAGACAACGGATAAACATACTTAATATACTTAAATACATACTTATTATACATAGGAAACACCCAGACCCGAAACAATATAGAAAAACAGGTATTTCTAAATTGATCCGACCGGGGATCGAACCCGGGACCTCAGAGATAGCGACACCATGAAAACCGGTGTGCAAGCCACTGGACCAAGGAGGTCGTCAAGTGGTGGTCTGTGTATAGTTATTTAATTTATATCTGTTATATAGTTACTTATATATTATAATGTATAATCGTATGTATAATGTGTGTATATTGTAGATTACTTCAGAAGTTCTTCAGTATCGTCATAGTCCAGGGAGTTTAACCATTTAGTTACACATCTCTTGCAATCGGTACTATTTTTAGAGCTAATAGATAGAATTTTATTTATTTTATTGTAAAGACGTCCTCCTTGATAACAAAAGAAGCGTTTAACAAAAATATACAGCGTATCTAAAGTACAATCTATAATTTGCAACCACCAAACGTAACCTAACTACAGATAACTTATTGACGGGTTGTTAACCCGAGGCGACTTCACCAGCCGATCAGAAACTTAGTGAAGGATCTTCGTATTGAACTTGTCAAATTCAATTTAGTCAGTAAACTATAGTTGAGCCACCGAATTGATTAAACAAAGGATTAACACATTAAACCACGGTGTCAAGGGTTAGGATTAGTTGCAAATAAATAGGTTGGGAGGTGAATAATCTATGTCGTTGTGGCGCAAAAGAATAGATTTGCTCTGAAGAACTTGTCGATGGAATGGAGATTAAAAGTTTGCCCACTCAGGCAGTCTTGTGGGAGTTTCAAACGCATTAGCGAAAACGATAATTTGTATGTAAAAAAAATACTCTCCCTTTTTTGTCACCTGTAGCCGCTGCCTTCTATTACACACATAGCAAATATCTTAATTAAAGTCAAGCTAGGAATTGTTATGATCTTCATATCGGCACTATAGGTCTATAACATAAGTAAAAAAGTTATAAGCACTGCACTATGTAATTGACTGTTTGATGCCAAAATAATAAATAAATAAAAAATGATTTAAAAATTAAGCAACTCCCTGAGATGCCAATCTATAATTATTATTTTTTTCTCAGGAGCTTTTGTATTTATTTTTAACTTTTTAATATGTCAAATAAAACTCACACTAGGCTGTCAGTTTATATTCTAATGGCACTAAAGACTAATAATATGTAATGTAATATAAACCTTACCTGAATTAATAATCAATTGAAAGTCCCTGATGCATACACAGAATGAACCAGCCTTCCTAATCACGCGATACAATAAAGTTATTTTATAAATGGAAATTCGGTATCGACTAGTTGGACTATTGCGAGACAGCACTGCACTTAGTTGATGATGAATCAATCAGTTAGTTATTAGTCAGTTATTTGGGAGTTCTTCTTATTGATTGATTCTTATTCATCATCATCATCATCAGCTCATTTTATGTCCCCACTGCAGGGGCAAGAGCCTTCCCTATGGATGGATAGAGAGAACGGGCCATAAACCACCACGCGGGCCCAGTGCGGATTGGTGGTTGTTAACGACTGCTAATGCAGCCAGGACCAACGGCTTAACGTGCCTTCCGAAGCACGGAGAAGCTCGAGATGATATTTTTTTGATTCTTATTACCTGATGTTATTTTTGCAAATTTAGAAACCTATTTAATTATTTTTATAATTTTGTTTTTTTACATGTTGTGATATATATTGTGTGTTTATTTGTAATGAAAAGGGTCCTTTTTTGTAGGGCATTTTCCACTACTTTAACGCTGTAAGGGGAAAAAAACGGCCAAGTGCGTGTCGGGTCACGCGCAGTGTAGGGTTTCGTAGCCCATCTCAATATTAGCGTATATTTTTAAATGGCTCATATACTTAAATGTAGATACTACTGGTTTAACATACCTGACAACTTTATTGAAGTAGTTCCCAATGAGGAATTTGTGCTGCGCCTACATTTTATAAGTTTGTCGACTGTTACTCGTAAACTTGTAAAGCCTACTTAGCTGTGATAGTTTTCCTTTTAACTTCATCATATAAACAACTACCGTGAATTTTTTCACGTATCCAAAATCAACCATTTGGCTGGCAGTGGGGTGGGTGAGGGAAACTTGACTCTAACAAAATTTTGCACTTTCAAGCTTAATAGTTCACGAACAGATGCCTCAATCAAAAACTGTTTTCACAAACCCGCAATATTTTTGAAATTGCTATCCAACGGCACTCTACACTATGGGGCAGACAAGAAAAAAAGTTACATCCCCACTTAACCTAAAAAACCTAAAAAACAATTTTTTTCTAAATTTTACTTCACTACTTTGTCGGCGTGATTAATATGTATATCCATACCAAATTACCGCTTTCTAGTACTAAGAGTGTATGAGCTAGGCTGGGGACAGACAGACAGACGGACATGGGGAAACTATAAGGGTTTCTTGTTGACTACGAAACCCTAAAAAGGCCCTTGTGAGTTTCTGGCCAGTTCTTCTCAGTACAAGATCTCCTGCCCAAAGTAGACTTACGAACCAATGGCATAGGGACATCCAAAAAAACTAGTTGTAGTCTGTAGTATAAACTGAATAAATAATTTTGAATTTTGAATTTTTTTTTAATTTTGCTATTTGTAGCCTAAACTATACAAATTTTAAACATGAATTTTAGATTTTTTAGCTCTATGGCTGCGCATATAGCGCGTACGATCTTGCAAGTTAAACAACTTCCATAAAATGATGGATCACGGGATGAATAACCAAATAAAAAAATTTTATGCTCTTGCTGAGCCGGCTCTTCTGAGTACAAGGTCTCCCTCTCTATAGACTTACAAACCAATGGCGGAATGACATTCATTAGTTATTCATTAATTGTAGCTTAAACCGAACAAAACATTTTGAATTTCGAATTCTGTCAATTAATAAGGCGACTCACACGCCGTCCGATCAAAGCCGGGTGAAGCCAGCAATCCTTAAGCCGATTTGATGGAGCCCTTGCGACAGCGATCACTCGTATAACCGTAACCGGGGCAACGGTGTCAGTCCTACTCGGGAACAGGCATTGTCGGGATCTACTGACGCTAAAGACGCGTTTAAGCGTTCACCGCATCTCGGGACAGTTAAAATTTAGTAAAACATTAGTAAAAACCGTAATTTAGTAAAATTTACAAATTTTTATTACTTTAGAAAATTAATATGTATAATATTTTTTTGATTATTTATGTCAATAAATAAATAAATAGACCGTTCCGTCACCGACCAACACCGTCGCGCACTATGCACGGACCGTCAAAAAATGTTGGCGAGAGTATTTCATTAAACCCGTTATGCACGGGTACGATACGCTGTTGATACGTTGTAATAAGCATTATCATGTAGTCCGTGTCGTGTTACATTAAGGACGTCCAGTTGAACGGTGCCCAGTACGAGTTTCATTCGCCATTCGATGACGTAAAAGAAATCGAGAATATGTATAGCATCTTAGTAGTAAAGTGCGTTTAAAGTGCGTTTATCCATCAGCCTTAAGGCCAAGAGCTTTCTCGTATCATAATAAAAATAAAAACATGCATTGCCCCGTAGCCTACGTCATTAATTCGTCTCTTTCAAAGTATCATTTCATCCCGCCATCACTCGGAGAGTATAATTAAACGCCGACAGTGGTTATCTTGGCTAATCCACAAAAACAGTAGCGCCGCCGTCCGCCGACGCACAAAAGGCCGTAACCCAAGAAATCCTCGAAACGGCGCACATTTATTTTTTGGTAACGCAGAACTCTCGTGACCAATATGAATGTGATACAATTTGTCAGGTTTACTCGGTTATTTGTACGTGAGCGAGCAGGTGCAGAATCCGCGCCCTGAGCGCCGTTTCATAGAATAATAATGACGGATTCGACTTAGAAGTCTTCGCCGCTTGCTGGAGGCGTCGAGCTCAGTTAGCTAATGCCATACGCTTTGAAGCACTCAACGTATCAAGTTTGGGGAATCAGCTTTAATATAAGTTGCTAACTGAATGGGGTATTCGGGTGCCGGTGTTGAACGGTTCGTTGGTTGTACTCGTAGTTACAAGAAACACCGTATTTAAAATAGGGCTTGACACTTAAGCTGAATTAAATATTTTTATATAAAAATACAGTGAAAAAATTAAACGCCCACCTGACCCAGCCAGGAATCGAACCTGGGTCTTACGCAATCCGGGCGACTGCACTGACCATTATGCTACCGGGAAGGCTGACGTAAGCGCTGAATTATGTCACTGCTTTTTTGATTTTTGAAATGCTTAAGAGCGACATTAGTGCCATCTATCCAAAGGTATTTGCAACCGATGGACATGCAGATTCATCTTTGCAGATGAATACCACAAATGTATATTATATATATATATATATATATATATATACATCTAGCAACGCATTTGGCGTCATGCATGCTGTGCATCATTACGGCGTCCTCCAGTTCAGCTTACAATTTAGATCATCTCTCTGCGAATGTTTCTTAGTTTTTTGATGCCTTACTCCATAGGATATTTTATTTTGCGGTTATTTCAATTGTGGCAATATTCTTTTTGCAATCATGCCCAAACATTTATGAACTCCATTTCATGGTGATTAATTTTTGGCTTCCTGGATATAGTGATTATGATTTACTTAATGCGCCGACATTTTTACGTCCTCCTGATTTTGTAAATGCGACGTTGCCAGCTCGTTTTACCTATCTCTTTCTTTCACTGAATATTTTAATGTTGGGTCCAATTTGACAGATATCTATAAATTGTTAACCAAAGTTTATTTTATTTAACTTAATGATGGCCGTTGCAGTTCTAATAAAAATCTGAGCACGATAATTATGCGACAAGTGGGACAGTCCAATACTCAAGGCACTGAATACGCATTCATATTCCTTGGGTTATGGTTTCCTGAATATATTCTCTTATTGGTTTAAAGATGATGTTCTAGTAACTAGCTACCGTGCGTACCCGTATATTGATATCAGGCATCCGTATATTGACATCTGGTGTCCGTATATTGACATCTGGCGTCCGTATATTGACATCTAGCGTCCGTATATTGTTATTTGACATTTCACGCCAGCTCTAACAACATCCTGAGCATAATATGTGACAACTCGGACAGTACGATAAACGAATTCATATTGCGTAACTATATGCCTCGGGTCCGGCTTTCTAACTTAATTGTCTTTATAGTTTGAAAGACCTAGGCCCTTTGTTGAGGAGCTACCGTGCGTCTGTTTATTGTTATCTGGCGTCCGTATATTGACAATTGGCATCCGTATATTGACATCTGGCGTCCGTATATTGACATCTGGCGTCCGTATATTGCTATTTGACATTTCACGCCAGCTTTAACAACATCCTGAGCATAATATTATGTGACAAGTCGAACAGTCTGATATACGAATTCATATTGCATAACTATATGCCTCAGGTTCTGGCTTCCTAACTTAATTGTCTTTATAGTTTGAAAAGCCTAGGCCCTTTGTTGAGGAGCTACCGTGCGTCTGTATATTGTTATCTGGCGTCCGTATATTGACATCTGACGTCCGTATATTTATATCTGGCGTCTGTGTATTGATATTTTATTAGTACAGTATATTGCTATTTCACATTTTGCGCCAGCTCTAAGAAAATCCTGAACACAATATGCGACAGTTGGGATAATGCGATATTGGGGTACTGTACTACGTAACTACAACATGTCACAGAATGAACGCACATCCTCAGACACCCCAATTAGAATATTTAATTATAATTAAAAAAAGAAAAATAATTTAACTTTTATTTAATTAAATTGGTTAATGTTAGTTGTTAGTTATAGGGCAAACAGTATGGGCATATTAGCACTTTAGCCTACCAACCTACCGCATTTTAAAAAGCCCCTTATTGCATTGACTTACGTTTTATTTTCGTTTGTTTTAACAATTTACGAAAGAGTGACTGTAATTTCAATAAGTTTTAATAATTTTGGGAAAAAAAAATTACCTACATTTTAAATATTTTTAATCGATTGAGAAGTAAATTTATAATAAACTACTTTCTGGGTCTGCGCTTAACCTGTTACAGGTTGTATATGTTGGGTTCTGATTTCCTGACTAAATTCTATTGTTGGTTTGAAGATATGTTCGAGTAACTATCCCAGCCCTTAGCTGAGGAGTTACCGTGGCGTGCGTTTATATATTGCAATTTCACATTTCGCCTTTCGCATTTCTACCCCTAAAGTCTACCGTAGGTTGGATTCGAACCCACGTCTTCCGCATACCGGGTGGCTGCGTAATCTCTTGGGATGCTAAATTCAAAAGAGATTTGATAAGACACTGTTGCTATAAAAGCATAAGTCAAAAGGCGTTGAAAATTTCGGCGGATCTAACCAATGCTATGGTTACGCGGCCACCTGGTATGCGGAAGACGTGGAATCGAATCTCACCTGAAATAGACGTTTTTTTCAACGTTTTACGACCTTTAAGTATATTTGAACGTTATTAACGCAAAAACATCAAAACTTTAGAATTTTCTTTTTCTTTCATTTTAATACCGATCCTTCATTTTATCCTATAGTTATTTTTTGGGACATGAACCTAACCTAGGTAATAAACAATAACACAACATGTACATTAAATTTTTTTATTAAAAATAAGTAACAGTAAGTAACACAACGATAATCTTTAAACAATTTTAAATCGGTAGCAAGTGGAACAATAGTAGTTTTATATAACATCAAAATTAATTAATATTATAAATAGATTAGAGAGTTTTTCAGTTTTGGTCCATTTAAGTATTTTTTATTTTTTTTTATGGATAAAATGTAATATTGTTCATACCTATAATTTAAATACATATAAGTATAACTATTTGTCAAAGTATGTTTTCTGAAATTGTCATGGGTCTGTCATGGGTCCAGCAGAATACCAGCGTTGAGGCATCAGCCACAACATTAAGCTGAGCTGATCAGCCCATTCGGCTTTTCGTGTATTTATCTATCTCTGCTTGTTTCTGTTTATTTTGTTGTTGTTACTCGTATACTGTGAAAATGTAACTCTTTTTTTTTTTTTTTTGCAATTTTAAGTTTATTTTAACTTTTGTGTTATATTTTTTTTTCCATGTCTGTTATGTGTTGAAAAGCCGAATAAATGTTTTATTATTATTATTTATTTATTATTATTAAATGAATCTTATGTATTTAGTTGGTAAGCCTTATTAATAAATAAATAATAAATAAACAATGACACAGAACATGTACACACGCCTTTATATCAACCTACCATAAACTGTCAAATTTCTTTAATATACTTACTTGAAATTTATTAAGTATATTGTTGAAAATGTATTGAAGAAATTGGACAGTTTTAGATAGGTTGATGTGCAAGCGTCTCGTCTGTACATTTAATTTTTTTATTATTAATTTATTAGTTTCACCTAAGTAACTTATAAGTATAGGTAACTACGCAAATAAACATTTTAATCACAAACATAAAACAACTTCCGTAATAGTTTTGAACATTATAAAAAACAATTCCTAACGAAGCCATATCTAGCAATCAAAAGTAAAAGTAATCAACAACAAGAGTTAGAGCCTTTACGCATAGCATTACTCGGATCTAGTACTACCACATGAGTAAATATATTTACTCATGTAGTACTTACGCTCTCATATAAATAGTACTACGTCTACTTTGAACCGTCATTTCACTGTTTTGGTTTGAATTCAGATCGGATACAATTCGTAAACACTCTTATTACTGTAAGACCTTGGTGTCTTAAATTTTAGTTATTTATTAAATTTTACTATTAAAAATTGCACACCATTCTTAACGTAAGCAATGACTTTTAAAAGGTACGAAATCGTTTCAGACTTTTAGTGAGCATCACGTTATATACTTATCATCATCATCATCAGGAATAAATTTAATTTTGCATTGATTGAACAGAGATACTAAAAATAAGAAAATCGCATTTTATGTACTAAGAACGTTTCAAATCACGGATCTGATGGCAGTGTGACGAACACTGTCCATTTCATAATCTAATAGCAATAAACGGACGTTCAATAGCTATAATACGGATGATTACAGATTATTTAAACTATAAATTGGGCGCCGCATAACACGCACCGCGTGTGTGACCTACGGCGATGAATACAGTTTTGCTTGTATACGATTTATGATAATAATATTGTACTTTAGTAGGCACCACACATTGAGAGAGCTGGCAACGTCGCATTAGCGGACGCCAAATACGCGACTTCATCGTCAGAAAATAAGCCCGATAATACGGCTGTGAATATACGCACGACAGTAGCGCTGCACCTCTGCTGAGATTCTTTGGGAACTATTCAGTATTTAATTGCAGCTATTACATACAATTTTTGGCTTCCATCGATTTTCGTTCTACAGCTAGCTTCATGTTAGAGGCTCCAAGTGTCACCGCTTAAAAAAGTGGCGTCCGGTATGCGGACGTCAAATAGCGGTGGACGCCATTTTAAATGTAATTTCGCCTTCAGTGGACGGTAGTTTGCTTGCGGGATAAATATATATATATATATATATGTATATATATATATCTTTATCTTCAAAATTGCTACTAAAACCTTATCATATATAGGTATTTCATTTCTGCCTACCCATCTGAGAATGAGGCATGAATATGCATGCATGTGTGAGTAAAAGATATGACAAATGAAGAGAAAGAAAGAAAAGTGTTATTTCGCTCTAACAAACGATTAAAAGGCAATAATAATATTATTGTAAAATTATTTTATTAAATTGAAGAGATTATACATTTTTTTATAACAGAATTATATATTTAGCTATTTTTTTTAATTGTAAAACTACTAATAAAATTAAGGGAATGTACAAATTTATACTTTAAGTATAATTATTGTGGAATTTGGGCATGGCGATATTGTAACGACATAATAGGTGCTTCTTTTGGCCTTGGTCGGGGCCTCTGACGTTGCTTTTCTGGCCTCGGGCCTCGGGCCTCGCCTCTAAGAGCTCCACAGGTCAGATGGATGGTCTACGGAAGATAAGTCACTGTTATTTTATTTACTTAATTTTGGCTAAACGATTGGTGGATTTCTCTACACTGTGTTTCTTTCTAACTATTTGTCATATCTTTTATACTATTTAAAATCGCGAAATTAGGATCTAGGCCTCTGACAGTTCGTTTTACGATTGCAATGTTATGGGCCCTTGGCCTTACAAGCTTTGCGTTATCACTCGGAAAATTTATAAAAATCGTTGCTTTACATATGTCTTCTATAATAAATACCAAACCTACCTATCATATTTGAATTTTGTAGACTTTATAGTTGCTGTGACTTTGAGATAAGTCAGTGAGTGAGTCAGTCAGTCAGCAAGTCAGTCAGTTAATCAGTAAGTCAGTAAGACTCAATATTTCGCTGAAATAGTGACACGCTGTCAAACTTATGGTCCTAACAGTGGGCAAGATTTTGACATATTATATATTTTGGTATAAATGTACAATCTAATATTTTAATAGGTGATAAGTTCTTTCTTTCTTTTGGACTTAAAAGAGTCAACATATATGTACAGGCGGTGAAAACTTCAAGTACCAGAAGGTTATAAGAAACTGTGTGCAGTCACAAGCATAATATGTACACTTTTGACTCTTATTCCATTGTATTAAGAGTTATGTACATTGATTACACGTTAATGCTCTTAATACACTATAAGGCCACTTTTTATCAACTACAAATATTTTGACAAAACATCTAATTATATCAGAGAAATAAGGTCCTAACATTAAAAAAAAAATCAGGCTAGTTTTTTTTTACTTTTCCTGACACAAAAATTGTAATATTTTTAAGAGCGGCCTCTCTGTCGGCTTTTTTGAATGAAATTACGGGCACGTAAGCGGTGAAGGCATTGCGACCTCTCTGTTTCGGCTTCTTTGAATTGAAATTACCAAAAGTGTTTTATTTTTCTTTTTAATCGAAGCGTCTTTTGGCGTTTTTCTTGAAAACTAGCGTATAAACATTTAAGGTTTTTTTCATAAAAATAGTTTATATATGTTGTTGAATTTATCCTCAAAATATTTGCAGTTGATAAAATGTGACCTTATATAAGGTGCATGCAACTAAATATACCACAGCTAAAGTTACAAACCAGTCTGCCTAAGTTAACTCCAGCATCAAAAGACCTCTCATCGTCTCCTACACGACCCGGTCAACCCGAGCCGAGGTTCTAGTCTGCAGAGACACCCTCGGGTTGTTCTCTCGATTCCGATCTGAACCCCTAGGAGAACTAGTAAAGTGTTTGATAATACATGTTTAATACCGTATAAGAGAGAACCCCGGAAAACTATAAACATGCCTAAAAAGCATCATATGGCCGAGATTTTGTTACAAAGGAAAAGAGCAAAGCAGATACATTGTTCTTGGACGTCTATCTCATGGTCCAAAGACACAGGAGTCAAAACATGTTAGGGTTGAACAAAAAATAATGTAATAAAATAAATTTGAGATTTTGTATGAAAAAGAACATTTACCTAAATATGATTTTGCATATTATCACGCAGTTCTATATACTTAGTTGCATGACTATGTTACGGGATTATAAACCTATTACCAAACACCCTGTAGAAACCATCTGAGGAAGATCGATCACTATTGCTAGAGGAACTAGCTTTCTGCTGACCACAAAACCAAACTAAAATTCTAACAAAATTTAAAGTAAATGAAGTCAATGCAATAATAATTGTGACAAGGAATATAATAAAAAAATAGACAAATTGATAAATTTTGTCATAACATATTTAACAAATTTTATATCAATTTGACTAAGTAGTTGAGGATTTCGGGTGAAGCTTAACATCAGGCCAAGTGTTTAAATTTTAATATTAAATATAAATAAATAATATATTAAATATAAAATAAATAAATATAAAATTCAGTGAAAAAATTAAACGCCCACCCGACCCAGCAAGGTAGGCTTACGTCAGCCTTCCCGGTAGCATAACGGTCAGTGCAGCCGTCCGGATTGCGGAAGACCCAGGTTCGATTCCTGGCTGGGTCGGGTGGGCGTTTAATTTTTTCACTGTATTTTATATAAATATTTAATTCAGCTTAAGTGTAGCAATTAACACTTAAAAATAAAAAGTAAAAAAAAATCTGGCCAAGTGCTTACCCGTAATAAAAATCAGTTTGTCAATTTTTAATATATGCGTTTGGCAAAACAGAAGTTCAAAATGATAAAAAGACCAGCAGCTAAAATGTACTATGATTTAAGTGAATAAATTATAATTTAATTTCATTCCAAGTCCGGTAACGCTGTAAAAGCTATCAGCAGCCAATAAAAACAGACCTCTCATCGCCACCGGTATGTGCGAGATGGGAGGTCTCTCCTGGGAAGCTCTACGCCGCCTAAGAGAGTTAGATCTGCTGACGCCAGATACCAAATTCTCCGTAGACGCTATACCACAAACCGTTACAAATCCAAGCAGCGTGTAAAGAAAACAAATTTATGTTAATAATTAATTCATCACACCATCACCAGTTAATCCCCACCGCTGGGAGAACGAGCCATAGACCATTACGCAGGCCCAGTGGGTAACTCCTTACAGCTCATGACAGCCTGGTACTTCAATCACCTCACGGCCTCACCCCAAGTATAGCTCACGCCAGGTATAACTCCTTATGAGTTATGATAGCCTGGTACTTTGAACTCTCTTTCTCTCTCTCAAGCTCATTTTATATCCGACTGCTGGGGCAAGAGCCTTCCCCATGAATGGAAACACCGCAGGAAGAATGCGCCGTAAACCACTACGCAGGCCCAGTGCGTAACTCCTTACAGCTCATGACAGCCTGGTACTTCAACCACCTCACGGCCCCACCCCAAAGCTCACGCCATATCTCCTTGTGGGTTATGATAGCTTGGTACTTTGGACTCTCTGTCTCTCCCTCTAGCTAATTTTATGTCTCACAGCTGGGGCTTGAGCCTTCCTTATGGCTTTACGGCTTTACGTGCCTTCCGAAGCACGGAAGATGATAAATGATCGGTCACCCATCCGATGACTGGCCTTTGTGAAAGTTGCTTAACCTTAGAAATCGCAAACCGGGCACGTTAGCCACTGCGCGATTGAGCATCTCATTATTGTTTTAGTATACTATTTTTTTATTTTTCTAATTAATCAGGATTCGATATTTAAAGGTTCTGTATGATACACTTAAAATGTTGGCATAAAGTCCGCCTTATGCACTGCTTTTTTATTGTGCAAATAAGATTTAATAAAAACTGTGTACACGTTCGTGTTGTGTGTTCACACAACAGTTCATTATCGTTAATAACCTGCCCCCCAACCGCCTAACACTCTCGCTTTCGATCGTTTTGAAAGCGAGTCCCTCGCCTCGCTTTCTAATATAATATCAAAATATAATATCGAATAATATCGAAAGCTATAGCCTATAGCTTTCGATATTGCCTTCGAAATGACAAGATGACGCCTCCTCCTCGCCTCGCCTTCAAAGCGATCGAAAGCGAGAGAGTTAGGCGGTCGACCCCAGTTAATACTTAAAATAGGGCTATTTAAATATTTAGGATAATCAATTAGTAACTGCTGTCTCTGTTGAAAGTAAATGTTTAAAACTTATGTATAGATAATGTACACACCTGACACGCTGGCCGAAGGACTTCTGGGACTAGTGATTGCTCTCCTTTCTGAAAACAAATAGAGATTTAGAAACATATGTAATATAAAATTGGGACTTCTTGGCGGCGTGACGTTCTGAAATTTGTGTTATGTCCAAGCGCGGATCCACTGTTGTGGGCACAGTGGGCATACCCACAACCTTATCAGAGATCGAAGATATTTTTTTGTGCTTTTTGTATTTTAAAACTGGACGAGTTTCAATGTACCTATATGTATGTATTATGTATACATTTTGTATGTTTTATTTTTATACTGTGCAAGTCAATAAATGTTTCTTTATTTTTATCTGCGGTTATATTCAACCCCTAAAAAAACTAGCAATGAACCGTGTGCGTGTGTGATTCTGAACGTAGAGCGGTACACAACAAACGCACACATTCACAGCTAAAACCTTACCAAATCCAGAAGTCAACATTTTGATTACGTACGACTAGGACTTGCACTTGGCCGATTTTTGGGTGGCCGTACCCACAGCCATTTTTGTGTGCTGGATCCGCGCTTGGTTATAACGAATATTAATGAAAAATAATGGTGGTTTATTATTAACCGTTAAGTGTTCCTGAGTGTGCATGAGTGTTGGCAAATAACACAAAACAGTGCAACGTCACTTTTCAATTTCTCTCAAGTCCGCCCGAGGACTTAGTAAAGCCCCACATCTTTACTGAGATACTCGAGGGGTTGGAGGGTATATCATTTCTCACTTTTCATTTCTATTA
Source organism: Eudonia mercurella (assembly GCA_963082485.1). Lineage (NCBI taxonomy): Eukaryota > Metazoa > Arthropoda > Insecta > Lepidoptera > Crambidae > Eudonia > Eudonia mercurella. Next base: position 12,056,423 of record OY720039.1, on the reverse strand, counting down.
TCATTCATCATCATCATACAGGAAGGAAATATTGTTTATTTATGTATCTTTATATATAAAAATCTTCTGTGCGTGTGTATGTTATTGAACTTCTTCTAAACGTCTGGACCGATTTGGATTAAATTTTCTGGGTTCAATTGGATTCGAGAATATTTACAATTGGACCAGGTAGGTGGCGCTGCTATAGGAGTCCATCATGGGATACTGGTGTTCTTAAGCGGACGAATGATTTGTTTGTTTTGTTATCATGAAAACTCTCAAAGCGGTACGAAGTCCGTCGGTCAGCTAGTTACTTAAAATAAAAATTACTTTGACACTGGCTAAATGTGGTAATCGCACGAAGCCATCAACTAAGGAAAAAAATTTTTTACGTATACATATAAAAATATGGTGTGGGTTTTTGCAATACAGGGGTGCCCACCCTGTGCTGATATGTAGTGTGGATTGTAGACGCTGCTTATTTATTTATTCGCAACATCAAACAATTATTGATTTTACATTTTAAATATTAAGTTGAAGCTACAGAGGTGACCAACCTAATCCAACGTGATGTAGACGGTGTTGGAGAACTGGTAGATAGAAGCTGGAAGTTGGTGAGAGAAGCTACAATAATCAAGTGCAGGGGTAAACAACCTGTACCCACGACGTGGTGCAATAAAGCAAAGTCCATAGGTGCCCAAGCTGTGAAATATAGTCAAGTCCAGAGGTTTTTTTTATATTTTTTTTATATTTACTGATAAGCACAGTGCCTTGATCTCACCTGATGTTAAGTGATGATAAAGCCAATGATGGAAGCGCACTTCACCCGGGACCCTCAACTAGTGAGGTACTGGCTATCTTATCTCTAGCTGCCGGAACACAACAATGCTACAAACATTGATGTTATGGCGACATATTTAGATAAGATGGTGGTAGCTAGCCAGGCGGACAAATAAGTCCTACCACCAACCAAACCGAGTACACAAACATGTACCCCCCGCTGGGAATCGAACCCGGGACCTCTGGGTCTAAACCGGTGGTCTTAAACACTAGACCATAGAGGCGATTAAAGAGGTTACTAACCCGTGTAAACCGACGTGGTACATAACATATAAGTCAAGTCTAGGGGTGTCCAACCAGTGCCAACGTGGTGCAATAAATCAAAGTTAAGGTAACCAACCTTTTTTTAAAATTACAATAAATCAAAGTGCAGAGGTTACCAACCTGTGCCGACGTGGTGTAAACTGTCGACGCTGCCCATATTCCTCTCCCTCTCCAGTTGTTTCTGCGCGGCGATGTCGAGACGCGCGAATAACAGCTCCGCGTCTTCGGGGAACTGGCGCTTGTACGCCCAGTACGCTCTGTGGTAACAGAATCAGATTATAGTCCAATCAACGGGGCTTTTGTAACCCTAAAAACTCTTCTGCCTCTGAAATTTGGCATGTGATGATGTTAGGTAATACAGATTACAGATGTACAATAATCCAACAAAATTTGTTATGAGAAGTTAAGTTTTTTTTTTATCATGAAAATCGATTATATTATAACTCTCTGTGAATATTTCCTCTGGCTGAAATTCTTTCTGTATACATACGTATGTACTAGTTAGAATAAGTATGTCAAAGAATCCAACATTTTTTCTATTGCAGAGAACCCCAAATTTATCTTTTAACATTTTTGACTATAACTTCTACTGAAAAATTGCTCTGTGCATTTTTATTTATTAATATGTTTTTATATCATTAAATACTTAGCTTTGTTTAGTAATCCAATAAATTTTCCATTTTAAACATATTTTTTTGATTTTTCTTAATTACGTAATGTGAAAAATTGCTCCGTCCATTTTTATACCTTTAATAGTCATATTATTTTATATTTAAACAGATTTATCAATAATCTAACAAATTTTCGAACGTTTACTATTTTTTACGAAATTATTATGTTCGCTAAGTTATCTTGACCGCTCGGAACTGCGTTGCCCGCACTTGCCACGCAATTTTGTATCTTATACGCACAGCAAGGAGAATACACAACGTTGTACAACGGGGCGCTAAGAAATTAACTTTTAAAAGGAATAATTATTAATGCGTTTCAAATAAACGGTTGATATTTGTATAATATGCAAAAAAGGTCAACAAGTAGGTACCTATAATAATGTTTAGAAAGACACAGAAGAGATTAGTAACTGACAAAAAAAGTTTCGTTAAAAAAAGGTGTCTTGTCTTGTCCTAACAATGTAGGGTAGGTACGCCAGTTCGTCGACCACCTCCAATTCGCGTCGCGACAGGCCCCTTCTTGTAAAACGTTAACATGGTAATTTTAAATTTAAATTTGAAATTACTGTGTTTCGACATGTTCTGAAGTAAGCAAAGCAGCTTTGTTTAGTTATCCAATAGATTTTCCTTTTTAAACATATTTCTTTTTAAATTTTTGTTAAACTACGTAATGTGAAAAATTACTCCGATCATTTTTATACCTTTAATAGTCATACTATATTTAAGGCGAAGGGTAAGGCACACTAGCGCCGCTAATGGATTTAATTTGATAACTGCTAAACTGGATTTTTTTTCAAACATTGCGGACCTTCCGACACTAAGCAAACATCTATTATTTAATAATTGTGCACTACTTTTAGGTTTGTTTTTGTATTCATTCGCTAACACCAACAGTGGCCATTGTTTGTGAATAAATGCGATAGCCCGTTTTGTGAATAAACCACGCAACAAAAAGTAGTGCACAATTATTAAATAAATACTATGGATGCTTTCCTGTTGTCAGACGGTACGTGGACGGCAAGCGTGGTTATTAAGCCCATTAGTTGTAGTGATGACTTGATTTCAATGATGGAGGCCTTTGCCCAGCAGTGGGACAGTTATATTTTACTTTTTACTTTACTACTAAATGAACTGTAACAAGTTTACTATTCAAGAAACATAACAATGATTTAGTTAATTATTATATTGCACCAAAGATCCCGATGGGTCGAAGTGTTACTGAGAGAGGAAACCTCAGCTGGCCCCAATAAGATAAGATAAAATACATCGAAGTCAAGACTGTAGCAGATTCACTGACCAAAAAGGAAACAATGGTTTTATTATTATTTTTATGTTCACAAGACAACACATCAGACGATCACAATGAGTCGAATTTCCTCAACAGACTTTGAACTTTATGTATATGACATATGGTTGAGTATTTATTGAAGAAAATTGACAGTTTTTGATAGGTTTATGTGCGCGTCTGTACTATACGCTACACATTGAAATTTAACACTTTATACGAATATACTAATGTTTGATTATTTTATTATCCTTACGTTAAAAACAAAAAAATCAGTAAGTCAAAAATAAAATTTGAAAAAAGTCAAAGTGTTGAAAAAATTCCACGAGCGGGATTCGAATCCGCACCCCATGACATGCCGGGTCAGGTGCACGACCAACTATGCTATCGTGGATCAAAAAGAAATCAAAATTCAAAATCGTTTATTCAGTTTAGGCTACAAGTAGCTCTTGTAAATGTCACCATGCCATCGGTTCGTAAGTCTACTCTGGGCGGGATATCTTGTACTGAGAAGAACCGGCAGGAAACTCAGCAAGTGTCCAGCTCTTTTCTCCCTTTTAGCGTCAAAAATATTGGAAAATGCCCTATCATAGCAGGACACTTTCCATTACGAATAAACACAAAAAATATAGAAGACAACCAAAACACGTAAAAAAAAAAATTAAAAATATAAGTTAACAAGTTTACATCAGGTAAAAGTTTCAATTTCCACAATGTCATACAGTACCACTAAATAATAAATAAATAATCATAAAATAAAATAATAAAATGTTTGTGTAAACATAAATTATTGTCTATACACAAATATACATACATAATACATATTTATAATAAATCTATATATTAATACGTAAAGCAAAAACTATGTACCCGTTTTTACGGAAATTGCGCGGACGGAGGAGTATGAAATTTCGCACACTTATAATTTATATAGAGAAAGTTATCCGAATGTTAATATTTTTTTTTAAATTATGTATAAAAAATACATTAATTCAACAAAAACAACATTACACACACTAACATGTATTTGACACACAAAACCAATCTAAACTATAATAATTTACCCATTGAAATCAAAGATAAAATCAATTAGAACAACATTAAAACAGTTCTTAAGAAATACTTTTATAAACAAACACTATAGTTTACACTTGAACTCTCTCTCTCTCTGGGGTCGGCCCCTCATGTCTGAGGATCGTGGTCAGCATCAGGGTTGCATCTGGAGCGGATGATCTGCCTCCACCGGTTTCTGTCCAGCGCGTCTCTTACGACCGTGTAGAATTTGGAGGAAGACGAGTCTTTCACTTGATCGATCCATCTTGTTGGTGAACGACCGCGCGATCTTTTGCCTTCGGTGTTCCCAACCACAAGCAATTTTTCCAAACTTTCGTCGCCTCTGCGCATTGTGTGGCCGAAATATGAAAGAATGCGTTGTTGGCATAAGGTAGACAAGCGAGATTTAATTTGGAGCTGAGTAAGGATCGATGCATTGGTGCGTTTTGCAGTCCAAGGTATTCTTAGCATACGTCTCCAGCACCACATCTCGAATGCATCAACCCTTTGTCTTTCTCGGGCCAGGATTGTCCACGTCTCTACTCCATACAGGAAGATTGGGAATACCAGGGCTCGTATCAATCTGATCTTGGTTTTGATACCAATTCCTCTTTTTTTCCAGATGTTATTTAAACGGGTCATAGCATCTCTTGCCATCCCGATGCGTCTTTTTATCTCGGGGACACAGCTGCCGTCATTGCAGATTTGGGAGCCCAGGTAAATGTAGCGGTCGACGACGTTAATGCCAGGAATGTTACAGGTGACATTTGTTAGCTTTCCGGCTCGATCCACTATCATCACCTTAGTTTTCGCTCTGTTCACTGCGAGACCAATGTTGCCACTTTCTAATTCGAGTCTTTGAAATATCTCACTCATTTCTTCCATAGATGTTGCCAGGAGAACGGTGTCGTCGGCATATCGGAGATTTGATAATCTTTTTCCACCTATAGGGAAACCCTTCTCCCAATTTTCGATGGTCTTCCGAATAATGTACTCTCCATATATGTTAAAAAGTGCAGGGGACAAGATGCAACCCTGTCTTACTCCTTTTTTAGTTTGGAACATATTGGAGCATTCAGTGCCTATCCTGATAAAAGAACGGTTTTCAGTGTACAGACTCTGGATTAAAGCAACGAGGTGTTCAGGAGTTCCCATTTCAAGCAGCACATTCCATAGTCTGTCCCATTGCACGCAGTCAAAGGCTTTTGTGTAGTCAATAAAGCATAGTACCACGGGGCTGTTGAATTCTCTGCTCTTTTCGATGATTTGACGGACATTCAGTATTTGTTCCCGTGTTCCTTTGCCCTTAACGAAACCTGCCTGCTCTTCGGGTATTTGTCGGCTTAAAAAGTAGTTAAGACGTCTATTAATTACATGGAGGAGGATCTTACTTGCATGAGATATTAAAGCTATAGTCCTGTAATTTCCACAGTCTTTTGAAGAGCCTTTCTTATGCAATGGTATGAACACCGATTCTGTCCAGTCTTTTGGCCATCTTCCAGTATTCCAGATGGTATTACATATTTCGGTGATTGCCTTTGTGCCTCTTTGACCTAGGTTTTTTATCATTTCGGCTGTGATGGCATCCTTACCCGGTGATTTCTGACACTTAAGAGCTTTGATGGCATGTTCAACTTCTGATGGTAGGATATCAGGTTCTTTTGTCGACCATGTAATATTAGCGTTATTAGGATCTCCCGTGTCATATAACTCAGAGCAGTAGTTTTTCCAGCGCTCTAACACGTGAGCCACATTTGTAAGTATACGCCCGTCTTTGTCTTCAATGGCACAGGTTCTCGGTTTACGCGTTCCAGTCAATTCTTTAACTTTTTGAAAAAGATATCTGGATTCGTTTTTCAGTGAGTGCTGTTCAAGTTCGAGTTACACTTGAACAAGTCCCCTCTAAATTGGAGCAGCCTATATAAGCGGGCGCGGGCGCACATCTGGAATTAATTTTACTATTCAATGCGTGGTTCCCGCTGATGTCGTTGTCTGTGCGCGCGTCGCTTAATTAATTAAGAAGATACCTGTTTTGTATTTTATTAAATTTTTAGGACTTTTCTGTATTTATATACTGAGAATCTAGTATCTAGTTAAACCTAATTTAGGCTTTAAGATACTATTAACTAATTTTGTGCCTATAAATGTATTGAAAATAAACGAAAAAAAAAAAACTCACATTCTATCTTTTTAAATTTTTCATTGCTTAGGATACAATTCGTGCAGCCTTAATAAAATTACGGTCGAATTTCGACCACTGGGCGACCACTAGTATAATGAAATTAACAAGCGACAGCCGAACGCATAGATGCTTGGGTTGATTGCGAGCAGTCGTGACTCAATCCCCATATCTCCGTTACACTACACTGACGTGAACAATAGGGTATTTGACAAGTTTTAGAAAAATATGTCTAATGGTTCATTATAGCATAATATATTTTTGCAATTTGATTAATTCGTTGTGAATTTCTTTATTTTTTATGAAAATCGCCGTTAAAATTCAAATTAATAAAATCGCCGCCAAAACGATGCATGCAGGTCACGTGATGTTGTGACGACAGTTGCATGTAAACAAACTGTTAGCTGTCAAATCACACCGTACAAAACTTCGGGTGACATCTTTGATTTGCTTGCAAATGACGTCACGGCATCACGTGACCAATCCCGTGCGTTTTCGATCACGTGGTCAATCATAAAATTTTTATTATTTTATAAATGATTTTTTATAAAGATTATACTTATTTTAAAATTATGTGCTGGATAAATTGGTTTAAAAAAATGTCTACTGTTAAGTTAACAACAGTTTGATCTATATTTTCATTTTAGGTTTAACACAAGCATATTGGCTTTTTAGGTAAATAACAGGTTTGTTACTTACGTTCAAATTCATAAACCCCTGATTTAAAAAAAAAACTTTAAAAAAAAAAACAAAAAAATCTCAAAAAAGTTTTTTAATCTGACCTCCTTCCATAAGTCCTTGCTGTACTGTCGGCATCGACACACGCGCGTCGTATGGCGTCTCGCACCGCCGCCTGCTGCTTCTCTACTGACGACGGCGACCACTTGTCCAGAAGCATTACTAGCACCTCACTGTGGAAGATAAATGGAGATTAATATGTTTTCCCACACTCACACCAATTATCTAGCCCCAAGAAAAGCTTCGTTAAGAAACTCGTTATATGGTTAACTAGACAACGGATAAACATACTTAATATACTTAAATACATACTTATTATACATAGGAAACACCCAGACCCGAAACAATTTAGAAAAACAAGTATTTCTAAATTGATCCGACCGGGGATCGAACCCGGGACCTCAGAGATGGCGACACCATGAAAACCGGTGTGCAAGCCACTCGACCAAGGAGGTCGTCATTAATATACAGTAAAGTAAAGGAGATTAATATACAGTATTTGATCAATTATGTACTAGATAAAGGATCCGAGGAGCTCGATGGCGCAGTGGTTAGTGGTTAGTCAAGTTAAGCAACTTTCGCAAAGGCCCGTCATCGGATGGGTGACCAAAAATGTATCAACTCTCGCTTCTCCGTGCTTCGAAGGGCACGTCTTGCCGTTGGTCCCGGCTGCATTAGCAGTCGTTAACAACCAACGCACTGGCCCGCGTGGTGGTTTATGGCCCGTTGGTGTTTCCATTCACAGGGAAGGCTCGTGCTCCAGCAGTGGGATATAAAATTAGCTAGAGAGAGAAAAAGAGAGAGTCCAAAGTACCAGGCTATCATAACCCACAAGGCGGTATACTGGCGCGAGCTATACTTGGGGTGAGGCCGTGAGGTGGTTGAAGTACCAGGCTATCATGAGCTATAAGGAGTTATGCACTGGGCCCGCGTGGTGGTTCGGCGCGTTCTTCCTGCGATGTTTCCATTTATAGGGAAGGCTCGTGCCCCAGCAGTGGGATATAAAATTAGCTAGAAAGAGAAAGAGAGAGTCCAAAGTACCAGGCTATCATAACCCACAAGGCGGTATACCAGGCGTGAGCTATATTTGGGGTGATGCTGTGAGGTAATTGAAGTACCAGGCTATCATGAGCTATGCACTGGGCCCGCGTGGTGGTTCGGCGCGTTCTTCCTGCGATGTTTTCATTTATAGGGAAGGCTCGTGCCCCAGCAGTCGGATATAAAATGAGCTAGAAAGAAAGAGATAGAGACAGAGAGAGAGAGAGAGAGAGTCCAAAGTACCAGGCTATCATAACCCACAAGGCGGTATACCAGGCGTGAGCTATATTTGGGGTGATGCTGTGAGGTAATTGAAGTACCAGGCTATCATGAGCTATAAGGAGTTACGCACTGGGCCCGCTTGGTGGTTTACGGCGCGTTCTCCCTGTGGTGTGGTGTGGTGTCAATCCATAGGGGAGGCTCGTGTCCCAGCAGTGGGGACATACAATGGGCTGGTGTGTGATAGGGTCCAATCTTTCGTGGCTACATAGCTTACCTTAGCGTGGATCGTATCTCCTTTGACTTGTGCGACGTGAGGTTTGTGACTATAACGGGAACCAGTCTCGGCGAGTGAACGTACAGTACTATGTACCGGACGCAGACGGTGCCGGCTGACGAGACCACCTGTGTAACGGAGATACAATACAATATGTTAAATCGTAATAGCACCGATGTTTGACACAGTAACCTGATGTTCGATACCAGTATTCGTCACCACAAAAATGATAAGGAATTCCATGATTATATATAATTTTACGCAAATATTGTTGCGAACAAATTACAATTTGAAAAAAGACAAAGTGTTGAAAAAATTCCACGAGCGGAATTCGAACCCGGCACCCCCATGACATTTATTTATTTAATCGAGCACCAACATAGTATACACTAATACAATTTTAAATAAAATACACACAGTATGACACAAATTAAATGTCACTACAATTATAGGTGTGGACAGCGTGCAATAAAAAAAATAGCGAGCAAAAGAACATAACACAAAATTATACAAAATTGAGAATAAACAATAACAATTAATCAATTTATAAACAAATTAAAATGAAAATCAAATGAAAAATCACACATCAGGCGATCGGCTGCAACCCATCACTAATGTTATCTATTCCACCTCGGAAATGTTCTTTGTTTTATTTAGCAAAATGTGGCGATTTTGACGCTGTGTCTACCACTATTTGGGAGAAGAACGTGAGAGTATGTACGTATGTCAAAGTAGAACGTACGTTAGCCCGTACTGTAATTAAGATGTTCAAGCAACTCTCACCTTTGCGGCGTTCTGTATAAGGTTGATGAGCTCCTGCAGTATGTATAGGCTGAACTGCTCCAGCTTGGTTTTGAGCACCTTCGCCATGTGCGCTATCGTGATACACGCCTCGCGCACCACCTGTAGACAGAAACGTTGATTGACCACAAATCTATACTAATATAATAAAGTTTAAGTACAAATAAACAAAGAATAAGGTCCGAATAGTTATTCCGTGTTTTGTCTCTTTTACTCTAATTTGAAATGACATCTACATTTTACTCTTTGTTTATTTGTAAGGGGGTAAGTTTCTTTTTTTTTTGTTTAAACGCGCTAGTCACTGCCAGTCGGTTTTGAAAAAATATTTTTGGACTTGATATCCTAATTTTCGTAGAAGGCTATTTAAAGAGCCCTACACACTAAACAGTTCGCCGGCAGATATCAGCCTGTCAGTTAGTCGCATCAAATCATACACTCACAGTACCCTTTAAGGTTTAGGGCTGATGGCTAATGCGCACGCCGAGTCGACAGCTATCGGCCGGACAGTCCGTGATCTCAAGACGAAATCGAACACACATTTGTTGCGGGTAGTCGCCCGGCGGGCCATTTAGACCCCGAGCTGATATTCAGTCTATTGCCGGCGGGCGCCGCTGCGGTGTGAAACTGCCAACTACAACTTCCTAGTGGCCTCAAAGCTGGTGTTTGACCATTGCCGGCAGGCTATAATCGTATTAGTGTGTGGGCAATGGAGGCCATGAAAAATAGGCTGCTTGTTGTGTGGGGCCCTTAACATCACGCATCTCCTTTCCTTCTCGGGGAACTAGACGCGTACTGAGATTTTGATGAGGACAGCTAAGGAGTGGATCTCCTTTCCTGCGGATCTGTTTCCTGACATTTACAACCTGGACATGTTTAAGGCAAGGGTGAACAGGTATTATCTAGGCAAGTATGCTACATCCTATCGTCATCGCTTACCATAAGGCGAGATCGCGGTCAAATACTTGCCTATAAGAATTTTAAAAAAAACTCTAAGACCCTTAAAAGCCGAGCAAAAAAAACAGAAAAAACGAGTACGATGTACTAGCGAATATGGGCGACGCGTGCGTCCGGGAACAGCTGGTATTAAGACAAGGTGGTATGATGTCTTCGCCCATTTACGTAAAAAAAAATCGGACGATTCAAAAATACTTATTTTTAAGTTTTATATATGACTTTACAGCCAGCATGGACTTAAAACTAGCTCTACCACCATCTCTACCACCTCTACCGTCTTCATTCCTAGACCATGGAGGCTGTTAGATGTTAAGTTAGTTAGGAGATTATGATTATAAACTCAGTCCACTCACCTGACTTCTCAGATCCTTGATGACGACCAGGAAGGGAACCGCCAGTTCTTTGAGGTGCGCCGCGAACTCGGTCGGGAATTGAACGTGCGCATTTGCGGTCAGCAGCGAACGGATCTTCTTTAACTGTTCGCAAATATAAAGTATGTTTAAAGAAAAAATAACTTACGTATGATATAATTAAGTTCTATTATCAAAGGGCTAGGTTGAAACTTATTAAATAACTAGTTGTCGCCCGCGACTTCGTTCGCGAAGACTACACTATCGCACAGGAACCTGTTATCGGGATAAAAAGTATCCTATATCCTAGTCCGGGTCATGGTCTGTCTATGTGCAAAGTTTCATCCAAATCCGTTCAGCCATTTTCACGTGATACGCGGTCAAATAAACAGATAAAAATTCAAAAAACTGATGGAACGTGTTCTGTTATCGATTCTAAGTATCCCCAGCCAACTTTTTTTCGAATATCTTCCATGTACAGACTTTCGACTCTCTTTAGCTTTATTATATGTATAGATAGATATATTAAAATTACAAGTCTTCGACTGACTGACTCACTGAAGTCGGATCAACACACACGCACACTGCACACTTGCCCAATCGGGCTGTCCAAACGCTACTGCGCTAACATCTTATTTTGTCTACAGCCAAAAGGCTAGACACACACAGCACTTAGGCTTGTTTCACACACGTACCACAAACACACCACACCGTTTTATATTACTAATATAATAGTGTGTAAAAGAAAAAAATAAAAAAAATGTTTTTATCATCATCATCAGCTCATTTTGTATCCACTACTGGGGCACGAGCCTTCCTATGGATGGATAAGGAGAACGGGCCATAAACCACCACGCGGGCCCAGTGCGGATTGATGGTTGTTAACGACTGCTAATGCAGCCGGGACCAACGGCTTTACGTGCCTTCCGAAGCACGGAGGAAAAAAAATGTTTTTAATTCTTTTTATTTTCTAAGGGGGGTTATGTAGTATATAAGTAATTATTTAAGTCATAATTTAATATCTATTATTTGTCGCACTCTAGGTATGTGCATCGACGAGTGTATGTAGGTCAATGACATACGCGACCTCACGCGCATGATGTAGTTTTAAGTTATTATTAATTAGAAATGTAATGTGTGCTCTCTCTGAATACACGACCATCGAACAAACAACATCTTTAATTTTGCCCTTTCACGATCCTCATACTTCACTAGGCTCACACTAATCATCACTACGAACGCCTTAGTGAACACCTCGTGATGACTTCTTCTTATGTTAGTCAGTGGCACTTACTTCTAGCAGTAGAACCCCCCCTAAGCCGTTAGTAGACACCTGGAAGCAGTACTTCCATTAAGTCTACCGCCTATGGCTCACCGCATCGAAGCCCTTTCCCATTCAATGTCACAGTCTTCTAGCAGGAAAAACCCTCTCTAAACTCCAAGTAGACACCTGGAAACATGTCTTATCACTCAACGCATCCACTAGCTTCTTCCAGTCCACTTATTGGTCGCCTCTTCGTTTCAGTATTTACTTAGAAACAGTGTTATCATCTTATCTACACATTAAAGACTATGTCCTATCACTCACGTCCTTGTCAAAGACGCGGTCTTCTAGCAGCAGACCGCCCCCTCCCAACTTTAAATAGGTCTACACACTACCATCTAGACTACAGCCAATCACTCACCGCGTCCACTCGCTTCTCCCAGTCCGCCGACCTATCCCCGAGCAGTGCAGCAGCGTGTCGACACAAATCGTCCAATCCGCGCGCTCCGTACACGGCGGCGGGCGCCACACTGCAAAAGGCCGCTTCAAACGCTTCCGTAGATACGGCGCCGGCTTCACCACTAGCGCTGCCCATAGCCACACTGCTCGATACTAAAGGGAAAATACAAATAACAAAACAATAGTGAAATCAGTGTAAAGCAAATAACGACTCAAAAAAATTGGTTGTCTGTAAAGTCGGTTTACTGACGATAGTTGAACGTGACAACGTCTTAAGAAGGTGTCGGGAGGTGTTGGGGGTGTCGGGGGGTGTTGGGGGTACGTACCGCGGTGGCGATGCCGGCCACGGGCTTGCACAACAGCCTGCAGCAGCCCGTCGAACAGGTAGGCGGGAGGAGTTGGGGGTGTCGGGAGGTGTTGGGGGTGTCGGGGGGTGTTGGGGGTACGTACCGCGGTGGCGATGCCGGCCACGGGCTTGCACAGCAGCCTGCAGCAGCCCGTCGAACAGGTAGGCGAGAGGAGTTGGGGGTGTCGGGAGGTGTTGGGGGTGTCGGGGGGTGTTGGGGGTACGTACCGCGGTGGCGAAGCCGGCCACGGGCTTGCACAGCAGCAGCAGCCCGTCGAACAGGTAGGCGGGAGGAGTTGGTGGTGTCGGGAGGTGTTGGGGGTGTCGGGGGGTGTTGGGGCTAAGTACCGCGGTGGCGATGCCGGACACGGGCTTGCACAGCAGCACGGCTAAATTTCTACTCAGCCGATTGTGCTTCTTTGTCGCTCGTTCCGCGCTCTCGCTTGCACTTCAAGCCTTACATGGAACGCCTCAGAGCGAGGTAACGCCGAACTTTTTTGTGCGTGCAGCCGGCTCTATCGAATTAAGACGTTGTCACGTCAACAAGTTCTTAATTATAAAAAAAATTGTGCATAAACACATACAGACATTAGAGTTTTACTCGAGAGTAAACGAACTTTTCATTTCACCAACGTTTAATCCAAAGATAAATTTACTATACTAGGGTAACTTCGTATACCACCAATTTCGCCCGAGTAAGCTATTATTCGTAAAATTTTTACCTTTTTATTTTTAAGTGTTAATTGATACACTTAAGCTGAATTAAATATTTATATAAAATACAGTGAAAAAATTAAACGCCCACCCGACCCAGCCAGGAATCGAACCTGGGTCTTCCGCAATCCGGGCGGCTGCACTGACCGTTATGCTACCGGGAAGGCTGACGTAAGCGCTGAATTTTGTCACTGCTTTTTGATTTGTTTTTGAGTTGATTTGTGGTATTCATCTGCAAAGATCAATCTGCATGTCCATCGGTTGCAATCACCTTTGGATAGATGGCACTAATGTCGCTCTAAAGCATTTCAAAAATTGTTTCGTCTCATTTATTTATTTATTATTTATTTATTTATATTTGCCAACACTCATGCACGAACACTAAACCGTTAACAATTCACCATTATTTCACATTGCATATTGCAACAAAACACAAGTTTTAGCATATAAAACAAAATCGTAACCACGACTCCTTACTTTCTCGCCAAGAAGTCTAACCAGCTGTCTACGCACTCAATACTAACCTCAAAATAAGAAAACCAAAAAGTTTTTAATAACCAGACACATTGTAACTTACCACTTCCTGCGCTCGTGGGTTTAGCCGGGGGCGGCGGTTTCCGGTTAGCTGATGGTAGACTGTATAGACCTGGGACGGTTCGCTTTGGAACTTCGCACGCTGTGTATTGCGAAGTTGGTTTTAAGTTGTTAAGAATATGTTGTTCATGTGTAGAGTGTGTTGAGTATAATATAAGTAAATTATTGTTTATTGATTGAGAAGGTGTTGTTTGTGTGTAGAGTTTGTCAATATTGTTGTGTGTTGGTTAAAAAGGTGTTGTTGGCGTGTAGAAGTGTTTGTCAATGTTGTGTGTTGATAGAGAATGTGTTGTTTGTGTTTAATGTTTGTAAATGATGTGTGGTCATTGAAAATGTGGTGTTTGTTGTGTAGTGTGTTAAGTATTTAATATTTAATTGGTTAATTTGTTATGAGGGTCGAGATTGTTGAGTAACAATAAAAATAATGTTGTGGATTTGTCGAAATTGTAGTTTGTGTTGATGCGAATATGTAGTAATTTAAATGGGAATTTCAATGTTCATTTTTTTTTATTCAGAGAAGGTTTAAAATATATGATTTTAAATTGAGATGTTAGGATGTGAGAACCATATTCATGAAGTTTAGATTAAATGTTAAGAGAAAATGTTTAAATTAAAAAAAAGATTTTAAAAGAATGTTATAAATATAGACAGTTAAAAATGGACATTATTTGTAAGTATTTTTTACAAAATAGGTAAAAAATATGATAAGTTTTGAGCGTGTGATAGGTGATGAGGTTACAGCATGATCATCGGTGATGTATTAGTCCCAGGTGATGAGTTTACGGTGATTCCGGACAGCAGCGATGCAAGACATGGTAGAGGGAGAAAAATTAAGAATTAGTGCGAAGAAGAGACTAGTGTAGACTTAATGACTAGTGTTTAAGATCTATGTTTGAATAGGGTATTTAGTTTATATAGTTAAAATCTAACTAAACAATTCGTCGTATGTTAATATTCGCAGATATATATTTATTAACATGAACTTATTTTGCAATGCATTTCAAGCAAATAAATATGATTTGATTTGATAGTCAGTGATTGAAATAGAACTAATAAGAGGATATAACAAACTCTGAATATTAAAAAACAATACTTTTAAGCATTTCTGTTATAGATTAAATTAATTCATTAGATTATTTAAATTTATTAATTCTGTATAAGATTTACTCAATACTCAATTATGTATTGCAAATTTCAATTATTCTCATTCAATGGTTAAAGTTAAAATTCTCATGAAAACTTAGACTATGACCGACCATCCATCTTACCGTTAAGTTTAACTGCTGTGTCCCTTTATATAACAACATTAACAAAAAATAGTCGGTCACCCATCTAATAACCGGCCACACAGAACGTAGCTTAACATTAACGATCGACTGACCTGGCGTGGAGGCGCCGGAGTTGTCGCCGTCCCTGGAGCGGGCGGAGGTGGGAATCGTCATGGTCCGTTTGACGGTGCGAGCCACGAAGTCAGGCTCGTCGCCGCCTTGCGTCGCTGTATGGAGAAAAAGTTTAAAGTAAGTAAGTAGGTACTATTAACATAATCGACGGTGGAACACTTCAAAGGCTATTTTTGAAAGTTGAGTCAATTTGAAAAAAGAAAAGCGGGATTCGAACCCGCACCCCTTAACATGCCGGGTCAGGTGCACAACTAACTATGCTATCGTGGCTCGTAGAACAACACTTAGTCTTTTTTAAAATTGTAATTTGTCACGCAACAATATTTTTGCGTAAAATTATATGTGATAAGTTAAGTTAAATTACAAATAACGGAAATGGAATATACAAGTGACTCAAGTGAATTCAAGTTCAAAATTTTTTTTTAAATTTAAGTTATTATTTTTTAAATGACAACAATGAGCTTCATAATTATTTTTCTTATCATAAAAAACATGGCATTGTTATTTTCCTCTTTGAAAACCACAATTAATTTCTATCAAATAGTTTTATATGTCACTGTACCGTCCACTTGGAATAATGATAACAAAAGCGCATCAAAAATAAAAGTTGGACTCCTGAGAAAGTTGGAAAAATGCAAACAAAGGGATTTAACAAGGCGTCGCAGTATACAGATGTCGTTGAAAGGGTTTCGAAGAAACGGCTTTCGAGCTTAAGTAGGTATCCCATGACTAACAAGCAATGACAATAGCTATTTAGTGTTTTTTCTTTCTTTTAGTGAGCTGAGCATAATCTAGCTGTACCGTTGAACGCTGTGTTCAGCCACTCAGCTAATCGAAATATATTTATTTATTTACTAGCGGCCGCCCGCAGTTTCACCCGCGTCGTTCCCGTTCCCGTGGGAATATCGGGAAAAAAATGTATCTTATTTGTTAATCCAGGTTATAAACTATCTGTATGCCGAATTTCATCCAAATCCATCCATCCGTTGCAGCTTGAAAAAGCAACAAATATTCAAATTCTTTATTCAGTATTGGAGATTACAAAATTTTTATCAGTATTAGGGATCTCCAGTTAAGTACTAAGTACCTGTTTTAGGAGATCCTGCTCTAATATAAACAAATAAATATACACACACATACACACAAACTTTCGCATTTATATGTATATATATATATATATATATATATATAATATTATATCCTTTATTGTACATTAAAATTACAGTCTAAATTACAACAATAATAATAATTGACTTGGCTCACGAGGTTACCGCCATGTGGGATGTGGATTCAACCATTATTGTACCGATAATCGTTTCGGCAAACGGTCTGATAGCGAAGAGCCTCGATCAACACCAAGAGAGGCTCTCGCTGAAAGGTTGGGTTAAGGGTCAGATGCAAAAGGCAGTACTCCTAGACGCGGCACGTATTGTTAGAAGGTTCCTCACTCTGCAGCCCTGACCACCGGTAGCTTGGGCCCTGCCCCGCTGCTGGTGGTACTCTAGGATTAGGTTTTTATAATGTTTTATTGTTTTTATATTAAAATATTGTAAAAATCTAGTTTTAAGAAAGAAAATAAATAAAGGAGAAAATAATAATTATAATATTGGTGTGTTTTTTTTTATTTATTGCACATGCAGCTACAAACATAGACACGACTTAGGGCTAAGATCTTAGTAATGGGTACGTGTCGTTGAATGAAATGGCCTAGCTGTGTGAATAAACGATTTTTTGGACCAATTGGCTGCGGCATATATATCATCGTAATTACCTGTAGGCAACAGCAGACCCGCCTCCCTCGCCTCGTCAAACTTCTGATCGAGCAATGCCAGCTTCTGAGCTGGTATCAGCTCCTTTTTCTTCAGATCCGACCGAAGCCTCTCGCCTGTGGAGAAAGTAAAGTAAAGTAGAATAATCAAAATAAAGTAAAATAAATATAATAAATATAATCAAAATAAAGTAAAGTAAAATAAAATAGCCTATAACTGTCCCACTGCTGGGCAAAGGTCTCCATCATTGGAATCAAGTCATCGCTACCATTGACGGGTAATGGCTTAATCACCACGCTTGCCAAATGCGGGTTGATGATCACAAACCCGGGCTATGCATCGAAAAATAAGAAAACAGACTTGAGACCTGGGAATTTATTGAACCTTTGGACATCGGGCCGAGCGCTTTGCACACGGCCACCGAGGCGATGCCTGTTCTCAGTACAAGGTCTCCCGCCCTGTGTAGACTTACGAACTGGTGGCATAATGACATTCATAAAAGCTACTTGTAGCCTAAACTAAAAATACTTTTATATAAAATACAGTGAAAAAATTAAACGCCCACCCGACCCAGCCAGGAATCGAACCTGGGTCTTCCGCAATCGAGGAGGCTGCACTGACCATTATGCTACCGGGAAGGCATTTAATTTTTTCACTGTATTTTATATAAAAATATTTAATTCAGCTTAAGTGTGGCAATTAACACTTAAAAATAAAAGTAAAAATGAATAAATTATTTTAAATTTGAATTTAAGCTTGATAAATACAATGATAATTATGCGATAATTATTAAGCTGGGTAAATACAGTGATAATTATCAGAAAAAATTGTCAACAGATGTGAAATATCTTGATAATTATCAATATGTATAATTATCTTGATAATTCGGAACTCTGTTACTCACCCACGTGCCGGTAAACGTCCACCAGTAGCTGTACGGCCGCGTCCCGCACCAGGCTGTTGGGGTCGCCGACTAGAGCCGCCAGGTTCGGTATCGCGGCGCGCAGCTGCAGCTCATTGGCGCCGTGTCTGTTGGAAATAGAAAAAGTTACTCGCGTCCGTAGGTTTACCCTTGAGACCCTACACGTGACCTATGGGTGATGCTAAATGAGTGACACTATCTGAGTGGTAGAGCCACGCTGCGTTGCAGCACGAAATGGGCCGGCTCGCCCACCGTAATACCACCCTCTCACAGAATATCGGCGTGAAACAATGGCACTCGTTGCTGTTGTGTTTCGTCGGTGAGTGAAAGTACCGGAGGCCCATCTCTCACCCCTCCCCCCTCCCAATTCCTACTTCCTCCTCAAGATCCAATTCCTTCGTCAAGGCCGGCAACGCATCTGCGATTACTTTGGTTTTGCGGGTTGTCCATGGGCGGCGGCGATAACTTCCTATCAGGTGACCCATCTGCTCGTTTGCCTCCTTTTAATATTTAAAAAAAAATACTTCCTCATCATCATCATCATAACATCATCACACATCATCAGGCTATCGCTGTCCACTCCTGGGCATAGGCTTCTCTCAAGGATCTCCACAATTACTGGCATGAGTACTTATAGGAAGACCTAAGGCTATGCTATATAAACTCACGTGTCTAGCAGCGACTGTATATAGCGCACGGCATCCTTCCTCGTATGAGGCGCCTTGTGCTGCAGCGCGGGCGTGAGGCTCGTTCCTCACTCGTGCTGTCACCATAGGCTGATGTGGAAAGACCTGGTCCTAGCAGTGGGATTATTACAGGTAGGTATATATATTCACGTGTCTAGCAGCGGCTGTATGAAGCGCTCAGCCTCCGCAGCAGGCGTGGGGACCAGGGAGTCTGCCCCTGGTCCTAGCAGACACTTGTATTACAGGTAGATCCGTATACTCACGTGTCTAGCAGCGACTGTATATAGCGCACGGCCTCCTTCCTCGTATGAGGCGCCTTGTGCTGCATTGCGGGCGTGAGACTCGTTCCTCACTCGTGCTGTCACCATAGGCTTATATGGGAAGACCTGGTCCTAGCAGTGGGATTATTACAGGTAGGTATATATATTCACGTGTCTAGCAGCGGCTGTATGAAGCGCTCAGCCTCCGCAGCAGGCGTGGGGACCAGGGAGTCTGCCCCTGGTCCTAGCAGACACTTGTATTACAGGTAGATCCGTATACTCACGTGTCTAGCAGCGACTGTATATAGCGCACGGCCTCCTTCCTCGTATGAGGCGCCTTGTGCTGCATTGCGGGCGTGAGACTCGTTCCTCACTCGTGCTGTCA